>OZ024893.1:9789567-10197067 GCA_964017195.1 Siderastrea radians | reverse complement strand
TGACGACGACATATAACTTACCTTTTGCCGTACTTTTCCACTCGCGATCTTGTATTTCTTCAATATTCATTGTACTGAGTTTAGTGTAACTCTGGCAAATTTGTACGTATTTTCCGAACAAACTAGTTCAGCAAAGCAAACTCTCGTGACTCACAGTGTGAGGGGTTGTCGCGAGGTAACGAACATGCCTTTTTCTCCAAAATTCCCACCTTCAGCTTTTTCAATTCTCTTACTCTTCAGTAAGCTCGGTTCTGGCGCTCCATTTAGCTATTTGCATGCCCCTGGAGTGTTGTGACGTTCCGCTATGAAATTACAGTGGCAACGAAATAAAGCTTCAATTGTTTAGACAGGATTATAGTCCATTATTTCTTGCTACGCTTTCGGGTAGAGCATGTTTGGCGAATGTCTTCTCAAGATTCAAAATGATTTTTGGACGCAATGGCTAATTTATGTTTTCCACTTCGTAGTGTTTGGAATAGTGCTCGAGAACGACAAGCATTTTTGTTCCCTACTGGCACTGGTTTCAAAAGATTTAAGGACAAGTCCTTTCATTTGTTAGCTGGTAGTTAAAAAGGCATAAAAGGCTATGACAAGAGGGATTGTCCAACCAGTTGACCTCCACGACAGTACCGCACATGCAGGTCGGTGTCTCGGTCGATGTCAGGCCAACTTGAGCAGGTCACCAATTCCAATTTTCTGGCGGCAATTCGACATGTCCCTCGTGTATTAATCCAAACTGACATCTGCTAGAATCAACTCGTCTTTCAGTTTCGGGAAAGCTGCTGCCTGCCGCCTGCCGCCTGCATTGCAAAATATAATCTGAAATAATATGTAGTCGTCCAATGCCTTGCAGTGTTTGCTGCTCGATGACGATAGAAATTGAATGTTCACTTTCCTGATGATATCCCTGCTTTCTTGCTCGTCCAACATCTTGTCGATCTTGTCTCTTAGAATGGATAGTGTTCTACGCCGCTGTTACACAAGGAGTGCAACATATTCTTTAACATTCAACCTTCGTTCTCCCACAAAACTGTTTGTGTACTGTTCTAAAGTGTCACTGCTTACAGGGGTTATGACACCTCCCATTTGACGTACTTTGTTGTCGGTCACTGTTCTCCAGCCAACAGAGGCTGTCACTTCCCTTCAGGCACTCCAAAATCTACTTCACAGACAGTCACCGAGGTTTTCTTTTCTCTCAAAACAAACAATAACTTAGCCAGCTATTTTTCCACTTTTGTGATTCGCACTAGATTCTCTACGATTTTAGCGCCTTCCGTGGAGGGCAAGGTGGGGGGGGGGGGAGGGGGGGAATGACAGAGGAATCAAAACTTCTCATTTCCCGTACCTTTTAATCCCGGTTCCTGCCCCATTTTTGTCGGCTCCCGCCTCTTTTGCGCTTCTTCGATTGCAAAATATTATACAATAATGTTATATATAGATGGTTTTCACCGTGATGTCATCAAATCCTAAAACTAGTAATAGTTGTCACTACAGGTGCCCCCCCTTTTCTATAATTTCCTTGATAATGGCAAGGTAGAATAAGCACAAACAGTAACAAAATATATCGCTGTCAAGTCTTGCACGACTGAAACGGTTTTATTCAAATGTTTATAAAAACGCAACACGGCAACAATTAAAGTTTGTTGAAAGGAGTTTGCCCAGGGAATGTCAACCACGCTGGACTTGACTATTTGTGTTTCACGCTTGGCATTTAGTGTATCCACTGTTCGTTCACTTTCCTTTAGTTTAAGAAATACAAATACAAATACAAATACAAATACAAATACAAATAATCTAATAAAGAACATGCACAGCTAGCTGAAACTGTATTTTTAAAACGTACAAAAAAGGAAACAATTACTCAACCCATTGACTCGCGTGTTTCGCATACAATAAATGAATTAAAATATTCTGATGTAGAAAACTATGGTTACGTATCAAGTATTAGGCAGAAAACAACCATGAAAACGAAAGTTGCTGAAAGTCGCATATCAAATTTCAACTCGCTTATTCAAATTAGTCCGTGTTTGCAAAACGTTGCGCTGCTTCTTAAACCCCACCATCACTTATGTAAAATAGACAGAATAATCGACAAAAAGGATTTCCAGCAAACATTTTATTCAAATAAACAATACTTTTGCTTTTAGTAGCCAAAAACTCTAGATTTTCTTGTGTGTATGGACACACGCATGTAACTTTTGCAGAAACTTCACATGACTTAATGGCGACCGGTTGATCAAAATTGGAGCCGCTTTGCGAACAAAATTGCAAAAATCATAGAAATCTGGATCAAACGATCAGATTTTTGAAAGGCAAATCAGCATTTAAAAACAACATTTACCGTACTTTAGCGTTTACCCAGGTCTTGTAAAATCTATTTGACGTCCACAGTTCACTTAACCGGTATTTAGCTTGTGTAAATATTGCGGTTTCCCAAGACCACCTGGGAGCCTCGCTTTAATTTCTGGTATAGAACAATTTCCCATGATTACGCAGGGACTTCAATTCTGCCTCCTCAGGTTTTGGCCTCTGGGCCAAAACCCTGCGGGGGCAATTAAAATCGCGAGGTCTTCTGAAGTTTTATCTACATCAGGCTGAAGATGACCTAGAAATAAATCTTTCTACAAGTTTCCAGTCCCGTAGCGTCTTCCGTTTTGAAAATACAGCATTTTGAATTTCCGGATTTCCACCTTGCGTGACACCAAGATAGTGGCCGCGACAAAGCTCTCTGGTTTAAAAACCGGGTCTCTCCTTTTGATTTTCACCAGTTTAAACATTTCAAGCAGTCCAGGCCACAACCAGAACTGGATATATGGTGACGTCATCCAACTTTCCAAGATGGCGCCCACACGAAGGGACACGATGCTGGGTCACTTCTTAGCTCTTTGCTAGGCTGTGAAGTGCCCTTTTCCCACAGTACTTTGGGAACCACGCGTTTGAACAATAAGGAAACAGACGAGTGTGAAAAAAATGGCGTCCGTTGAAGATTCGCATGCGATTTAGACGTGAAACGATTGAAATTGGGGGTGACTCAGCGCACAAATTTGTCTGACCAGGTGCCAAACATCTAAAGAAAGAAGGTACGTAACAATTTTTTCTGTCTTTCAAAAATTTTTTTTGACATCTACATAAAATTTGCTTGTATTTGGTAGTATTTTCGTTGTAGTGCAAGACTTCTTCACATAGTGCTGTGCTTTTGAAAATGCAGCAATGAGTTGCGCTATAAGCTTATGTGTTGTTCGTAAAGTGATACATCGACTGCTCACGCCATGTTCATTTTACATTGTAAGCAATTGAAGATGATCTGTGTTCTGGGAAAGGGCACACAGATTGGGATGGAAGCAAGAGTCCATCTTCAAAAACATCAATTTTTGACAACAGAAATAATACAGTCGAAGCTCTCGTAAGCGACTACCTTGGCAATTCAGACAAGTGGTTACAACTAGAGCTGGTCGCTTACGAGAATGGCTTTTATCATAAAGCTTGTACTTACTATCATTGTTGCTGTAGTAATACTAAATAAGCTTAGTTTTTTGTTGCCTATCACAGAAGCAGCTCACTAATGTATGAACCATTACCATTTATGTTATGGATTAGTCTAAATTTGCAAATATTTACATTTTACAAAATGAAAACACAGATGTATTAATTAGTGCACTGGCTATCCCTTCATGATATCCCTTTCATTTCTGTGAATTAGAAGAATACAGACTACTGTATACCCTAGTGATATCAAACTGGCACGTTTTAATTTATTCTTCCTTTTACTTTAGGTTATGATCTGCAAGATGGAAAGTGTGAAACATGGCTGAAGGAAATTAACCATAACTCATATTTTCATGGTTTCGGAAACTATGAATTTATGCCCTAAATGAAACAGTTAAACACTGGGACACTGAATGAGCTCATTGAAACTTATAGTGAAAATGTTCACAGCCAATTGAGGAAAAATATGAAATGAATTAATGGAACTGCTTCCTTCTTTCCACCCAACAAAATCTCAAATTTACTTTGAATATGAACTTTCAACTCACCAAATCCATATTTTTCAAAACTTCAGTTTGAGGCAGATTTTTTCCACAAAAGTTGACATATGGCTTTTTGTAGTAAAATTATATTTTCCCTAATCATCTTTCAGTAAAGGTAACTGAAAATGGTCTGAATTTCAAAAATGACTCATGAAAACTATATTAATATTGATCTAGTAAATTGAATATGAAACGATTGCAGTTCAATTTACATCAAATTCCTTTTTTGTTTCCTGGATTTAAATGCTAGCCCCCAAATAAGTATATGCTGGGTTTGTTAATTACTTATAAGGCAGTTGGATGAGGCCATTTTAAAATAATAGTTCTTTTGGTGCCCCGGTGTTTGAGGTTCCTTCGAAAACAACAAGTGCCCCCAACCTTATCGTAAATTTGAAATAAGCGCTTCCCTTTGAGTAGGCACACCCCTCCCCTGGCCTGCTTTTTGAGACAACAAAGGTTGAGTGTAGCGTTTGTCGTGTTTATCTCTCGTCATTTTCTCGTCACTGGTAATTCTAAATGAACGTTTAACTGCTCTTGAGCGAAGTTAAGCAAACTGCAGCAAATGCAAACAACTTTTGAAATTAATGCTGAGTAGTAAGCCACTATGTTGTGTAGATAAGATTGGTCACAAGCCAATTACACAAATTACTATCCAACTGGTCACGATTTGTGAAAAATTGAAAAGGGCCTCCCCTCAAATAAATGCCTCCTCTGAATAAGCACTCCCCACCTCATCTACAAATATTTAAAAAAAGAGCCCCAAGTGCTTATTCAAGGATTTACAATAAGTGACAGCACATTCAAAAAAATTTCCAAGTTCAATCCTTTGGTGGTGCAAAATTTTCAAGACAAAGTGAAAATTGCTGAGACTCTGGTTTTCCAGAGGACCATTCACCACCCTTAGAGTGCATGCCAGCCTAGAAGAAAACTTCTGCACATGGAATTTTCCAAATAAGAGTACATCTCTCCCGAATTATGTTCGCTGTCCATTTGACATTGCTACAGTTAAATAATGTTTTCCAGTTTGCTTTTGTTGGTGTATTTAGTACATATGAGGAAAAGGAATGGGGCTGTCAAATATGTCTAAATTAAAAGTACACCTCAAATAAAGGTTTCCTTCAAAATAATGTCAGTTGGACACAGGCATCTATTAAATAAATACTGGTCTGGGGATGCTTATTTGAGAAAATATGGAATTTACTGGTATAAAAATGCTCTCATAGTTTATATGGAATATTCGCATACCATCTACTCGGGTATACACTGTCAACACTCTGGAGGCTTCATGTGCCTATCAAAAATTTTATATTGACAGCCATTTCCACATTACAAGATGTAAGTAGTAAGCAAAGGGACAAATGAAAATAAACTTCTTTTCTTGTCTCCTGTGAAAACCAATTTATTTGTTTATATATTTACATATTTATTTATTATTGGTATTATTATTTGCAACATACAATGCACTCTGTACTTCCATTTCAGTTTTTAAAGCTAAAGGATTCAGTTTCACAGGGTTGTTTCAAAATCTCAATTTCTGCCATGTGAAATGCCTTTGCCAAATTTTGTTCATGTTGACACGGTATCTAAACACCAGCTGGCCATTACTGCCAATTACATTGGGGTCTGCAATGAACGAACGACAGAGACCGCGTGCATACGAGTTACCATGTGTCCAAGATATTTCTTCACACAGGTTCAGCTATTTGAACTCTGATAAATTAATGTCTAGCAAGAGAATACTAAGCAGTTTTTCTGCAAATCGACTGACACAATTTACTTGTTGATCTTGTACGTCGCTTATTGTTTTCAACCGAATATCCACAGCCTTAACTGCACTGTGTGCTGTGGTTTAGCTAAAACTACCGGCGATTGTAAACGAATATCAAGGGATGGAACTCAATTAACTTTACACCCAACCTCAAGTTTATCAGTGACGAATGGAACGCCTGAAATGTTAGGCAAAATATATTGTTGTCAATTTCCTGTAGTTTATAATGTGGTACAAGTGACAAATACCATCCCCACTTAAGCTTTGAGACACAAGTATTTCTTTTAAATATCAGTGGTCCCTGCTGTGTTGAACAATCCCTCTTGGCCGCTAATTGATCGAGATCATGCTGCTGCCATTGACGGTGAGAAAAATCTGAAATTTGGACTAGTTGACTTAATAAATTAAGACACACCTTTTCATGGTGTGCATGGCATAAAATGTGCATTCTTAAGATGGGAATGTGACTTGATTACCTTTGTGAGCACCCTCTTATTGAATTTATGACTTCAAGGTATGCCAGGAAGCGTTGCATCGAAGAATCTCAAGACTAAACGTAACGACACTTAAGTGTATCAAGGAAAAGCATGAGCGGCAAAAATCCGCTTTAATTAGACTTGGCTTGAAATGTCAGGGCGGACGTGTATGTATTATTATGGGACGGTTCTTCATCGGTAAGCCGACTGAATGACAACTTTAATGTGCACTACGTGAAAATATAACTAAATTTTCCCTCTTCTTAGGGGATATTTTGAAACAACTGAACTCTAAGAGACAGCAGCAAACCAAGAACCGTCAGTACGAACTTGACGGTGAGTTCTACAGTACCATACCTGTGACCAGTTGTGTTTTTAATTAGGGTTTGGGCTTTAAAAAACTTGACAGTCAGACATTGTAAGTAAACAAGGCACGGGCTAAACAATTTAATGTTGACTTTTTTATGATTCTGCGGGTTGTTCATTGGTACTCATTGTATCAGGTTTGAATTAGGAAAAAACGCAGGAGCAAGAAGACAAAGTTAAAACGCGAGTTTCTTGTCAGTATATTGCAAACGCTTAAAAATACCTCGAATACGAGTGGTTAGAAGCAGGAGAAGATGCTTTTCAGTTTTAATTATTCATAAAATAAACATGACATGACAATAGAAATGGTCTTTTTTAGAGGAAAGACAGAGAAGCGCCGTACATTTCACCCGAAATTGTGGGCTCCGACATTCATGATATTGTCGAATATTTACATTTCTCTTTAGGTATCAAAATGGTGGGTGTTTGTTTAGTGATACCTCGTAGGGTTCGCGAGTCGGGCTTGCCTGACGCTGGTTTCAATCTTTTGGCCCTGAAACTAAACCAGTACCTTTCTGTGTTGCTGGATGATACTCCTTTCGCTTTTGTCTGGCATCACGAGGAGCTGGAGTCGCTGGATCGCGCCATTTTGATGCCAGATGGTGTTCATTTGAATCCACATGGCCAGTACAAGCTCTACCGGAGCTATCGTGGTGCACTTTTAAAGGCTTTGCCTTCGTCGTCTTAGAATTTTTCACGGGGGTTATAGGCTCTTAATAACTTGCTTTGTGTTTGTACTGTAATAATGTACGCCTAGAATATTGATTATTTCATCATTGTTGGCCTGGCGCCCACTTAGCTGTTTTCGTGTCACATGGTTAACGCTCATTTATGGCCTCCTACGTTTGCAGGCTTTTTTGTTTTTATTAACGTTCATTTATGGCCTGCATTATTATTTCTTGATTTGTTGGCCTGGAGCAGCCTTAGCAGGATTAATTTTCTTTTGATTTTTTGTTGGCCTGTTAAGTTGGCCTGGAGCACACTAAGCCATTTGTTTGTGCTACTTTATTGCCTGCTTAAAGCCTGATTCCTTATTTGTCGGCCTGAGCAGAATTAGCACGCTGCTTTGTTTTAATTTACTTTTTGGCTTCGTGCTCATTAATGGCCTACTTTGTTTTTGTTAGCCTGGAGCATACCTTGATTTTACTTTGTTTCTGCTCATTTATGGCTCTCCTTATTTTGCAGCTTCATGGGGTGGCACTATGCGGCGACACTGTGTTTGTATAGTCTGCCATGCCACCCTGCTGCGCTCGTGTTGTAATTGTTTTTATGTTTGTTTTTGTGTGTTATTTGAGCGATGATCACTTTTGCAGCAGCTTAACCTACAAACCAGCCTTCTTCGTGGGGGTTCGCTTGTCTGGTTCTTTTTGTTTATCCTAGAATGCCTCGTGCTGCCAGAAATCGTCGCCAGGCTACACGCCCCGCCCCACTGGCCATGCGTTGCAGCCAGAGGAACATCCGGCCTCCGGCCCGGTTAATCAATTCTGCCACTTCCTTCGATGCTGCAGCTGTGTCTTCCACCGCCACATCTACAATTGTGAGTAGCCTCAACAACAGTGTGCCCCCCGCCACACCATCTGTCACCCAAGCAACAAGCACCTCCAACTCCATCATGGCTAGCAGCTCCCTCATCCAGGACATCACTCAAGCGGTGACCCACCAGGTGCTACAGACCCTTTCCACACACGGTTTGGTGGCTGCCAGTATTCCGGCGCCCTCGGCTGCTCCACCTCCCTTCCAACTATCCCATGATGGGGCTCTTGCTGTACCACTGGGGGCAACCTCGGGGGCAGATGCCAGCGTACAGGGGTCGGTGGCGTCTGTCCTCCATAATCTTTCAGGTGAGCCCTTGGGGGTGGGGGCTCCGGCTCCAGGACAGGACAGGCCCAGGGATGTTTTTACATCCACGAGTCTTTCCATTGATTGTCGAGTCCCTGCTAAGCTTAAAGCCAAAATATGGGCTCATGAATATTTTGATTTTGGTTTGCTGCTTGCCAACTCCCCTACGGAGCCACAGTACCATTTGTCTGTCACCACATTGGCAGCCCCTGGCTCAGCAGGCCTTCCCACCCTGTGCCTGGAGCCCACTAACAAGGCAAAGCCCCTGACTTCTATAGATGCTTGGACTTCTGCCTTTCAAATTTTTGTGGGGGTATATACAACCAAATTCCCCCAGGAAGCCCCTGCCCTCATGAAGTATGGTGAGGTGGTTCGCGATTTGGCAGCGCGGGGGGCCAACTGGCGGTATTATGACACCAATTTCCGCTATTTAAAGCAACAACAGCCTGCCAGCTTGGCTTGGAATGTGGTGCACTGGGAGTTGTGGATTCGCTCACAGAATCTATCAACCACAAAACCACCCAGGCCATCGAATGGGGGGGCTAACCCTGTTTTCATCCCTCATGGTTACTGCCGAAAGTTCCATCGTGGTGGTGCCTGTGCTGGTTGTAATTTCAAGCATGAGTGCCATAAGTGTCATCGGCTGCATCCGAGCTCCAAATGCAATTTTCGTCCCCCCAGTGCACCACCCAGCTCCACCTCTGTCGCTGCCAAATCCCGACCTACCAACTCCAGTCAGGCTAAATAGGTTAGCTCCACTACTCACAGGATATTCGATTAGCGAGACTCAATTTTTGATTTGTGGTTTTCAAAATGGCTTTCCCATACATTATGATGGTCCTGGCAATGCCATGGTGGCCCCTAATTTGTTATCGGCCCACCAGCATCCTGAGGTAGTAGACCAATATATTGAGAAAGAATTGTCCTCCGGGCGCCTTGCTGGCCCCTTTTCTAGTTCTCCGTTTCCATATTTTCGTGTGTCACCCCTTGGGGTAGTTCCTAAGAAATCACCTGGGGAGTTCCGCCTTATACAGCACTTGTCGTATCCCTCAGGTGCTTCGGTGAATGATTATATTCCCCCAGAACATACCAGTGTCACTTACGCTCGCGTCGACGATGCTGTTCGGCTGATAACTCGGTCTGGGGTAGGTAGTTTTTTGGCCAAAACTGATATCAAGAGTGCTTTCCGCATAATTCCTATTCGGCCTGAAGATTACCATCTTCTCGGCATGCGCTGGCGTGGACTTTTTTACTATGATCGTTGTATGGTCATGGGCTGTGCTAGCTCATGTAAAACTTTTGAGTCTTTCAGTAGCGCAGTTGAGTGGATTGCCAGGACCAAGCTCCACATACCTTACATGATTCATCTCTTGGATGATTTTCTCATCGTTGCTCCCACTAGGTCTCTGTGTTCCAGTCAGCTTTCTCGTTTTCTGGACTTGTGTGACTATTTGGGTATACCTATGTCCCCTGAAAAAACTGTAGGTCCAGCAGTGGTTTTGTCATTTGCCGGTATTGAACTTGATACCATTCGCTCTGAGGCCCGTCTCCCCTCAGACAAGGTGCTGCGGTGTGTTAATTTACTTTCAGCATTTCTGACTCGGAAGAAAGTTACTCTACAAGAATTACAGTCCCTTATAGGGCTTTTGAATTTTGCATGTTCTGTTGTCCTTCCTGGACGGGCATTTCTCCGTCGGCTTATTGATTTAACTGTCGGCATTAAACGACCGCAGCACCTTGTCAGACTTAATTCAGCTGTTAAGTCTGACTTGCGGGTTTGGCTCACTTTCCTGTCCGATTTTAACGGCTGTTCCTTTTTTATGCATGAAGGGTGGTTAACTTCATCCACTCCACCTATACACTGACGCGTCAGGGGCATTAGGTTTTGGGGCTGTTTTTGGTGACCAGTGGTGTTATGGTGAGTGGCCTGAGTCCTGGAAATCGTACAATATCGCTGTCCTCGAGTTTTATCCAATTGTCCTCAGTGTACTGTTATGGGGTCATAGGATGAAAAATAAGCGGGTTCTCTTTTTCACAGATAATGAAGCATTAGTCCATGTTATTAATAAGAATTCATGCCGGGACCCCCTCCTAATGTCCTTTGTACGGAAGCTTGTTCTTTCTTGTCTCAAGCATAATATTTTGTTCCGAGCCCGCCATGTTCCAGGCATTCACAATAATTTGGCGGATTCTTTGTCCCGTTTGCAGATCCAGCGTTTCCAGCAGCTCGCCCCCGCTCACATGCACCCAACTCCGACGGTTGTCCCTCCACCCATGCAGCCTCAAAATTGGAGGATGTAGTGACCCACTTAATTAGTTCTAGTTTGCAGCCATCTTCCATTCCAACCTATCGCCGTGCCTGGAAGCTGTACCGCAATTTTCTTTTCAGTACTATCGGTAATCCGTCATCTGATTTCCCAATCCCTCCAGCGACTCTGGCTCTTTTTATTGCCCATTTATATCAGCAAAATTACGCTTCTTCCACAGTCAATACCTATGTTTCTGCACTGGGTTATTCGCACCGGCTGGCGGGTGTTTCCGATCCCACCAAAGTATTTTTTATTCTAGAGATGTTAAAAGGGTATGGAAAGGTTGACCCGCGCTTTGACATGCGGATGCCACTCTCCGTTCCCATATTAACAAAGATTTTTCAGCAGTGCCCCAGTATTTTGGATTCTCACTACGTTTCCACTATGTTTAAAGCTATGTGTGCTATGGCTTTTTATGCCTTTTTGCGCATTGGTGAAATCACAGTCACCAAACAATCACCAGCTGTGTTACAGTTGCAGCAGTTGGAAAAGTTGTCTAATGTGCGTGGGGACACTGAGGCAATAAAGGTTACTTTTTATTCCTTTAAACACCATTACAATGAGCCACCACTTTCCGTGGTTCTTACGCGTCAGCCGGTCGTTTGCCCAGTCGACACTCTCCTTGTTTACCTCCAATTCCGAGGTTGTCGGCCAGGGCCCATTTTTCAGCATCTGGATGGGTCACCTGTTACCCGTTCTGAATTTTGCGACTGGTTGGCAAGAGCAATCAAGAGCTGTGGTCTTAACCCAGACAGATATAAGGGTCATAGCTTTCGCATCGGGGCTGCCTCCCACGCTGCCGAGTGTGGCTATTCCGAAACCCAGATTCGTCTTTTGGGGCGATGGAAATCAGATGCTTTTAAAAAGTACATTCGCCTACCTAGTTTGCAAAGTACACCTACTTGTCTCAGCTCTCCTTCTTAGGCAATGGTTGGTTTGGAATATGGCTGCTTCTCGGCCATGACAAACCAGTCTACAGGGGTGGCTGTTTTCGTTGTCTGGCTGATTATTCTTTAGGGGTTACAGGAGCATAGTTTGCAGGGGCAACTGCGCTCACCATTTGATCTTTTAGTTAGTCCTAATCTAAACTTCCAAACAGTTTACAGGGGTAGCTTGTTTGGAATTTTCTTTACCAATATGCAGCGCAGTTTGCAGGGGTACCTGTTCGGCTCCTCATAATTATCTGTATTCCTACCTATCACGGCAGTAGCTTGCAGGGGTAGCTACTTGTCTTTCGGCTTTTTGTTGTCTGTGTTCCTCCAGAATCTAGTCCCTGTTGTCAGTGCTAGGGTGGGGCTGCCCACTTTACCCAAGTGAGCTTTGGCGGTTCATTGCCCTCACCTTTGATGGGCGTAGCTTTTGTTTTATTGTGTCGTTAATTTTTGCAATGAATTTTGGAATATTAAAGCGGCTATGTGGTACTTGCACATAGCCAAAATTTATCCAGACAAAAGGTGTGTGTCTTTTCTTCTGGCCCATCAAACTGAGCTACCGCTGACAACAGTAACTAGTCCCTGTTAAATTTGTTTGAGAAGACATGAACATTCCAGAGGGATAGCATAAATGGTCTTTTTTAGAGGAAAGACAGAGAAGCGCCGTACTTCATCAAAAAATAAAGAAGCAAGAAGACGAAATTGAACGTGAGTTTTTAGTCTCATATTGCAGACTCTTAAAAGATGGAAATGACAGTTGATTTTTCATCATTCACAAAGTGAACATGACAAGGCAACGAAAGTTTCTTTTTTAGAGGAAAGACTGAAATGGGTCAGGCTTCAACGGAAAATAAGGGAGCAAGAAGACAAACTTAAACGTAAGTTTTCACAAACTGGGAAATATATATTGAAAACTCATAAAACTACCGAGACAGAAGCAGGAGATGTTGTTGTTGTTGTTGTTGTTGTTTACTTGCTTACTAATATGCGATATGTGACCATAAAAATCGATCGGTTTTTCCTTCGAACAAGCAGACTCATTATAAGCATGAAAACAAGCAGACGTTCCCGCGTGGAATTTGCGTGATAACTAGGGCCTCGACAAACTAGAGAGTTAGTTGTCGACCACTATTTGTAATCGAAAACTAAACTGACTCGACAAGTATTAGAGCTCGATAGAGCTTTTCGACACACTAGAGGCCAAACTTATCGATAACTGTATACTTGTGCAAGAGCCTAGTAACTAGTGTTCCCGCGCATGCCAGCAACGCTAGTTACCTGGGACACTGCCAATGGCTTTATGACTTTTTTATGGTTCTGGTTGTTAATTGGTACTCATTGTATCAGGTTTGAAGAAGAAAAAAAACGCAAGAGCAAGAAAACAAAGTTAAAATGCGAGTTTCTTGTCAGCCTTTTGCAAACGCTTAAAAATACGAGTGGATAGAAGCAGGACGAAAGAAATGGTCTTTTCTAAAGGAAAGACAGAGAAACGCCGTACTTCAACAGAAAATAAAGGAGCAAGAAGACGAAATTGAACGTAATTTTTAGTATCATTTTGCGGACTCTTTAAAGATAGAAATGACACTTGATTTTTATCATTCACAAAATAAACATGACAAGGCAACGAAAGTTTCTTTTTTTAGAGGAAAGACTGAAATGCGTCAGGCTTCAACGGAAAATAAAGGAGCAAGAAGACAAAATTAAACGTAAGTTACCACAAATATTAAAAATATATATTGCAAACCAGTGGAAACCCATACAACGAATATACAGATAGAAGAAGGAGTTATTTTTGTTGTTAAGCATTCGACAATATTGTTAGACTTGTTCAAACGGTCTCAACATTTGGTTCAACAAATGATTAGCGAATTTTGAAGCAAATGTTGAAGCCTTTTAATTGGGGTTTAACCCTTTTCCATCCAGGGAGTAGCAATTGCTTTTGTGAATTGCGAACCGTGTAAATTCGCAAATTCACAAGTTTCGTTTTCCGTAAAGGACACGTTTTTGGCATCGTTTCAAAACTTGTTTTGGTCTGTTTTATTTCCTATGATAATAAGTTTCGGCCTTTTTACTCTACCAGCAGTCGAACTTTGGCTGATGTAAATCGTAACAATAATACGCTTTTATCGCTAGCATTTCGATTTGTGCACTCGCACTCGATAAAACTCTCTCAAATCGTAGATCAGCGGTTCACGACATTTAATCGAGCCTAAAAATCCCTTATTTTTGAGTGAAATACTGCACAAAACGTCCCGAAATCGTCCCCAGGCGTTTGAACAACGAAAGAAGACTTTGCATTCTAGTTTGCTGACATCTCTTCTTGTATTAGCCTTTTGAAAGTTAATTAAGAGCGGCTATCCGTAACTTTCAACTAGGACCATGCAAGATAGAAAAATCGAAAATTGCCAAACTTTGTCACAATAAAGGTCTCCCCAAACCATTTATAAAAATATGAGTTTTAGTTTATTCCAGTAAATATTTTGCCGTTACGACGACTTTATCATTCCGATGGCTCGTGGCCGAGTAAAAACGACTTGAAAGTGTCCCTTAAATCAACCGCTCGTCTTGAATTTTGAAGATAGGAATATGAATATCAAAGCCATGTAGTATAATTAGGATATTTCCTTGTCATGGTTGCTTTGTCAAATTTGAAAGCGATGGAAACCAGAATTTTAAACAGATTTTTAAGATTCAACCGTTTCGAGCGGCATAGTCGCACGCTAAAAAATGGCGAAATTCAGGACCAAAAAAAGCACTCTGGAATATGGCTTTTGCAGCTGAGAGTATACTACTTGTTGGAATAAGCAATCTTTCCTCTACGATTTGATGGAAAAAAATTTTTGGGTAAATGAAATGGTAAATTTTGGGAGCGCTTTATCTACACCCTATTTTCCAAGCGAAGACGACCTTTTGACCTTGACAAGTCGGGAAGTAATGACCAGTGTTTTCAAATAACACGCGCTAATTCCATTTTTTAAAGAAAAGTTTCACAATGTTTGGTACTTACTAATTCATAGAACCTCAAATAAAGTCATCAGCCGAAAACAGGACAGGTTTTGGCTCGCAAATACGTTTTTTTGGCAAAGGCAAACTTTGGTTGTTGGTGATTAACATCGGCAAATTTGCATAAATTTGAAACATGTTTCGTTCACAACAAAGTTGGATTTCTGCCTTCAGTTTTTTCCAAAACAATGGTAAAGAAGACCAATAAATTGTGACCCAACTATTTATAAAGCAAAAATTATCTTAATAACTCTTTCCTGATGAAGAAAAGTCGAGATTTCTTCTGGCCGCGCGAGACAACCGTCGAACATTTTTGGGTAGTCGCGAAAACGTTGCTGTCACGCAATATACACTGGTCTTAAATTACAAACCAGAGAGGTCCCATCCTGGCTTTTAGCGTGTTATTTTGGAGCCACACATACGTTCCTCAATTAAAAGTGTGGGCAGTTCACAGAAAGACAAGGCAGCAGAAAAGGCTCAGATGCTATTGAAAGTATTCAACAACTTGCAACGTATAGAGCCGGAGAAGGGGGGGGAGGGGGGAGAATGAGGGGAAGGGCATATAAAAGCGACGGGATTGATCATCGGACATGATAAAAGGACCTCATAAGATAAAATGCCTGGATTAAAATTTTTTTTTTATATTGCTAGCCTGCGGCAGAATCTGTCCGATGTTTTTTCCTGCTCTTGTCTCCTGGAATGCTGTCTGGCTACCATCTCTGGGCATGACTTGTATTTTGTTTGTTGGTTTTTTTTTGCCACTTTTTCTAAATAGAAGTGCCTGTGATAAATTTAATGCTGATGGCTTTACTTTTAACCATTCTAAACAGAAAAAAATATCAATCATAGGGGTATGCTGGGCTCCCCTTGCCCTAAAAACAGTTCTTGATAAACAAACAGATATTCCGGTCCACCCTAAGCCTTTTTTTTTTTTTAAACCTCCGTTTTTCGTGTTGCGAACACTAGGTAATGAAAAACTGTCTTGCGGGTGTGCTTCAGTGGCTTCCACGATACTGCCGACGACTACATATATATATAAACGGCTGCTATATAAATAGTCAGCCAAGAACACTGGCGTAAGGTTTGAAAGTGCCCTTTCTATGAACAAACAAGTGAACTAACTGTACAAAACAGCTTTCTATCATCTACGCAATCTAGTTACTACCAGAAAGTTCCTGTCACGCAAAAACTGCGAAATACTAACACACACCTTTGCAACTTCTCGGATCGATTACTGTAATTCTCTACTATCTGGCCTACCACATAATTTGCTGCAAATTGGACCTAAATATTTAACGGACACTTCACTTGGACAGCTGCAGTTTTTCTTGTAGGATCTCCAGCGGATTCCAAACCTTTGCCGGTGTCGCGGGCATATTGTTAAACCCAAACGAACTTCATTGAATTCAAAAATTCCTTTAAAAATTGGAAAAAAAATAGTTCCGAGTATCGTCAAACGTCAGAATCTGTGCCAAGGTACACTGAGTTTTCCTGTCTTCATTTAGGTCAAAAGGAATATATCCCGTGGAAGTATTCAACCACCCTAGCTGCCAAATATGTCTCATTGTAACAGGCGGGTGGGGTGTTGCGTCCCAGGTGATAAAAAATGTGGATACCAGGAGTAATTTCATTATTTCGCTTCAGTAATACCGGCAAGATTTTCGTGCAACGTGTTACGCAACAAGGATGCCTTACAAGTTGAGAGTGTTCTCACCTATACACGCAACAAATCTTTATTTTTCGAAAAGTAGAAGCAACTAACTTTCTGCAACCTGAACACGCGACGCGGAGGTGATAATAAGAGCAACATCGTTGCGCGAATAGTTGCACGAATGTTTTCCGTGTTATTTGGCCTTTAGGCAAGATTTTACAACTCCTGGTGGCGGCATGTACAGTTGTATCCAAGCTAAAGACCGAGTGCAAAACATAACATATTTCTTGGTGCACCATACGAACGTGCGGGACGTGTGTAGCTCGCGCGGGAAAATCTACGCTTTCGGCACTTCGCGTCAAGCGAGTTAACCTTTTTCGGAAGATTCGTGCCCCGGCGAGTTTTCTTTTTCTTGTCTTTTCTTTTCTTGTTTTGAGGCAGAGAAAGATAGCGAACAGCAAAAAGTATTTTGCAGTCTACAGCAATAAGTACCCAAATTTTTCAACAGTACAGTTACCTGCTCTTGCCAGCAAAAACTGTGCTTCTGAATCTAGTGAGGCATCCGACACCTTGTAACTTCTCAGATGTCCTTTGATTTCTTTATTGCATTCCCCAATTTTATTATATGGCTAGAGCTTGTAAATGTATAACGCGCGCTGTGATTGGCCAATACTCTGGGCCAGATTTTCCCGTAATGCCCACGGGCATTATGAGTGATGTTTATGCCCGGCTAGTAAAGTGGAAATATAGAGAAAAAGGTACATTTGATTCAAATAGTTGGAATGATTTGAAGCTAAATGAAAAGAGACAGTTTCTTTGAAAGTTTTTACTTTTTCTTGTGCGATATCCCCGGGGGGTACTTCCCGAAGATTTGGGCGGCGGTGTGCGGCGCACTTCTGGAAACCCTTACCCTACTTCAGACCAAGATATGTGATTTTCACTACCCTATTTCAGACCTGACTTAAAATTTGATACCCTATTTCAGACGAGATCCTAATCTTATTTCGTTTGCGTAAACAGTTGAGAAGGGCTTTAAACTCCCAACATTAATCAAACCTCAGTTCTTTGGAGAAGAAAATTAATGAAAAGATAGCTTCTTGTAAGAACCTTACCAGATCCCATATTAGAGTGCACAAACCACACGCTATTCCAGACCAAAATGGTCAAAATCTAATCCTATATCAGACCATAAAGGTTCAAAAACCATACCCTTCGGCGCCGCACATACCAATATAGCGTATATAAGGGAGTACCCCCCCGGGCACAAACCTCACCCTATTTCAGACCAAAATGGTCAAAATCTATGTTCTGTTTCAGACCAAAAAGGCTCAAAAACCATACCCTTTGGCGTCGCACAAACCTTTATAGCTTATGTAAGGGAGTACCCCCTCCCCCGGGTGCGCTATAAATTTCTTAAGTAAAACTGCTGAGTTTTGTATGCTTTCCGGTAAACTGTTTCATTCATCCCAATCCGCCACGGCTCACTTTTCAAGTAATAAAGTGTTAGGCATAGCCATACAATAAACTTCTTATTACAGGGTCGTAACGAGGCATTTGGGATCAGGGATCAAAGGGGTGGGATCGGGGATCAGAAGGGTGGGATCTAGGACCACAGCCCTGGGAACAGGAATCACAAACCACGGGATCGGGATCAGCATTTTCTTATAAAGATCAGGGATCAGGCTGTACCACATTTGTGGGATTTTTTTATATTAAAAAAAAAAAAAAAAAAACATTTAGAGAAAGGCTAGTCCTTCTCTATAGTATTGCTGTATAAGTATTAAAACAATGGACACTATTTCTCAATGTTTTAATACCATTTTAATTTGTTTAGTTTAGGGTTGTAAATCGGTTCAAAGCAGAAATCTCCACTCCAATATGCACCAAATCAGCAAGCCCGCACTTAGTCGAACAAATGAACGAATGAACAAGATGACACCCAACAGATGATGGGCAAACAAACAAACGCAAGGCCGTTAGAAAACAAAACATTTCAAAAGCTGAGTAACTCAAACTAAAGAAATGAAAGGGATCCAAGGCCAGAGCGAATGAATGGACGACCCACCCGACCGAACGATAGCCGAAATGAACAGACGAACAAATGAACGTAACAAAGCAGGCACACAAAATTCAAGCACAGATTGGCAGAAGATTAAGCCATGTAAGATTCTTAAGTTGTTTAATCTGGGCCAGTTTGGTTTAGAATAAAGAAAAGTATTTGTGAGCGGCTTGAAAGAAAATTCGTAGGTTAATTAAGCTTATGTATTAACCTTTTTACACCTTTTCAGTGAGCTCACCAAAAGTTAAAATTTAATACAGCATAGAACGATAATGAGAAAGTCGTTTAGTCTGCTCAGAAGGTCTGTCATTCTCGTCAGGGGCACAGTGAACAGACCTGGTAGAGAGTTCATAAAACGCAAAACAGTAAAACGTGCGGAAGGAAAATTAACGTAAACAACGGGGATAAAATTCTTACTTTTCGCTTTAGGGTGAAACTCTCTGACCACACGTTTCAAACTGTGGTACCACAGCTGGCCCTACGTGCCTGAGCTGACAACTATCATTCTATGCTGTTTACTAGAAATTAAAATGTTTGTTGTACCTTTTTGGTAGTTGTTTGAATTTGCTGCTCCGACAGTTCTGTGTCATCCAAAGGACAGCTTCCCTCAGTAAATTGCGGCTTGAGATACGTTTAACGCAGAAGTTTACAAGTTAACAAGGTCATATTGTTAAATTTGACCTAAAGAGCGCTTCTAAAAGCTTAAGAATTAGACTTTTTTCGCGGAAAAGAAAAAAGAGAAAAGCGAAAAATAACCTCGTCTTTTCGTTTTAGTCAGGTAGCTCGCGTTGCCTGTTTGCACGCGCGATTGAATTCAAACAGCATCTAGGGAGTGACGTCATAGTAAGCGCGCGCGAATAAATACGCCCAAGAAAATTTCGCGGGAGATGATCCCCTTTATAGTTGAAACTGCGATTATTTCGTTAAACGTCAGTGTTCAAAAAAAAAAAAAAAAAAAAAAAAAACGTAACGATTAACCTACGTTTTGGTTTACATTTTACCGTCGAGAAGAGCTGAATATGAAGTGATAATTTTTCGGCAAAAAGTATAATATTAAGCCCTAAATGCTCATTAACCATAAACAATAGGAAAATACAATTATAGTTATAAATCAGGTTAATTTCCCTTATGCTACATCTAATCGAGTGTCAATACCTAGGGAATAACAATACCACGGAGAGTTTCACGGGCCATGAGGTGCCTACCCAGATCCATCTCAACCTAAGTATACAGGTGATTATACAATCCAAAAGGAAATGCGCTAAACCCAAGTTCAAACTTACATTTTCCTTTATTTGATTTTATTAAATGTCAATTTCTAGAAACAGTCAATACTATTGAAAGTTCACGGGCCATGAGGTGCCTTCCCAGATCCATCCCAACCTAAGTGTACAGGTGATAATACACCCCGAAAGGGAATGCACTAAGCACCCGGGGTTACTGGTGCAATGTCGTTCTACAGTCATATCCATATCTATATGGACAGAGGTCTGACACAACTGAACCCAAGGAGAGTAGGATCTTAGGTCGGACATGGTCCGCCATATGGTGGGACATTGGTCCGGCATATGGATCTTCAAGTTTTTTTATATTAAAATAAAAAAAAAAAAAAACATTTAGAGAAAGGCTAGTCCTTCTCTATAGTATTGCTGTATAAGTATTAAAACAATGGACACTATTTCTCAATGTTTTAATACCATTTTAATTTGTTTAGTTTAGGGTTGTAAATCGGTTCAAAGCAGAAATCTCCACTCCAATATGCACCAAATCAGCAAGCCCGCACTTAGTCGAACAAATGAACGAATGAACAAGATGACACCCAACAGACGATGGGCAAACAAACAAACGCAAGGCCGTTAGAAAACAAAACATTTCAAAAGCTGAGTAACTCAAACTAAAGAAATGAAAGGGATCCAAGGCCAGAGCGAATGAATGGACGACCCACACGACCGAACGATAGCCGAAATGAACAGACGAACAAATGAACGTAACAAAGCAGGCACACAAAATTCAAGCACAGATTGGCAGAAGATTAAGCCATGTAAGATTCTTAAGTTGTTTAATCTGGGCCAGTTTGGTTTAGAATAAAGAAAAGTATTTGTGAGCGGCTTGAAAGAAAATTCGTAGGTTAATTAAGCTTATGTATTAACCTTTTTACACCTTTTCAGTGAGCTCACCAAAAGTTAAAATTTAATACAGCATAGAACGATAATGAGAAAGTCGTTTAGTCTGCTCAGAAGGTCTGTCATTCTCGTCAGGGGCACAGTGAACAGACCTGGTAGAGAGTTCATAAAACGCAAAACAGTAAAACGTGCGGAAGGAAAATTAACGTAAACAACGGGGATAAAATTCTTACTTTTCGCTTTAGGGTGAAACTCTCTGACCACACGTTTCAAACTGTGGTACCACAGCTGGCCCTACGTGCCTGAGCTGACAACTATCATTCTATGCTGTTTACTAGAAATTAAAATGTTTGTTGTACCTTTTTGGTAGTTGTTTGAATTTGCTGCTCCGACAGTTCTGTGTCATCCAAAGGACAGCTTCCCTCAGTAAATTGCGGCTTGAGATACGTTTAACGCAGAAGTTTACAAGTTAACAAGGTCATATTGTTAAATTTGACCTAAAGAGCGCTTCTAAAAGCTTAAGAATTAGACTTTTTTCGCGGAAAAGAAAAAAGAGAAAAGCGAAAAATAACCTCGTCTTTTCGTTTTAGTCAGGTAGCTCGCGTTGCCTGTTTGCACGCGCGATTGAATTCAAACAGCATCTAGGGAGTGACGTGATAGTAAGCGCGCGCGAATAAATACGCCCAAGAAAATTTCGCGGGAGATGATCCCCTTTATAGTTGAAACTGCGATTATTTCGTTAAACGTCAGTGTTCAAAAAAAAAAAAAAAAAAAAAAAAAACGTAACGATTAACCTACGTTTTGGTTTACATTTTACCGTCGAGAAGAGCTGAATATGAAGTGATAATTTTTCGGCAAAAAGTATAATATTAAGCCCTAAATGCTCATTAACCATAAACAATAGGAAAATACAATTATAGTTATAAATCAGGTTAATTTCCCTTATGCTACATCTAATCGAGTGTCAATACCTAGGGAATAACAATACCACGGAGAGTTTCACGGGCCATGAGGTGCCTACCCAGATCCATCTCAACCTAAGTATACAGGTGATTATACAATCCAAAAGGAAATGCGCTAAACCCAAGTTCAAACTTACATTTTCCTTTATTTGATTTTATTAAATGTCAATTTCTAGAAACAGTCAATACTATTGAAAGTTCACGGGCCATGAGGTGCCTTCCCAGATCCATCCCAACCTAAGTGTACAGGTGATAATACACCCCGAAAGGGAATGCACTAAGCACCCGGGGTTACTGGTGCAATGTCGTTCTACAGTCATATCCATATCTATATGGACAGAGGTCTGACACAACTGAACCCAAGGAGAGTAGGATCTTAGGTCGGACATGGTCCGCCATATGGTGGGACATTGGTCCGGCATATGGATCTTCAAGTTTTTTTATATTAAAATAAAAAAAAAAAAAACATTTAGAGAAAGGCTAGTCCTTCTCTATAGTATTGCTGTATAAGTATTAAAACAATGGACACTATTTCTCAATGTTTTAATACCATTTTAATTTGTTTAGTTTAGGGTTGTAAATCGGTTCAAAGCAGAAATCTCCACTCCAATATGCACCAAATCAGCAAGCCCGCACTTAGTCGAACAAATGAACGAATGAACAAGATGACACCCAACAGACGATGGGCAAACAAACAAACGCAAGGCCGTTAGAAAACAAAACATTTCAAAAGCTGAGTAACTCAAACTAAAGAAATGAAAGGGATCCAAGGCCAGAGCGAATGAATGGACGACCCACCCGACCGAACGATAGCCGAAATGAACAGACGAACAAATGAACGTAACAAAGCAGGCACACAAAATTCAAGCACAGATTGGCAGAAGATTAAGCCATGTAAGATTCTTAAGTTGTTTAATCTGGGCCAGTTTGGTTTAGAATAAAGAAAAGTATTTGTGAGCGGCTTGAAAGAAAATTCGTAGGTTAATTAAGCTTATGTATTAACCTTTTTACACCTTTTCAGTGAGCTCACCAAAAGTTAAAATTTAATACAGCATAGAACGATAATGAGAAAGTCGTTTAGTCTGCTCAGAAGGTCTGTCATTCTCGTCAGGGGCACAGTGAACAGACCTGGTAGAGAGTTCATAAAACGCAAAACAGTAAAACGTGCGGAAGGAAAATTAACGTAAACAACGGGGATAAAATTCTTACTTTTCGCTTTAGGGTGAAACTCTCTGACCACACGTTTCAAACTGTGGTACCACAGCTGGCCCTACGTGCCTGAGCTGACAACTATCATTCTATGCTGTTTACTAGAAATTAAAATGTTTGTTGTACCTTTTTGGTAGTTGTTTGAATTTGCTGCTCCGACAGTTCTGTGTCATCCAAAGGACAGCTTCCCTCAGTAAATTGCGGCTTGAGATACGTTTAACGCAGAAGTTTACAAGTTAACAAGGTCATATTGTTAAATTTGACCTAAAGAGCGCTTCTAAAAGTTTAAGAATTAGACTTTTTTCGCGGAAAAGAAAAAAGAGAAAAGCGAAATATAACCTCGTCTTTTCGTTTTAGTCAGGTAGCTCGCGTTGCCTGTTTGCACGCGCGATTGAATTCAAACAGCATCTAGGGAGTGACGTCATAGTAAGCGCGCGCGAATAAATACGCCCAAGAAAATTTCGCGGGAGATAATCCCCTTTATAGTTGAAACTGCGATTATTTCGTTAAACGTCAGTGTTCTATGCTGTATTAAATTTTAACTTTTGGTGAGCTCACTGAAAAGGTGTAAAAAGGTTAATACATAAGCTTAATTAACCTACGAATTTTCTTTCAAGCCGCTCACAAATACTTTTCTTTATTCTAAACCAAACTGGCCCAGATTAAACAACTTAAGAATCTTACATGGCTTAATCTTCTGCCAATCTGTGCTTGAATTTTGTGTGCCTGCTTTGTTACGTTCATTTGTTCGTCTGTTCATTTCGGCTATCGTTTGGTCGTGTGGGTCGTCCATTCATTCGCTGTGGCCTTGGATCCCTTTCATTTCTTTAGTTTGAGTTACTCAGCTTTTGAAATGTTTTGTTTTCTAACGGCCTTGCGTTTGTTTGTTTGCCCATCGTCTGTTGGGTGTCATCTTGTTCATTCGTTCATTTGTTCGACTAAGTGCGGGCTTGCTGATTTGGTGCATATTGGAGTGGAGATTTCTGCTTTGAACCGATTTACAACCCTAAACTAAACAAATTAAAATGGTATTAAAACATTGAGAAATAGTGTCCATTGTTTTAATACTTATACAGCAATACTATAGAGAAGGACTAGCCTTTCTCTAAATGTTTTTTTTTTTTTAATATAAAAAAACTTGAAGATCCATATGCCGGACCAATGTCCCACCATATGGCGGACCATGTCCGACCTAAGATCCTACTCTCCTTGGGTTCAGTTGTGTCAGACCTCTGTCCATATAGATATGGATATGACTGTAGAACGACATTGCACCAGTAACCCCGGGTGTTTAGTGCATTCCCTTTCGGGGTGTATTATCACCTGTACACTTAGGTTGGGATGGATCTGGGAAGGCACCTCATGGCCCGTGAACTTTCAATAGTATTGACTGTTTCTAGAAATTGACATTTAATAAAATCAAATAAAGGAAAATGTAAGTTTGAACTTGGGTTTAGCGCATTTCCTTTTGGATTGTATAATCACCTGTATACTTAGGTTGAGATGGATCTGGGTAGGCACCTCATGGCCCGTGAAACTCTCCGTGGTATTGTTATTCCCTAGGTATTGACACTCGATTAGATGTAGCATAAGGGAAATTAACCTGATTTATAACTATAATTGTATTTTCCTATTGTTTATGGTTAATGAGCATTTAGGGCTTAATATTATACTTTTTGCCGAAAAATTATCACTTCATATTCAGCTCTTCTCGACAGTAAAATGTAAACCAAAACGTAGGTTAATCGTTACGTTTTTTTTTTTTTAAACACTGACGTTTAACGAAATAATCGCAGTTTCAACTATAAAGGGGATCATCTCCCGCGAAATTTTCTTGGGCGTATTTATTCGCGCGCGCTTACTATGACGTCACTCCCTATATGCTGTTTGAATTCAATCGCTTGTGCAAACAGGCAACGCAAGCTACCTGACTAAAACGAAAAGACGAGGTTATTTTTCGCTTTTCTTTTTTTTCTTTTCCACGAAAAAAGTCTAATTCTTAAGCTTTTAGAAGCGCTCTTTAGGTCAAATTTAACAATATGACCTTGTTAACTTGTAAACTTCTGCGTTAAACGTATCTCAAGCCACAATTTACTGAGGGAAGCTGTCCTTTGGATGACACAGAACTGTCGGAGCAGCAAATTCAAACAACTACCAAAAAGGTACAACAAACATTTTAATTTCTAGTAAACAGCATAGAATGATAGTTGTCAGCTCAGGCACGTAGGGCCAGCTGTGGTACCACAGTTTGAAACGTGTGGTCAGAGAGTTTCACCCTAAAGCGAAAAGTAAGAATTTTATCCCCGTTGTTTACGTTAATTTTCCTTCCGCACGTTTTACTGTTTTGCGTTTTATGAACTCTCTACCAGGTCTGTTCACTGTGCCCCTGACGAGAATGACAGACCTTCTGAGCAGACTAAACGACTTTCTCATTATCGTTCTATGCTGTATTAAATTTTAACTTTTGGTGAGCTCACTGAAAAGGTGTAAAAAGGTTAATACATAAGCTTAATTAACCTACGAATTTTCTTTCAAGCCGCTCACAAATACTTTTCTTTATTCTAAACCAAACTGGCCCAGATTAAACAACTTAAGAATCTTACATGGCTTAATCTTCTGCCAATCTGTGCTTGAATTTTGTGTGCCTGCTTTGTTACGTTCATTTGTTCGTCTGTTCATTTCGGCTATCGTTTGGTCGTGTGGGTCGTCCATTCATTCGCTGTGGCCTTGGATCCCTTTCATTTCTTTAGTTTGAGTTACTCAGCTTTTGAAATGTTTTGTTTTCTAACGGCCTTGCGTTTGTTTGTTTGCCCATCGTCTGTTGGGTGTCATCTTGTTCATTCGTTCATTTGTTCGACTAAGTGCGGGCTTGCTGATTTGGTGCATATTGGAGTGGAGATTTCTGCTTTGAACCGATTTACAACCCTAAACTAAACAAATTAAAATGGTATTAAAACATTGAGAAATAGTGTCCATTGTTTTAATACTTATACAGCAATACTATAGAGAAGGACTAGCCTTTCTCTAAATGTTTTTTTTTTTTTTTGTAATATAAAAAAAAGACGAAAATTGGTCACGCTTTTGGAATCAAGAAACAGAAATTTTCGTACAAAAATGGGATCAGCGATGAAAAAGTATACCTCGTTACCACCCTGTTATTAACTCTCGCTAGCTCGGGACCGTACTAGGAGAATATTGCCCTCAGTCTTTCTTGTACGACCTCGGGCAATATTCTCCCAGTACGGCCCTCGCGCTCAGTTAATAAGAAGTGCTGGGTTGTCAGAACTAGTCTCACAACTTCCTCCAACAATTTCCGAATACCCACACTAAGCCATGGTAGTTTGAGGTTTGACAGACTGGTGGCGCTCCAAACAGTTCAACCCACGTGCAAGATTTGTGTCGGGCTTTTTTGACACGAGGCATGTTTGTTACATCATGATTGTGGAAGGATTTCGCAACTTCAGGTATAATGAGCGGTAACTTTATTTGGCTCTTATTTTTCTTTGGTTAAGAACTTTGTGATAATTTTGCATTTTACAGTACTAATGCTATAAAGACTGGTTTAAATTTTAAAACAATTCATTGCATTAGCAGCAAAGTTTTGGACTTCTCTTTTGTTTCTCGTCCATTCCTGCGCATTGGAGATTTGCTGCGGACAGCTGTTTGCATTTGCCTGGCCATGTGGTTTTGTAATCAAAGACCACTGTGTATTGCCTGACAGTATATCCATCACTTACCCAAAAATGTTCGACGGTTGTCATCAGTTGTCATGGGCGGCTAGTAGAAATCTCGTCATTTCTTCACAGAAAATGGTTATTAAGGTATGATTTGCTACATGGATAGTTAGGTAATGCTTTACTGGTTTTCGTTAGTATTTTTACTTTAGAAACAAGGAAGGTAAAACGAGTTTCTTGTGAAAAACAAATGTTTCAAATTTATGCAAATCATGAGGGACTTTGGCCGTGAAAAAAATGCGCAGCATGCATTCATTAAACGCGTTATTTTACGCGAGTCATTTCTGTCAGCAACGTAGAGAATTATATCAACACGTGCGATCGGTATGTGCCCTTGCGGTTACTTAACAGCATGACATACATTAAGATTATGAGAAAGGCGATCACGCGGTGAAGTAAAAATTACTACAGGAAAGAACGAGAGCAGTCAGCGCAAGTGCGTGGATTTTCAGGTAAGTTTGTTTGTTTTTCGGGTAACCTCCTTTTGGCTCTGTCAAATTCTAGCAACACAAAGGGTTTAGGTCGCACGACTTGTCACCATACGTCAGGAAACGAAATCTAGAACAGGCCCAGAGAAGTATTCAGTCTTGTCACGCCGTTTGTAATGATGTGGTGCGACATGTGTTCGTCGTTTCAGTTTTATGGTATATTTTCTTTGCTAGACCGCCACTATAGTCCTTTGTGACAATTAAAACCGGCTGATGCATGCAATTGCGATTTTAGTAGATTTTCCTGGTCAGGCTGTAAAAAGAGAATTTTAATTTTGTGTGAGAATTATCTGGCAGGAATCTATTTCAACATTACGTAAACCTGCAAATTCTCCTCGATGCTTCTTAGAAAACTGAAAGTTCATAGTTGTTTTTACTAAGCTGAGTTTCTGATTTGCATGTAGGTCGAGCAAGAACCCGACATCGATCAAATTTTTAGGCTACTGACTTTTATGTGAAGAAATGTATGTTAGAGGAACCACGGGACGTGGTGGCGCTTTCACGACTCGATTATAATTTACTCGAGCCACACTAGTATCATGTATTAAGCATTTCCCAGCCGCGAGTCATTGCGTTTCCTTTAGATATTTTACTTACTTTATTCCAAGTATAGAAGGTTTCAACCTAAATACCTAGCGACTGCTTGGGTAATACCAGGCTTTCTTCAAAACATTATATTGAATTTGTGTTTTGCGTGTAACACAATGGTGGCGGGAAATGTAAGGTTTTGAAAATCGCGCGCGTCTTAACGACGATCGGTCCACGAAGCTGTGGAATCGAGACAAAAAGAGACGAGAGACCTTTGGTAAGCGGCAATAAGAATTACGATTTTAAATACGTGTATACCTTAAGGAGATATATTAGCATCGCGCTCTAGCTTTTTTCTGATTTTCTCACATAACATGCTGTACTCGGAAACTTGATCGCTATCGTTACGCTTCGTTTTCTGGAAGCATTACTTTTAACATCACGCTTTAGTTTATTCTGTCTTCCTTGGGTAGCATATACCTGGAAGCGGAATGTCTAACATCGCTTTAGGACCTCTCTGTAAACCACTTTTTTGTGATGGAGCTTCCTAATAAAAGATTGTTATTACTTTAAAGCTTATTCTGTCTTCCTTGGGTAGCGTATACCTGGAAGCGGAATTTCTAACATCGCTCTTTAGCTTATTCTGTCTTCCTTGGGTAGCATATACCTGGAAACGGAATGCCTAACATCGCTTTATAGCTTATTCTGTCTTCCTTGGGTAGCGTATACCTGGAAGCGGAATTTCTAACATCGCGCTTTAGTTTATTCTGTCTTCCTTGGGTAGCATATGTCTGGAAGTGGAATGTCTAATATTGCTTTAGAGCTTATTCTGTCTTCCTTGGGTAGCGTATACCTGGAAGCGGAATTTCTAACATCGCGCTTTAGCTTATTCTGTCTTCCTTGGGTAGCATATACCTGGATATGGAATCGAATGTCTAACATCGCTTTATAGCTTATTCTGTCTTCCTTCGGTAGCATGCATATACCTGGAAGATTCTGTTATTTGTGCAATAAGAAAGAAGCAAAAAAAAAAAAATTAACCAATTGCCAGGTTTTCATTTACAATCAATGTACATTGAATGTTAAGTTGTATTACGACTCAAAAATCATCATATTTTTTGAAAACCTTTTTCCCGGTCTTACAGGTAGCGGGGAGGAGAATTTATTCAATTCAATATTACCGGTTACACAATTGTATTCTTGAGTTTATCAACATTTTATATTATTTGACTGACATTGAAAAAGGCTAATAAATTAATGTTTATGCCGCTTTTTGACTACCGTATATTACTTGTATTTTAGTTTTGTTCTGCTGAGGAACAATTTTCAAAAAAAGAACCATTGTTAAGATGTGTGATCGTTTTTTCCTTAGTAAAATGGACAAAGCGCTCACTAATTAGTGTTGTATCTTCATTAACCCGGAAATTACGGTTTCATTTCAGTTTAGGAGAGCTTGAATTACTTTCTCTTGGGCGTTTGCGTGTTCAGCTAAAACCTCAAGAGACGGAGAGGTGTCAAACCTTGGCTTTGAATTACTCATGCAAATTAGCTAATTTGCATAACATTTGCATAACATTTGTTCGCACCTCAAAGCTTGTCATGTGACCGTTAATCACTAACAACCAAAATTTCCCTTGGCTTAAAAAACGTATTTGCTAGCGAAAACCTGCCCTGTTTTCGGCTGATGACTTTATTTGAGGTTCTATTAATTAGTAAGTACCAAACACTGTGAAACTTTTCTTTAAAAAACGGAATTAGCGCGTGTTATTTGAAAACGCTGGTCATTTTAACGTCCCCGCCTGTCAAGGTCAAAAGGTCGTCTTCGCCTGGAAAATAGGGTGTAGATAAAGCGCTCCCAAAATTTACCATTTCATTTACCCAAAAATTTTTTTTCATCAAATCGTAGAGGAAAGATTGCTTATTCCAACAAGTGTACACTCAGCTGCGAAAGCCATACACCAGAGTGCTTTTTTTGGTCCTGAATTTCGCCATTTTTTAGCGTGCGACTATGCCGCTCGAAACGGTTAAATTTGAAAAATCTCTCAAAAATTCTGGTTTCCGTCGAATTCAAATTTGACATAACAAACATGACAAGAGAATATCTTACTTATACTACATGGCTTTGATATTGATATTTCTGTCTTCACAATTCAAGACGAGCGGTTGATTTAAGGGACACTTTCAAATCGTTTTTACTCGCTCCCGAGCCATCGGAATGATAAAGTCGTCGTAACGGTAAAATATCTACAAAAATAAACTGAAACTTATATTTTTATAAATGGTTTGGGAAGACCTTTATTGTGACAAAGTTTGGAAATTTTCGATTTTTCTATCTTGCATGGTCCTAGGTGAAAGTTACGGATAGCCGCTCTTAAGTTGCTCCCCGAAGCGACTCAACAGACTTGATGAAAATACGCATTTCTCACTGATTCGTATGCATCCCGCTGGCTGTTTAGTTCTGTCAACTATGAATACCCGTTTGCTAAAATATATAATATTGCCACAGGATTAGACAGGTTACTGGCAAAAATTACCAAAAAATGTTTTCGGAAACTTTCAACCATACGTAAAATTATGGAGAGAAAATGGCACAAGGTTTTCTCCCGCGATGTATTATTCAGGCGTTTTTAAAAAATCACCCTGAACTATTTTTCGAAAGCTTTTTATCGTCTCTTTTTGGACAAAATAGATTTAAACCGAGATATGCTTCTCTTATAGCTACTTAAATAACTTGTTCATTTCGATCTGTAACTTGAGACACGCTGTAATGGCTTGGAGGTTAAGAACAAAACAGACACAAAAACATACCACGCTACACTCACTCACTCACTCACTCACTCACTCACTCAATCACTCACTCACTCAATCACTCACTCACTCACTCAATCACTCACTTATATACTTAACGGCGCCAATTTGTGGGGACCATGTATCGCCACCTGCAATCTGGGGACACCGACTTCCAGAATCAATAGTAGAAAAAAAATTGCTGCATTTTAATGTGCTTCTAACAAGCGAATATACAGAACCATTATATCAAATAAATTGTCAATCCTTCACCGTGGGGACAAATGCTCAACTTGCTTGTGGGGACTGCTTATGAAGTTCTACATTGTTGGGACTCAAAAATGTTTTTTTTTTATAGCTGAGATCATATTGTACGGCAGGGTTGCAGTCTTTCGTTTACTGCCGAACCAGATGATCAAGACTCGTTATACAAATACCAAATGCACAATGTACTTCTGGGGACTTACAGAGGTCAAACCGATGGGACCATAATAGTAATAATTTAGGATGAGTGAGGGGAGGTTTCCCAGATCATGGCCAGACGGTCATAACATTTGCGTAGAAACATCACCACTGGGAGCAAGCAGCTAGAGAAAAAGATACTTAAATGTATCATTGGATTCGGTTTTCGCATGATAGCAAAATTATCAAGGCCTCGGTTTGTTATCTACCGAAGCCGAACAAACCTCGGCCTCGACTTTTTTTCGCTATCATGCTCAGCCTCATTAATTGAAATAATTCTAATGGCGAGTGATAAACACTCCGAGCACTGAAATCAAACTTTGTTGCCTCAGAAGAATCATTGTTGTATCCTGTTGGAACGCTCAGAAATGGAAATAGGGTTGCATTTTATAATTTCACATATAACAACACACAAACTAAAATCTTCAACTTTGTTTAATGTGCTAGTTCTATGACGAATTAACAATTTTAGTTCACATTACGGAATTAACTTCCACTATTAAAGTTCAGTACATGTAATAATTCGGCGACATGATGTGAATCTAATCTGAGCAAACATAATTACGTGTCAAAACTAACGGCTAACAATATAATGTACGCTTACGGATCCAGCACCAAATTATTATTAATAGATCTTCCTTTTGAAAAGGTGGCCCCACTGAGCGGAATGTATCTTACAGGAAACGTAACTCAAGATTAAGTCTAGGTGTTGTTTTGCTCGTAAATTATATTTTTCACACAATTCTTTGACAACTGTCCAATCTCTCTTTTAGCTCAAGGTTAACAATAACGATAACAAACAGACAACTCCTGTTATTCTACTTTTACAGATCCAGTACCAAATTATTATTAATTCTTCCTCCTCAAAAGGTGGCCACACTTAGTCAAATGTATCTTACAGGAAACCTAACAACTTCCAATAACTGAAGTCTTAGTGTTTCTTTTTGCTGGTAAATTACATTTTTCACACAATGTTTAAACAACTGTCCAATCTCTATTAGCTAAAGGTTAACAATAACGATAACAAGCGGACCTCTATTATTCTACGCTTACAGATCCAGCACCAAATTATTATTAATAATTCTTTCTCCTCAAAAGGTGGCCACACCAAGCCGAATGTATCTTCCTCGCATGCTTGTGCAGCTTTTCCTACTTGGTTTTGACCAGGCATACCTTTGTCATTTGTCTTCTTCGTAACCTTTCCTCCCTAACTAGAGTCAGAACTTTCATCAGCATCTCCACCTTCATAATCACTGTCAGACTCTGGTTCCGATACTATAGCTTCAACACTGCTACTGAGATGACGTTTCTGTGCAGAACCTGTAATTGGGACTGAAATCCAGTTAATCTAGATACTCGATAACAAACCCGATAACAAATATTGAGAATACACGCTAACTAAAACAGAACGAGAAAAGTTTCCTAACTACAACATCATCTACAATATAGACTGACACCTCTTGACCAAAGTTCCCAAGAAATTGATTAAAAATTCCATTGCATTGATCTAACAGCAATCAAATTACTATATATTTTGACAAACGTTCTTTCTCTGTAATGTGGATAAATAGAATTGAGACAAAGATAAAATCTAGCCAATGTTGGGCAGCAGTATCACCCATATATGGAGGTTCCTAAGGGCAATGGCATGTTCCCCTTTTTTTGATTTTGCTCTGTTTGTTAGCTCAGTCACTTATTTAGTTTTCCCTCCCTCCCTCCTTCCCTCCCTCCCTCCCTCCCTCCCTCCCTCCCGACATTTTGTATTCACCCTTGTACAAAAAAAATTGGATACATGTCACGTAAGTAGAAAACTCTTATTCACTCATTTTTTTAAGGAACATTTAATTTTGTGCACCATGTGCTCAACAAAATTTCACGTACATTTACCATGTTATCTCATCAGTGTGCAACAAATGCAGACTGCAGACCAGCAGACTTCTTAGTACATGTATATATCATGCTACCATTACCATTACCATTATTGAGAGTTAACCTTAAACAGGCTAACCAGAGCGCAATTCAGGCTAATCGGATCGCTATTCAGGCTGACCGGAACGTTATTCACGCTAACCGAGGCACTTTTCAGGCTAACCAGAGTACCAGTACAGTCTAGATCTGCAGTCTGCATTTGTCGCACACCGTTATCTCATATATGAAAATAACATGAGCTTGCACAACTTCAGTGAAAGGGCATATATAAAAGCCACACGTTTAGGCGTTAGTCCATCTGAAGACAGCAATGTCCAAAAATAGTAACTCAGATTATACACAATAGCAGAAAAGAACAGGGAACTTCTGACAATTTGGTTTTGGAGAAAGGTGTCCTTTTCCACAACAGATCACTAGTTAACAAGAACAACATATTAAAAAATCCCACAAGCAACATTATTTGTACAGCAAAAACGCTGCTTTACCTCTTGTATGTGCATGAACTCTTGTACAGCTCTCCATATTCTCATCTTCCTTTTGAGATCCTTTGCAATTTCCTTTGTACAAAAAAATTAACATTATGGCAATGCAATTTCTTTTTGAACAGGCGAAGCATCCAGCATACCTACTGTTCAGACCAGACATTTCCCCCCAAATAAATTAGCTTCTAGCAAATTCATTATTAATAGCTCAAAAAGGGCACTTCAAAATAGTGAATAAAAGTTAAAACTGTTCAAAGCCATCTCAGTATACCAACGTCCCCATAATGTACAACATCATCATGTCCCCAGAAAGTTAACTACAGTACATTGTCATGGCACAAATCTGAGGCGCAAATCCACTGAACTTGAAAATTTACTTGAACAGAGAACTGTTTAAAAAAGGTAAAGTCTGCGTTCGAGCCTAGTGGCCCATCAGGCCGGAGCTTATCCCGGTTTCTGTAGCATGAAGCGACTAGGAATATTTCTACTCCCCCCCTGGATGGGATGCTAGTCCATTGCAGGGTTACCACCCAGCAGTAAATTCACCGGTACCCATTTATACACCTGGGTGGAGAGAGGCACTGTGAGAGTAAAGTGTCTTGCCCAAGAACACAACGCAGCGCCTGGCTAGGGCTCGAACCCGGGCCGTTCGACCCGAAGTCGAGTGCACTAACCGACTCCGGGTCGAGAGAACTGTTTATGAGTCCCCAAAATATTAGATATCCCAGCTTGCAATACTCATAAAGAAATTCATAATTTGCATCAAACTTTCAAGGACAGTTCAAATAATTCAATTAAATACTGACAGAACAGTGTTTCCATAAACGCTGGTGAAAATGATGAAAACGTTAACTTTCTGGCACATAGAAAAATTATAAGTAAATAGCTTGAAAAATATGCTACCGAAACAACATGATCCAGTCAAAAAGTTCTGAATTCAACAGCAGATAATAATCACCTACTGTACCCTTGGAACTGCCTTCCTCAACTGAGCATGAAACCGCCTCACAAACCAATGGCATCTCGAATTCCTTTTCTACAGTACAAAAGGATTGAAACAAACTTAGCAGAATATTTGCCTTGAAATCAATAACAATTAAAATGTTATGAGGTAATAATAAAAGAATGCATGAAGATTCACATTTGCAGACCAAGACAATATCCCAATAAAGTTACTCAGATTATACACAAAAGCAGGAAAGTCAAGGGAACTTCTGACAATTTGGTTTTCGAGAAAAGTGTCTTTTTCCACAACAGATCACTAGTTAACAAGAGCAACATATTAAAAGATCCCATAAGCAACATTAATGTACATCTGTACAGCAAAAAGGCTGCTTTACCTTCTGTACATGTATGTGCGTGAACTCTTGTACAACTCTCCACATTCTCATCTTGACCTTTTGAGATCCTTCACAATTTCCTTTGTACAAAAAATTAACATTATGGCAATGCAATTTCTTTTTGAACAGGCAATCCATCCAGCATACCTACTGTTCAGCTAAACCACACATTTCCCCCCAAAATAAATTAGCTTCTAGCAAAGTCATTATTAATGGCTCAAAAAGGGCACTTCAAAATAGTGAATGAAAGTTACAACTGTTGAAACGAATCTCAGTATACCAACGTCCCCATAATGTACAACACCATCATGTCTCCATAAAGTTAACTGCAGTACATATTGTCACGGCACAAATGTGAGGTGCAAATCCACTGAACTTGAAAAGTTACTTGAACAGAGAACTGTTTATGTGTCCCTACAATATTAGATATCCCAGCTTGCAATACTCTTAAAGAAATTCATAATTTGCATCAAACTTTCAAGGACAGTTCAAATAATTCAATTAAATACTGACAGAACAGTGTTTCCATAAAAACTTGTGAAAATGATGAAAACATTAACTTTCTGGCACATAGAAACATTCTACGTGAATAACTTGAAAAATATCCTACCGAAACAACATGATCCACTCAAAAAGCTCTGCATTCAACAGCAGATAATAATCACCTACTGTACCTTTGGAACTGCCTTCCTCAACTGAGCATGAAACCGCCTCACAAACCAATGGCATCTCGAATTCCTTTTCAAAATAGTGAATAAAAGTTAAAACTGTTCAAACCCATCTCAGTATACCAACGTAGCGTCCTTGCAGGCGTTCCCTCTCCCAATCCCCGATCGCGCTTCTCGTTTCGCGCTTTTCCCTATCCTTCCCCCTTCGAATGCCTGCTATGCAGGCTAGTCAGTGGTATTCCCTGTAAGTACATGCATGTCTCCCAAGTAAGTGCTTGTGTTGTGTTCTGTGTTCTGTTACATGTAGTGAGGCATTGTGCTAAAGCTAGTGTAGCAACAATTAATGAGATAACAAAATTAAAGAATGCATGAAGATCCACATTTGCAGACCACGACCATGTCCCAAGAAAGTTAATCAGATTATACATAATCGTAGGAAAGTCGAGGGAACTTCTCACATTTGGTTTTCGAGAAAAGTGTCCTTTTCCACAACAGATAACTTGTTACCAAAAGCAACATATTAAAAAATCCCATTGAAGCAGGATTAATGTACAGAAAAAGTGCTGCTTACCTCTTGTATGTGCATTAACTCTTGTACAACTCTCCACATTCTCTTCTTCCTTTTGAGATCGCATTTTCCTTTGTACAAAAAATAAACATATTTTATGGCAATGCATCATTACTTTTTGAACAGGCAAAGCATCCAGCATACCTACTGTTCAAACCACACATTTCCCCCAAAATAAATTAGCTTCTCGCAAACTTATTATTAATGGCTCAAAAAGGGCACTTTGAAATAGTGAATAAAAACTTAAAACTGTTCAAACCCATCTCAGTATACCAACGTCCCCATAATGCACAACATCATCATGTCCCCATAAAGTTAACTACTGAACAGTGCATTGTCATGGCACAAATCTGAGGAGCAAATCAACTTAACTTGAAAATTTACTTGAACAGAGAACTGTTTAATATGTGTCCCCACAATTTTAGATATCCCAGCTTGCAATACTCATGAAGAAATTCATAATTTGCATCAAACTTTCAAGGACATTTCAAAAAATTCATTTAAATACTGACAGAACAGTGTAATTCCATAAAAACCTGTGAAAATGATGAAAACATTAATTTACTGGCACATCAAAAAATCTAGTAAGTGAATAACTCGAAAAATACGGTACCGAAACAACATGATCCAGTCAAAAAGTTCTGAATTCAACAGCAGATAATAATCACCTACTGTACCTTTGGAACTGCCTTCCTCAACTGAGCATGAAACCGCCTCACAAACCAATGGCATCTCGAATTCCTTTTCTACAGTACAAAAGGATTGAAACAAACTTAGCAGAATAATTGCCTGGAAATCAATAACAATCAAAATGTTAAGGAAAGTCCAGTTAAGGAAATGTGTCCCTACAATAATCCCAGCTTGCAATACTCATAAAAGAAATTCATCATTTGCATCAAACTTTCAAGGACAGTTCAAATAATTCAATTAAATACTGACAGAACAGTGTTTCCGTAAAAACTTGTGAAAATGATGAAAACACTAATTTTCTGGCATACAAAAAATTCTAAGTGAATAACTTGTAAAATGTGGTACCGAAACAACATGATCCAGTCAAAAAGTTCTGAATTCAACAGCAGATAATAATCACCTACTGTACCTTTGGAACTGCCTTCCTCAACTGAGCATGAGAGTCACAAACCATTATGGCATCTCAAATTCCTTTTCTACAGTACAAAAGGATTGAAACAAACTTAGCAGAATATTTGCCTTGAAATCAAACGAATAACAATCAAAATGTTATGAGGTAATAATGAAAGAATGCATGAAGATTCACATTTGCAGACCAAGACAATGTCCCAATAAAGTTACTCAGATTATACACAATGGCAGGAAAGTCGAGGGAACTTCTGACAATTTGGTTTTCGAGAAAAGTGTCTTTTTCCACAGCAGATCACTAGTTAACAAGAGCAACATATTAAAAAATCCCATAAGCAACATTAATGTACATCTGTAAAGCAAAAAGGCTGCTTTACCTTTTGTATGTGCATGAACTCTTGTACAACTCTCCATATTCTCATCTTCCTTTTGAGGTCCTTTGCAATTTCCTTTGTACAAAAACAAAACATTATGGCAATGCAATTTCTTTTTGAACAGGCAAAGCGTCCAGCATACCTACTGTTTAGACCACACCTTTCCCCCAAAAATAAATCAGCTTCTAGCAAATTCATTATAAATGGCTCAAAAAGGGCACTTCAAAATAGTGAATAAAAGTTAAAACTGTTCAAACACATCTCAGTATACCAACGTAGCGTCCTTGCAGGCGTTTCCTCTCTCAATCCCCGATCGCGCTTCGCGCTTCTCGTTTCGCGCTTTTCCCTATCCTTCCCCCTTCGAATGCCTGCTATGCAGGCTAGTCAGTGGTATTCCCTGTAAGTACATGCATGTCTCCCAAGTAAGTGCTTGCGTTGTGTTCTGTGTTCTGTGTTCTGTTACATGTAGTGAGGCATTGTGCTAAAGTTAGTGTAGCAACAATTAATGAGATAACAAAATTAAAGAATGCATGAAGATCCACATTTGCAGACCACGACCATGTCCCAAGAAAGTTACTCAGATTATAAATAATCGTAGGAAAGTCCAGGGAACTTCTCACATTTGGTTTTCGAGAAAAGTGTCCTTTTCCACAACAGATAACTTGTTACCAAAAGCAACATATTAAAAAATCCCATTGAAGCAGGATTAATGTACAGAAAAAGTGCTGCTTACCTCTTGTATGTGCATTAACTCTTGTACAACTCTCCACATTCTCTTCTTCCTTTTGAGATCGCATTTTCCTTTGTGCAAAAAAATAAACATATTTTATGGCAACATGAGGAGCTTAAGCCACAGAAAAAAAGTATGCAAATGAGGTTACCGGGAGATTGAATCTCCCGGTAGCCTAATTTGCATACAATAAAAGCGGTAACATCAGACACTGCGGTTGACACCTAAGGCGTTAACCGTGTCCGGTGGAAATCGTTTAAATTGACATTTTTGACGACCTATAAGAAGGAAAACCACATGAACAGACGAAGAAAAATTAATTTCACCGGAACATGATAGAGTCCTGCTAAAAAAGGCGGTTAGGATTCGCGCGAGTTGGCCGGGCTCAACCGACAATTGGCTTCGCGCGCGCGGGCAATACCACCAAAGATAACGGCGCGGTAAGAATTATTTCGGTTTGAAAACGATCAATACACCTTTAATTCTCAGCTACTTTATGTCTTACTTCCTTTCAAACAGCGATAATGTCTTTATATCAAAAAAGAGATATCTAAATGGAAAAAGTAAAAGTCCTTTCGTAAGAATGACCTAAATTATTTCTATGAATTTTTCCTTCTGTAGTGAATTAAAAGAATAAAACTTGAACTATTGTAGCGCATACGATAACTGAAGGGAAATTTACATAAATATACCAAAAGCCGATAGTGTTAGCTAAAAAGCGATGTTAGACATTCCGCTTCCAGGTATCTGCTACCTCATAAGCTAAAGCGCGATGTTAGACATTCCACTTCCAGGTATCTGCTACCCAGGGAAGGCAGAATAAGCTAAAAAGCGATGTAAGACATTCTGCTTCCAGGTATCTGCTACCCAAGGAAGACAGAATAAGCTAAAAGGCGATGTTAGTCATTCCGCTTCCAGGTATCTGCTACCCAAGGAAGACAGAATAAGCTAAAGCGCGATGTTAGACATTCCGCTTCCAGGTATCTGTTACCCAGGGAAGACAGAATAAGCTAAAGCGCGATGTTAGAAATTCCGCCTCCAGGTATTTGCTACCCAAGGAAGACAGATGAAGCTAAAGCGCGATGTTAGACATTCCGCTTCCAGGTATCTGCTACCCAGGGAAGACAGAATAAGCTAAAAAGCGATGTAAGACATTCTGCTTCCAGGTATCTGCTACCCAAGGAAGACAGAATATTAGCTAAAGTGCGATGTTAGGCATTTCGCTTCCAGGTATATTCTACCCAAGGAAAACAGGATAAGCTGCAGCGCTATGATAGCGATCAAGTTTCCAGGTACAGCATATTATCCAAGGAAATCAGAATAAAGCTAGAGCACGATGCTAATATTTCGCCTCAAGGTGTGTATAAAATCGTTCATTTTCTCTTGTTCCTACCTACCAAAGGTCTCTTGTCTCTTTTTGTCTCGATTCCAAAGTTTTGTGGATCGGTCGACGCGCGCGATTTACAAAACCTCATATTTCCGGCCAGCATTACGTTACACGCAAAACACAAATGCAATATATGTTTTGAAGAAAAACTGGCATTACCCAAGATGTCGCTACAGCATTTCGGTTGGAAACCTTCTATACTTGAAATACAGTAAATAAAATATCAAAAGGAAAACGCAATGAAGCTGGGTAATGTTAATACATGATACCAGTGTAGCTCGAATAAATTATAATCGGAGTCGTGAAAGCGCCACATCCCATGCGTCCTCTAACATACATTTCTTCACATAAAAATCTATAGCCTTAGTCTAAAAATTGATCGATGTTGGGTTCTTGCTGGACCTACATACAAATCAATACAACTTAGTAAAGATAATTATGGGCAGTTCTAAGAGGCATCGAGGAGAATTTGCAGGTTTACGTAATGTTGAAATAAATTCCCGCCAGATAATTCTCACACAAAATTATGATTCTGTTTTGACAGCCTGCCCAGGAAAATCTACTAAAATCGCAATTGCATACATCAACCGGTTTTGATTGTCATAAAGGACTATGGTGGCGGTCTAGCAAAGAAAATATATCATAAAACTGAAACGATGAGCATCATTACAAACGGCGTGACAAGACCGAATAATTCTCTGGTCCTGTTTTAGGTTTCGTTTCCTGGCGTATAGTGACTAAACGTGCGACTAACATTGCTAACATTCGACAGAGCCAAAAGGAGGTTACCCGAAAATCAGACATACCTGCCTTAAAATTCCCGGACTTTCGCTGACTGCGCTCGTTCTTTCCTGTAATAATTTTTGCTTCACGACGTGATCGCTTTTCTTATAATCGTAATGTATGTCATGCTGTTTTAAAAATAACTGCAAGGACACATACCGACCGTACGTGTTGATATAATTCTCTTCATTGCTGACAGAAATGATTGGCGTAAAATAACACTTGTAATGAGTACATGCTGCGATTTTTTTTCATGGCCTAAGTTCCTCATGCATCATTACTTTTTGAACAGGCAAAGCATCCAGCATACCTACTGTTCAAACCACACATTTCCCCCAAAATAAATAGCTTCTAGCAAATTTATTATTAATGGCTCAAAAAGGGCACTTTGAAATAGTGAATAAAAACTTAGAACTGTTCAAACCCATCTCAGTATACCAACGTCCCCATAATGCACAACATCATCATGTCCCCATAAAGTTAACTACTGAACAGTGCATTGTCATGGCACAAATCTGAGGAGCAAATCAACTTAACTTGAAAATTTACTTGAACAGTGAACTGTTTAATATGTGTCCCCACAATATTAGATATCCCAGCTTGCAATACTCATGAAGAAATTCATAATTTGCATCAACTTTTCGAGGACATTTCAAATAATTCATTTAAATACTGACAGAACAGTGTAATTCCATAAAAACCTGTGAAAATGATGAAAACATTAATTTTCTGGCACATCAAAAATCTAGTAAGTGAATAACTCGAAAAATATGGTACCGAAACAACATGATCCAGTCAAAAAGTTCTGAATTCAACAGCAGATAATAATCACCTACTGTACCTTTGGAACTGCCTTCCTCAACTGAGCATGAAACTGCCTCATAAACCAATGGCATCTCTAATTCCTTTTCTACAGTACAAAAAGGAGTGAAACAAACTTAGCAGAATATTTGCCTGGAATCAATAACAATCAATTAATGAGGTAAAAATGAAAGAATCCATGAAGATCCAGATTTGCAGACCAAAACCATGATGTCCCAATAAAGTTATTCAGATTATACACTATAGCCGGAAAGTCCAGGGAACTTCTGACAATTTGGTATTTCGAGAAAAGTGTTGTTTTCCACAGGAGACCACTTAGCTTGTTAACAAGAGCAACATATTAAAAAACCCCACAAGTAACATTAATGTACAGCAAAAAAGCTGCTTTACCTTTTGTATGTGCATGAACTCTTGTACAACTCTCCATATTCTCATCTTCCTTTTGAGATCCTTTGCAATATTTCCTTTGTACAAAAACAAAACATTATGGCAAATTATGCATCATTTCTTTTTGAACAGGCAAAACAGCATACCTACTGTTCAGACCACACATCCCCCCCCCCAAATAAATTTAAGCTTCTAGCAAATTCATTATTTTGGGCACTTAAAAATAGTGACCCTTGTAGAACCAGACATATGTAAAATCTATGCTCATGCTATTTCTTTACTATGTTGGACTATGTTTTAGCTATGTTCTGTTCACTACTGCCTATGTATTAACTATGTAAGGGGCCACATTACTTAGTCCAGAGTATGTAAAACATATGTTGAAACTATGCCAAGGCTATTTGAAAATAACATCGCTTTTGAATACATATGTAAATACTATTCAAAATCTTTACATAGTCTTCAGATAGCTATGTATTTACTATGTAATAGAAAGTTCTGTTTTTCCTTCCAGTCAGCATCCTATGTATTTACTATGCACCAAAGCAAAGTAGCTTTTAAATAGCATGTCAATGTCCAATTTTATTACCAAAAGGTTACATAGCTTTTACATATTGAAATTTTCTATGCCATATAAATGAAAAATATTTGTAGCCTATGTATTTACTATGTTACATTCTAACAAAGCTTTATCACATAGCTTTCAAATAGCATGTTGATGGAAAATACCACAGGTAAAAGGTTACATAGCTTTGACATAAAGCCACCTATTTCCTATCAATCCTATGTAAAAGCGGTTTCAAACAGCTCAAAAAGAAAGAGAGTATGACGTCTTAATTATTTCCAAATTTTGCTTACCATCAAACACTAATAATTCTTTCCTGCATGCAGGTAGTTTCGCAAGGTATGTGTGGCAGATTTGAAAAACATTGAATTACTTCAGCTTATTTTCTCTGCCTGTGATGAATTCAGTTTAGAGCGTGGGGTCTTCGATTTTCATTGTATTTTAATTCCACGGGCTTGACTGCACTTAATTTGAAACATATTTTTTTTTGTATAAAGAGAAATTCAAAGCTTCAGTGGAAAGGTGACGGCTGTTCATGGATGATTTGTCGAACGCTCTACAATAAATTTTGTAACAAAGCGAAAGCAAACAAAATTCTTTTTACTGAAATTTGCATTTTGACTACTTCATATTTATAATGTATACACTCTACAGATCCCATTCTTGACGGCAAAATATCATAATTATTACTGGATTTTACTCGAACAGCCGTTTTGTGCCTGCAAACCGAAACTGTTGAACTTTCCAAACTTTGTTGGGTTTTCAAATTTTGTTCGGGATACTACAGATTTCATTGTTTTGTACTCGACATTCGATTGGCTCAAAGCGAAAATGTTGGACTGTATTGTTCTCGTTCTGCCCTGTGATTGGTTAACTTTGTCAAGGTGGCCCTGCTTGCACTTAGTCGCACTTTAATTATAACCACAGCAGAAGCAACAGTACAAAGACCCAATTACAGAACTTGAAGCAAGGACAACAAAGATGTATTTTAATTTCTGTTAAAAGAGACCAAATACAGTGTATTAAGCCTACCATTATATGTACCATTATTATGTAATGCACCTTTGGAACTGGCTTCATCCACTGCGCAAGCAATTAAAGCTTGATCACTATTCACAGACACTTCCTCCTAACCGTTTATTAAATAAAAAATAAAATAGTGCTTAAAGCACATTTAAATAAAATGGGTCATTTTAAAACCAAAAGGTAAGGTTGGTCATTTTTATAAAGCAATTTATAACAAATGGGAGTTGGTAAAGCGAAAACCAACGACTGAAATTCCTCTCCACTGGTCAACCACAACAGATGCAAACATTTTAAAGGAACCATAATGACACGATGTTGAGCCTGAAGCAAGAAATAATTTTATTTACAACTAGGTTAAGCATGGACAACTCTTTGCAAGCAGGTCACAACTGCTTTCTGTTATTAAATTCTGATTGAGAAAGATCAAGAGCTGCAGCCACTTTATTTTTGAACCAATCCCAGAATGCAGTACAAAGTATTGTCTAATTTCATGTATTATACACAATAATAATAAGAAATCGAAATGCTCATGTTCAGAGAGTCCTTCTTGTCACATAATTCCCAAGCAGAAAATGTTATTGCCAAAGTGAACAATAGACATGTTATCAGTGGCACAATTTATCTGCAAAATTTAATTAAGGATGCATTTACCTTTTAGTTTGCACCAAGGAAGATCTTTAATGCCATAGTCATAGCATAGTTCTTCTCCTATCTCAATTTCTCTAAGGGAATAGAGGGTAAGATATGTCGCTGTTTCTTCCTTAACTTTTCGTATCACAGAATTGCAATTACTTTTGTTTAAAGGAGCATCGTTAACAAGACTCTCAAGACCATTTGAGAATGTGGCATCAACACTGTAAAATTAACAAAACTACATTGTACTAAATAAAACAATTAATATCAGTAAAAAAAAACAACAATAGTCCCTAGTGCTATATTCCCACCTGGGGAATTTCTTAAATTCTGTGTGGGACCCAGCCTATACCATTCGTGGTGGGTTATTCCGGATGGGATGTGTTTATTTTGAAGAATGCTTCAAAAGAGTCTTACTAATCTGTGAGCCAGCGAGTGATGCAAGCCACGGTGCGAGTCATGCGAGCCATGGTGTGAGCCATGCGAGTCATGAGAGCCAGTCAAGGCTGCATTATGCTGTAAACATAAATAAATGTTGACCTAACCAACAAATGAAAGCTAACCACAAGCAAACAGCGGGGAACTAACCGCAAGCAAACCAGAGTGGAACTAAAAGCAAGCAAACCAAAGTGGAGCTAAGCACAAGCAAACCCCAAAAAATTGAAGTCATTGAAAATTTAAAATGGCTTGCAGTCACGGCTCACATGGCATGAGGAACTTAGGCCATGAAAAAAATTCGCAGCATGTATTCATTAAAAGCGATATTTGACGCGAATCATTTCTGTCAGCAATGTAAAGCGTTATATTAACACGTGCGGTCGGCATGTGTCCGTGCGGTTATTTAACAGCGTGACATACATTAAGATTATGAGAAAAGCGATCACGTCATAAAGCAAAAATTATTACAGAAAAGAACGAGCGCAGTCAGCGCAAGTGCGGGAATTTTAAGGTTAGTAAGTCTGATTTTCGGTTAACCTTCTTCTGGCTCTGTCGAATGCCAACAACAGAAAGGGTTTAAGTTGCACGATTTGTCACCATACGCCAGGAAACGAGACCCAAAACAGAACCAGAGAATTATTCAGTCTTGTCACGCCGTTTGTAATGATGTTCGTCGTTTCAGTTTTATGATATATTTTCTTTGCTGGACCGCCACCACAGTCCTTTGTGGCAATCAAAAGCGGGTGATTTTAGTAGATTTTCCTGGGCAGGCTGTCAAAACAGAATCATAATTTTGTATGAGAATTATCTGGCGGGAATTTATTATTTATTTACGTAAGCCTGCAAATTCTCCTCGATGCCTCTTAGAAAGATATTAATTTGCTTTACTAAGGTGCGTTGATTTGTATGTAGGTCGAGCAAAGAACCCGACATCGATCAGTTTTTTGACTAAGGCTTTTGCTTTTTATGTGAAGAAATGTATGTTAGAGGACGCATGGGACGTGGCGCTTTCATGACTCCGATTATAATTTATTCGAGCTACACTGGTATCATGTATTAACATTCCCCAGCTTTATTGAGTTTTCCTTTTGATATTTTACTTCCTGTATTTCAAGTATAGAAGGTTTTCAACCTAATTATTGTAGCGACATCTTGGGTAATACCAGGTTTTCTTCAAAACATGATATTGCATTTGTGTTTTGCTTGTAACACAATGCTGGCGGGAAATATGAGGTTTTGAAAATCGTTGCGTCTTAACGACGTGTCCGATCTACGATGCTATGGAATCGAGTCAAAAAGAGACAAGAGGCCTTTGGTAAGTAGCAATCATAATTACGATTTTGTACATACCTTGAGACGAAATATTAGCATCGCGTTCTTTATTCTGATTTCCTTAGATAATATGCTGTACCTGGAAACTTGATCGCTATCATTGCGCTTTAGCTTATTCAGTTTTCCTTGGCTAGAATATACCTGGAAGCGTTAAGTTTAACATCGTGCTTAATCTTATTCTGTCTTCCTTGGGTAGCATATACCTGGAAGAGGAATGTCTAACATCGCGCTTTAGCTTATTCTGTCTTCCTTGGGTAGCAGATACCTGGAAGCGGAATGCTTAACATCGCACTTAAGCTTTATTCTGTCTTCCTTGGGTAGCAGATACCTGGAAGCGGAATGTCTAAAATTGCGCTTTAGCTTATTCTGTCTTCCTTGGGTAGCAGATACCTGGAAGCGGAATGTCTAACATCGCGCTTTAGCTTTATTCTGTCTTCCTTGGGTAGCAGATACCTGGAAGCGGAATGTCTAACATTGCGCTTTAACTTATTCTGTCTTCCCTAGGTAGCAGATACCTGGAAGCGGAATGTGTAACATCGCACTTTGGCTTATTCTGTCGTTGCAGCAATCAAAAGCGATCGAGCGATAATAACTGGCTTAAATAGGCGTTGTATTGTGTCATCTCGCCTAAGCCTTAGCTTGTAGTGTTTGGTGCTGGAGCAAGGCAAATAATACCCCGAAAAATTAAAATAAAAGTTTTTCGACATCATGGCTCTGTCGTAATCATTATTACCAGCTTAGCCTATTAAATTAGTAAGCGTAGGATGCGATATTGTTCGCGCTCGTTTTTGCCTTCGCGAGGAAAAATACCGCCATTTACGCAGGATACTCAACAAAGTGACTGAGAAGTCAAATTATTTTTATCCGCAATGAATTGTAATAAACATCACTCAGCATTGTCATCTTTTACAGCACACAACTAATTGAAATAACACCTCATCCCATCTTCATGAAGCTACAAGGTGTCAAACCATGGCATTAAGTTACTTATGCAAATTAGCTGAGGGCACATTGAATGTGCCCTCAGCTAATTTGCATAATAGGTTTTGGGCGGCTGGAAGCTCCTCATGCGCTGGCTCGCAGTTTGTCAAGCCCCCTTCAAAATTATTAATTCCCCATATAGTTGGTTCTGTTATTGGTCACTCATCTGCATTACACAATAACTTAATTGGTCTCACTGCATGCTCAGCAAATGATTCATGGTAGCAAGATGGTGCACTTAGTTTGTAAGGTATGATCGTCCAGGTGAGAGTGGCTCTGAGAAGAACTGTTGTTGGTGACTGACGTTTCAACAACCTGAGCGGAAGTCATCTTCAGAGTCAAGTAAAGAATTGTTGTCAGTCGATGGTGTTAAAAAGTCTGGTTTGTTAAAGGTGATTGGTCAGTTTTGCCATGATGTTATTGGCTGTAAGACTCGTGTAAAGTTTGTCAACTGTAATTGGTAAGTTTCGATCCGTCTATTATTAGTCAAATTTAGTCGGTCTGTTTGCGGTCCATTTGTTGGTTTTGTTTACATCGTGAATAAGTCGTTTGTAAGGTGCCGGTAGTTGTTGACATCTGTTGATAGGAGTTTGTTCTAAGTTAGTGTACCAGCTTTCTAGAGTCAGTTGTTGAAAGTTAAGTTGTTACTGTAGGTTAAGCATTCAGCTGAGTCCCAGTCGATTTTGTGATTACACGCCGGGCTGGTGCGCGCTGTCAAGCAGAACTTTTTCGCCTGCTGTCCTTAGAAACTGTACAGCGAAAATACATAAAAATTAACAAGGCACCAAGTTTAAAAATGGCTCCTGAAGCTGCGATTGTAAACACAACAAAAGCTTTTCGTCCACTACGGGACCATTTAAATAATCACTATATGTTTGAAGAAGAGGTTAAAAGAAGTCTTTCTCTACTTTATGAAAAATACGTTAAGGGCCAAAGCTCTTTGGAACGAGCAATTAGGTCCCAAATTGAAGCCGCTCCACTCCTGGAAGGGGAATTGAAAATTTAATTGGCTCCAAATGATTAACAGGCGCCTTAGTCCACAAATGAAAGTACGTAATGGCTGGATGTTGGAATTCAGACGTGCAATGCAGTTGCAAGTTTTTACATTAATTTTGGAAGTGATAAAGAAAGTTCGTTCTACCTATGGAGTCTGACCTGCAAAGATGAAAAACTGATTACTATAACCATCTTATATGACAGAGAGAATAGACTGATCCGTGATTTGTCAGTGTTATCCCAGATTAGTCGCGAGTCTGTCCGTGAATTTTTCACCAAGAAAAGCAAAGGAAAAAGAAAGGGAACTTCAGAAGTTGTGATCAGTTCCGAAAGTCCTTTTTCGATATGTTTTGTTAAGAGGACACAGCAAGTTGTGGTGAGAGTCCATTACAAATTTATCAATGAATATGGATACACTTTTTCATGAATACAGGCCAAGGTATTCCACATGCAGTTCAAAACAAATTTCAAGAGTATTGTAATCGACATTAAATATTATCTGTTATCTAAAATGACCACAAAAATAATGAGGTGGATCATTAAATAGATTTTATTCTATAACTTAACAATATTAATAATATTAATTGATACACTCATGAGCAAAATTTGTCCAAAGCAAGCGTTTAAATATCCACTGCCTGGTCTGTCTGTCTGTTTGTCTCAGTACCCGGCTTAACTGATACAAGTACTTTTTCTTGCGATATGATGCCAATAGCAAAATGAGAATTGTTAGCAAAAGACAATTAAATTGATATATTTGTTGTGCCTTTGTGCAGTCAATTAACATTTTTCCAAGAAATTTATACAGCTACATGCATTACACTTGGCAACCAACAACAATCAGGTTTTCAGATGCTTAATGGATGGCTGATTTTGCTCACGAATATATCACAAACAGTACATCTTTAACTTAAATATTAGCTGTGTAAGGTTTTTAGCATTAAAGGCATTACTGATATTTGTTCAACTAATTACAAAAGCTGTGGAGCAATCTTCCCTTCTTTAACATTTTGTTCAATGGGTTTCGTCAGTGCATGTTATCTTCAGGAGATGCCTTTAAAAAGTCCACAGTAACAATAAGATAAATCATTTAAAACTGTCTGTGGTATATATAGGCTTCATTTTTACTGTTTTAGTTCCTGGCTGCATTACATTTAAGGTTTACATGTTACTTCCACAGTAACAATAAGATAAATCATTTAAAACTCTCTGTGGTATATAGGCTTCATTTTTACTGACTTAGTTCCTGGCTGCATTACATTTAAGGTTTACATGTTAGGTTTTCAGCATAATTTCAAGGCATTGCTGATATTAGTTAAGCTAATTACAAAAGCCCTGGAGCAATCTTTCCAGCTTTTACACTTTGTTCAATGAGTTTCATGACTTTGTCTCCACAAAAAGTGCACTTGACATCATCAGGAGATGCCTTTAAGAGGCCACAGTAACAATAAGATGGATCATTAAAAACTCTCTGTGGTATACATAGGCTACATTTTTACACTTAGTTCCTGGCTGCTGGTAACCTTGTTGAGGTAACCAAATCAACATGATGAATTCATGTCTAAATATCTCTAACCATCTGTTTTGGTAGGTTGTGTTTTCACTAAGCTTTTTAAACAAATATGTTTAGCTTCACATCCTTCCATCGTAACGATTCCCAAACCCTGGCCATACTTTTCAAATACTTGAGAACAATGGGCAGGGACAATATGGCCCAATGTCCAAACAGTAGGATTTACAGAGGATTGCACAAACATTGCATTAACATTGAAATACTCACAACAAGCAACAGAAAGCTGACTAATCTGGTCTAAGGTTATGTCAAACCTGTTTAAGAAGGAAACACAGTCCCTCAGCCTCACACCTAAGTAAGCTAACATAAGAACAGTTTGATGTTCTTTCCTGGAATCACTTTCATTACTTAGCCACTTGATTAATCTCATGAAGGTATGGCAAAAACAGCGAGAATCTTTGCCTGTAAATCTATAATGCAAATCAGATCCAGACCCTTGCGTTTCATTGAACCACTGTTTAGTCTTGTTTGCAAGGCGCCTGGTCTTTACTTCTGTTTGTAAAGCTGTAATTACTCGTGCAAAAGGGCTATCAGTTGGGACCTCTGAAAACTTTTTACAATCAGCTGGCAGCTTAGATTTTCTTATGGCTTCTGTTAAAACTGCTTTAAAGAAGTACTGCCTGTCAAGGTAATAAACACAACTTTAATCTTCAAATTCGTTTCTACTTTAGCGAAACTACAACAACATGAAACTCGAGCAACGGCACACACTAAAGCACGAGGTCCGTAAAACTACACACGCGCATGCGCATTGGCTATATGCTAATTTCTCGTGACATCTCCCTCTATGAGCTTTTTCTTTTAGAAAAATAATGAAAAATAATGAAAAATAATGAAACTGCTTTAAAGAAGTACTGCCTGTCAAGGTAATAAACACAACTTTAATCTTCAAATTCGTTTCTACTTTAGCGAAACTACAACAACATGAAACTCGAGCAACGGCACACACTAAAGCACGAGGTCCGTAAAACTACACACGCGCATGCGCATTGGCTATATGCTAATTTCTCGTGACATCTCCCTCTATGAGCTTTTTTTTTTAGAAAAATAATGAAACTGATGTATTAACTTATAGAAATAAACTGAACAATTACAACACTTGTGTGAAACTGTCAATGTCTCTAATGAATCAAATGTTGATCAATAAATCAAATGTCAAATCAAGAGTCCTCTCGAAAGCGGATTGGTTTTCTCACAACTCGACCGCTCGAGGTTTTGACTTATGCTCCAGACGACTTAGTAAGTGTTCCATGAGAACTCTTCAGATCAGGGTGTGGCTGTGTAACTAGTGGTGCTTTGCACTGAGTCACAGTTGGAGGTAACTCTTGCACATCAGCGGTTGCAGACTTAGGACTAGGATCCCGTTCCGGTTCTATAATTATCTGGTTCAAGTTCGGCGAACTTCTCAATTTCAATAGGGCTTGTCATCGGGCGCAGGTGCCTCCTGTTTCAACGCACAATACTTTGGGGTGTTTCGATAACATAGGATCTAGGCGTAGAACTTTTGGCGATGACTACACCTGGGGTTTTCCATCCCTTCTGCTGATCTAGTTTCATGTGGACAGCATCTCCAGGTTGCAGTTCTGGCAGCGTTCGCACACCATGTCGCTTGTCAAAGGACTGTAGGTAAGCTGTCTTGCTTTTCTCGTCTCTTTCAGCAACGGCTTCGTAACTTACTGAGATTGGCTTCAGGTTAGACTCCAATGTAGGAAGGAGAGTCCGGATTTCTCTTCCCATCATTAGCTGACTAGGGCTTACACCAGTGGCTGTGTGGGGTGTAGCTCTATAGCTCATCAAAGCAACAAATGGATCACTCTGCTTGAGGATCTTCTTGGCGATACGGACGCCACTTTCGGCTTCACCATTTGCTTGCGGGTGATGTGGGCTTGATGTGGTATGTTTGAAGTCATACTCTTGGCTGAATTTGTGGAACAGTTCAGAAGAAAATTGTGGCCCATTGTCACTCACAATTTCCTCAGGTATTCCCCATCGGGCAAAAAAGTCTTTCAGTTTGTTGATCACGTGATCACTTGTGGTACTGGACATATAGGCAATTTCGGGAAATCTTGAGTAATAGTCAATAACGACTAGAAACTGTTTTCCTTCATGTTCACAGAGATCTGCACAAATCTTCTTCCATGCTCTTTCAGGGAGAGGTGTAGTGACTAACGGCTCTTTCCTCTGGTTGGGTAGATTCTTTTGGCAGAATTCGCATGTGGACACTTTGTTTTGAATGTCACGGCTAATGCCTGGCCACCATACAGCCATGTTGGCTCTTTCACGGGACTTAGTCACACCCTGATGACCATCATGGATACGGTCCAAGACCTCTGATCGTAGAGCTGAAGGTACAACAATTCGGTTGCAATAGATGATTTTGCCAGTTACTACAGACAAGTCACCACGAACTGTGTAGTACTGACGAATCTGTTCTGGGACATCCTTTGCATACTTTGGCCATCCATTAATTGTGTAATTCAGTACAAGACTGAGTTGTGGGTCAGACAGTGTAGCTTGCTTGATCTGCTCAAGTTTCTCAAGTGACGCTGGTTGTGACATCATGGCTGCATCGACATAAGCTTTGACATCCTCTTCCGAGTCTGATGCCTCTGTGACATTTACAAGCGGATTTCTGGACAGGGTATCAGCAACTACAAGTTCCTTTCCTGGCACATGTTCTGCTTTAGGTTTGAATCTCATCATTCGCATGAGAAGACGTTGGCATCGTAAAGTTACTTTATCCAGGTCTTGGCAGTTGAACAGGGGTACTAGTGGCTTGTGATCTGTCAACAGCCTGAACGACTCCAGACCACAAAGATAACGCGAGAACTTTTCACAGGCCCATACTGATGCCAAGCACTCCTTCTCAATCTGTGCATATCTCTTTTCTGCATCTGTCATGGTGCTTGAGGCAAATGCTACAGGGCGTAGTTGATCGCCATGTTTCTGAAGAAGGACACCACCCAGGCCATAGCTGCTGGCATCTGCACTGACTACAGTTGGTTTGTTGACGTCATAGAAGGCTAATACTGGTGTAGTGGTCACCATGGCCTTTACTTTCTCAAAGACTTGTTGCTGCCTATGGGACCAAGTCCATGCAGTATCTAATTTCAGTAACTCACTCATAGGACTTATCACTGTTGATAAGTTTGGAAGGAACCTGCCAAGGTAATTGATCATGCCCAGTACTTGTCGCAATTGGGATACGTTCTGTGGTGGCGGAAGTTCCTGAATTGCTCGTACTTTCTCTGGATCTGGGCTGACTCCTTGCTCGCTGATAACACTTCCAAAGTAGCAGATTTTGGGCTTGCGGATTTCACATTTCTTTTCATTGAGCTTCAATCCCGACTTGGCAATGATCTCGAATACTTCCTGCAGTCTCTTGTCATGTTCTGCTACACTTCTCCCATAGACTATGATATCGTCTTGGATAGCTGCTGTGCCTTCTTGGTCTTTAAGTAGACTTGTCATTCTGTGCTGAAAAATTTCGGGTGCTGAGGTTATCCCGAATGGCAGGCGGCGGAAACAGAAGCGACCCGTTGGAGTGATGAACGTTGTGAGCTTTGTGCTGTCAGGGTGCAAGGGTATCTGCCAATAACCACTTGATGCATCCAATTTAGAGAATACTTTTGCACCAGCTAGTTTTGGTGCTACATCTTCCAAGGTAGGGAGAATGTATCTCTCTCGCTTCACAGCTTCATTTAGTTTCCTCAGGTCAACACAGATTCTGATTTTTCCATTGGGTTTCACAACTGGAACCATAGGAGCACACCAATCAGTTGGTTCTGTGACTTCTTCAATAATTCCAGCTTCAAGCATACGTGTAAGTTCCTCTTTTACTTTGGGAAGAAGTGGAAAGGGAATTTTCCTTGCCGCATTAATACAATAGGGCTGTGCATCAACTGATAGTTCAATTTTTGCTACATCACAGTCCATGAGGCCAATGTCTCCGTAGACATCTGCGGTTGTTTCATTGACACGTTGGACTAAACCCATGCGACATGCTGCTTGTCGACTAAGAAGGTTGTTCACACATGGACCTTCAATTATGTACATATCTTCACTGTAGGTGTTTTCTTTTAAAGTGATGTTGGCAGTGAACAGGCCTTTACAGTTAAGCTTTCCTCCTGGGCTAGATAAGACCGCATTCGAAGTTTGAAGATGAGGGCGCTGTGGAAGAGCTTGATATGTTGATTCTGACATCACGGAGATATCAGCTCCAGTGTCAATTTTGAACTGCACAGGCTTCTTGTTGATGTGTAACATGACACTCCACGGTTCTTCGGCATTGTCACCCGATTGAATAGCTCCAAGAAAGAAATGTTGGCTCGTTTGGTCGGGAGCACGTGTTACTTCTCCCACCACCGTACGGCAAACTACAGCGAAGTGTCCCTTTTTCTTGCATTTAGAACATTTGGCTCCCATCGCCAGGCATGTCTCGTCAGGCCTATGAGCACGGTTGCATCTAGAACATGGCTGAAGCGAAGGAACGCCAGGTCGTCGAAAATTCTTGCCACGCTGAGTAGGACCTTGTCTTCTATTTGCATTCGGCCTCCGATTCTTTCGATTTACTTCTCCAAGGTGTTTGTCGTCTACTTGGCCTGCGACTTGAACTTTCACCTGCTCTGTTTGACGCGCCATTTGTATAGCCGTGTCAAGGTTCAAATCGGATTTCATGTGCAGCTTTTGCGAGAGTGATTTGTCCAAAATTCCAATCACTATCCTGTCTCGAATTTGTTCGTCCCTCTGTAGACCAAATTCGCAATGTTCTGCTAATTCGTAGAGGTTTCGAATACAGGCTTCGACAGTTTCTCCATCCTTCTGTACTCGCCGATGAAAACATGCTCGCTCATGAATAGTATTTCGCTTCGGCAAGAAATGTTCCTCGAATTTGTTTAACACCACGCCGTACTTCTTCTCATCGCCTTCTTCGAACGTAAATGCATTAAATATATGTTCAGCCTCCTTGCCCATTGTGTAGATCAGAGCATTGATTTGAAGCTCCTCGGTTTCTTTGTTCAGCTTCGTCGCACATCTGAAGCGAGCGAAACGCTGCTTCCAGTTTGGCCACTCTTGCGGCTTTGAAAAGTCGAGCTTTTCCGGTGGATCAAGCTTCAACATCGTTTAGCTGTCGTTTTTACCGCTGCCACCATGTCAAGGTAATAAACACAACTTTACTCTTCAAATTCGTTTCTACTTTAGCGAAACTACAACAACATGAAACTCAAGCAACGGCACACACTAAAGCACGAGGTCCGTAAAACTACACACGTGCATGCGCATTGGCTATATGCTAATTTCTCGTGACACTGCCAAGCATTGTTTTTAAGATGAAGAGGTTCCACATGAGCTTTATTAATGTAAGAACCTAAGAGAGGCACATATTCCTGTCTACTATTTTGCTTGGCAATGAAATCAGTAATTTTAGATCTCTTTCCTTTCTCAGAAATTTTTTCTAGTGCTACTCTTTTCTTAAATGCTTCGACCTTGTTGACAACATTTATTCTCTGAGGGTAATTCCATGGCTTCCACTTGTTTGAACTTTGAGTTCCAAATTAAATGTACCCAGTTCACTTCACAATCAGCTACTGAAACATTTGCAAAGGGAGAGAAATACTTAGCACTGATAGTTGCCAACATGGCAAGTCGTTTGGCAATTCCTCCAGCTTAAATCTATATTTAATGCCTTCAAATTCATATTCGGCTCTTTCTAACTCTGCAATTCGAGGTAATAATGACTTCACATATTTCTTTGTAACAGGAGAACTTTCATCACAGTTGGCACCAAAAATTAGAAAATTGTCATAACTTGATGCCACCCTTCTTCCAACATTAAGGAAACTGACTAAGAAAGAACATGCGCTCTCATTTTTTCCAAATGGGCATCCGTCACCGCCAAGAGCAATTTGAAAAGTGCCTGTTGATTCTGCAAAGCCTTTCAAGCTTTCTTTTCTATTCTTAGAAAGATAAAGTTTGGCTTGCAAGCATTGGAAGGTATTGTCTCAAGTCTCTATATGCACCATTCACTGGGTTTTCAGTTTCTAAGCCCTCTAGATAGTCTTGGTCAATTTCATGAACAGTCCCAATATCAATCTTTTTTAACTGTTCTACAAGGTTCAACTGTAAGTAAGAAGCTTTGGAACCTTACAGCCTTTACAAATTAAAATGCTTATTTTTTCCCTGGTTTACTTTCATTATTTTGATTTCATTGAAAGTACCAGTCTAACACTTTTGTACTTCCGTTTGCCCATCACACCACTTGCATAAAATGTTGCAATACTTCGTATAATGTTGTCATCTGCCTTTTCAAATTCTAAGACACTCTTCTTATACTCTTTAGAAACTACTCTATTAGTCAACTGCTTGTTCCCTGTCAATTATGTTGTTAAAGTATCTAATTTGCATCTTTTTTGCAAAGTGTCAAACAATCCCTCGTAAGTGGCCAAAGAATGTTTATTTGTGGTTCCATGAACTTTGGCAGCAGCTTCAATGGTCTCATGCCTTCTTTTCATTGCAGTTCTTGGTCCCAGTGTTGATTCCCCACCAACAAGTGCAGTAGGGCTTCTTGTTCGTGCCTGAGATACTTGTCCCTGTGACTAAAAATATCACTAATCTTCATATCTAATCTGGCTAGAATAGCTATACTATATACACTAAAGCTTGGCTGCGACTAGACACACCGGGTAGTAAGACATTCATTAAAATTAGATATGGTTGGATGATAGCAAATTTGTAAACAAAATAGAACTGGACACAACATCTTAGCCATATCTTACATTTGATATTTTGATGTTTATAGTTTAGAGAAACTGTCATTTATGACAGTCTTTACTGACCAAATGAACACAGGCACACACTCAGGTTTCTTGCCCAGGCACTGGCATACAAGCCTGGCACTGGCTGTCATTCTGGCACTGGCTCTGTGTTAAGTGGCCAGTCCACCGAAATTAAACTTGCCAAAATATTTTTCTTTTTACAAAATGATTCTTGTTCGTGCCTGAGATACTTGTCCCTGTGACCAAAAATATCACTATTCTTCATAACTAATCTGGCTAGAATAGCTACACTAAATAAACTTGAGCTAGAGGCTGCGACTACACACTGGGTAGTAACACATTCATTAAAATTAAATATGGTTGGATGATAGCAAATTTGTAAACAAAATAGAACTGGACACAACAATTGTATAATAATAATAATAATAATAATTTATTAATTTATATTGCGCTATTTAACATAAATATGATCAAGAGCGCATTACAGAGTATCTAACTAATAAAAATATGAATACCTATCTAAGTTACATAATATGTACAATTTATAAATATATAACCACATCTTATAAATATAATAACCACAATTTATAAATATATAACCACATCTTAGATTAGCCACATCTTACATTTGATATTTTGATGTTTATAGTTTAGAGAAACTGTCATATATGACAGTCTTTACTGACCAAATGAACACAGGCAAACACTCAGGTTTCTTGCCCAGGTACTGGCATACAAGCCTGGCACTGGCTGTCATTCTGGCACTGACTCTGTGTTAAGTGGCCAGTCCACCGAAATTAAACTTGCAAAAATATTTTTTTCTTAATTATATAATTTTTTATCAAATATTGGTGTAAAATTAAACATCATCCAACCACTTATTAATGCAAACCTACAGACTCAGTCAGAAGTTGTGCTCAGCAGTTTTTTCAGTTGAGGCACACGTACTGGTAAAACAACCACAATGAAGAATCGAGAGTATACTCACAGGAATATTTCTAATTCATGTGTTATGTCCTTGCATCGTTCCCTGACTGTGGCCAACTGAAAGCATTAATTATACAACAAGTGATTGGTTAATTGCCGGTTACTGCCATTTAGAGTTCATGCAGTCACATAAAAAGCTGGGGGGGTATTAACAAATGTTTGTTTAGGGAGGTACAGCGATGACGCAAAAACCATTACCCTGTTTATAATAATAATAATAATAATAATTATTATTATTATTATTATTATTTTGAATTTCCTACCCTGTCAAAATTGAAATACAAGCCTCCCTGTACATGCACTCCCACACTTACCTATAATGCTTTCTTACAAAATTCTCTAATATTCGAAATATAAAATTTTCACAAAGCACCAATACTAAATTACTTAAAAAGGGCAAATTAAATATATTACTTGCCTTTTCCTGGGCTCGTTGGACTTTTTTGTACTCTGCCAATAGCTTGCGATTTTCACTAACAGCTTTCTCTCTTGCAACCTTCCGGGTTTTCATGAATAATTTGAGCCAAGTTAAATCGCGTGTTCTTGTTGTGCAGCATCCTAGAAATTAACTCATAAAAAACTAAGAAAAGAATGCAAAGTTCGGAAAACAAAAATCATAGAGTTTTTGTCAAGGCTTTGAAGTCTCTCTTCATAGCAAAATTTCTCGGATAAGTAGAAGTATTTAAAAAACTATCCTAGCCAAAAATACGATACGAACGACAAACAAACCTTACCTTTTCTTTTCCTATTTCCTCTGCTTTATCTTTCTAAGCGAACATCGTGAAAAGTGTGGCATATTTGGTATCAAAATGGCAGTAAAAATGTGTGCTTTCAGAAAATTTGAGTCTTGGCGCTATCGAACTAACCCCAGGACCGCTCGGAGGCATTTATCAACAGGCGTCAACTCAGTTCCAGTCTTCTCTTAAAACACACGGTCACAGTCGCCATATTTGTGGACAAGGATTGTTCCGCTTCATAGCGCGCGCCAGCCCAGCGTGTTAGTGAGTCGGTGGTGTTCAGAAATGTGATTGTTGACATCACCATTTCTAGTCGCTCGTTTGTGTTCAGTCAGTCTTGTTGTAAGGTTTCTGCCAGTCTCACCGATGTAGGAGGTCCGGCAGTCAGCGCATTTGATCTTATAAATCGCTCCTTTCTGTTGTTAGGTTCGTCCTTGTCTTTAACGTTGGTCAATAAATGTCGTAACGTAGTTATAGGTTTGTGAGCTACATGGATGTTGTAGGGCTGTAGAATCCGCGCAATAGTCTCAGAAGTGCCCTTGATGTAGGGTACAGTAACTGTAGTACATGTAACAGATGTCGAGTTCCTGTCAGTTTCAGTAGTTTCAGTAGTCCGGTGAAAACACGGTCAAGGTAATTGTTTTTGTCAGATAAACTGTCTGGTGTGTCGCAAACTTAAGTTGCATTCATCTTGTCAAAGTCTTGATAGTCGTAGCTTTGTGGGAAGTCGGGTTGTAGGATGATTCGTCAAGTAATTTGTCAGTATGAGTCGGTTTTCTGTATACTGTCGTTCGTTAAGTTCGTTGTTGTCATGGCTTACCAGACAGTTGAGAAAAGAAAGTTTTCCGTTCTCCCTGGTAAACTTGATGTCAATGTTCTGTTCGTTGAGAACAACTACAACGCCGACTTTATACAACAAAACATTCACCAGACTACTGAAATTGTTGTCGTAAAATCAAACCGTGACGGAAATGGCCGCAATGAAAACATGGCGATCAAAATTTTCATGTGCGAGTTGGAGCTATTGTTTTCCTGTTCTAATAATTATTTCGGGTTCTTTGCTGCCTTGGTCAATCTTTGTTTTGCGTCATTGGTGAGCCCCATGTGCGTTAAAAATCATGTTACATTCATTTGCAATTCAGAGTTAGAAAGAAATGCGAAATCACAAAAAATTCTGTGTTTTTTTAATTATGCGATGATGACCAAATTTTTTTTATTTAAACCATGTGTTTACGTTTTTAGCAAAGATAGTTCTGATCCCTTTACAAACACTGAATCCACGGAATCACTGTCGTGCATGGTTGCTCTAGCTTCCATTTCACGGGAAAAGATGGCTGTTGCTGCTCTGTTGAAAAACCACTGACGAGAACTTGAACTGATTGTTTTGCAAGTTGTGAGAACATCATTATTCGGCCCCAGACCTCCTTTCTCCCCCCCCCGATATGTATTACAGTGTATGTTTCAATAGCAATGCATAAATTGCACGTTCACCTTTAATATATATAATAATCACAATGGTTTTCGGTTAGTTACCTTCTGATTAAGTTCTAGTTGATAGCTACATTAATGGCTTCTGGCCAGATAAAAACTAATTATTATTATTATTTTAAAGTTGTTTTGAAAGTACATGGAGCTGGCTTACCAAAAGGACTTGGTACCATCTTTAAAGAAAAAGAGGAAGCTTCCCAAGTCTGCATGACAGGACTCTTCTCTTCGATATCCTTCATCTGCTGAAATAAGTTCTCCTCTATAGACAAGAAGGAAACCATCCTTGGAAAACTTTTTTGTTGTGAACACACCTCTCCCTAGGAAGCACAATTATAATAACATTTTGATGTAATATCCAGTCTGTCACAAGGTTAAAAAGAGTCTACGTGCATATTACAGCAGCGTGCAAAGAAGTTAGTGTCCGCTATCCCGGGGCTAGTGGATTCTATCTTTCACTTGTCTGTTGGGCAAGTGAAAGTTTTCGGGGGAGAATCTTAATTAATTAATCAGTGCTTCTGAAAAAAATTTTCAGGCTAGTACTTGAAAATGACTTTAATTGCCACTGGTAACTACACAACTTGTACATACAATCTCTCTTCTAAATATTATATGACAGTAGCCACAGTTGTAAAAAAATGGATTTTTGCTTTTATGTTGTTTGTAGGGGTACTGCAGTTACTGTGATTAAGATGGGAAGACTTCTCACTAGTCCTTCCCATACAAAATATATGTTACAAGACTGTGCTCTAAGGAAAATTCCAGGGAGTCCGTCAGGCACCCTAACCTTTTGGTCAGGGCAACCAATATTTTGCAATAAGGAAGGATTAATGCCTTGCCCTCATAGTGAAAGCTGCTTTTCTCTTTCAGAACCGTTCACCCTTAGGCATGACCTCAAAAGTACCAGCCACCTAAGGGGTTTATTTAAAAATTGAAAGTGTGAGATCTCTGTGCATATATAGTTGTAACAAAGAAAATGTCCAATTTACTCTATTGAAGATAAATTTATTTAAGGTCTTCCTGAATGATTTATTTAATATTAATTTTCACCTATGAAGTCATTGATAAACCTTTCTTCTAAGCCTTCCTGGTCTTTGCCTTGAGTTCTTCCAAAGGATATCTTTTAATAACAAATTGAACCAGTTATTAATATTAATCTTAAGCATACACTGGCCAATTTCTCATGCCTGACTCTGACAAATCCAGATTTCTTGCTCATAAACTATTAAATAAATAAATTTAAAATTGTTAACAATATCAGCAGCCAAATAGAAAAACCGGCATCTCAAATACAGGACCTCAGCTCCAAGTCACTCGTTTTTGTCGATATAGATATTTGAATAGATCTCCTAAAAAAAGTATAGGATTTACGCGTTAAAGAACATGTGGAATCTAAATCTATTTTGTCGGTGCGTGCTAGCGCATGAAGCATACTAAATCCACTAAGGGCTCAGAACGGGTGACTTGGCACTTGCAGGGAATCAATTCTGGCTGACTTTTTTTTGCAGTGAAAGATTGCATCATTTCATTTGCGCTGAGTTGGTTTCTAAATGGATAGTAGAAAGGACTTTCTACTATCCAATGGTTTCTTTCACTGACGTCACTGCTGTGTGCTGTGGCGGGTATAAAAATTGGACGACCTCATAACTTACAGCTGCGTTTACAATGTACTTATCTACGTTGTCCTTAAACAACAGAGGGGCTTAAAATAAATGTATTGAGAACCTTTTCGCTTCTCTTTATGGAGAGTCTGCAGCCAATAAACCAAAGAAGCAGCCGCTTCTCGCAAGCAGAGCGTACGCTCACTTTGCACACAATATCATGATTGACAGCGGAAAAAAGTAACGTAAACACTCGCAGATATTAGCCACACCTTTTTTCCAAATTTCTTTACCCAAAATAGGGGCTGCGACTTATCTGCGGGAACATCTGGAAAAGGTCCCATAAATTTCCGTGAATTTGACACTTTTATGGAAAAGTATGCAAATTAATATTACATAAAACTACAAGAGAGTACTGTTCATTGCTTTTGAAAGTTTGGCGGCTATGTTATTGAACAACGGCGTATAACTTCAAAAGTAAACGATCATCCACGAGTGAGAAAATATCACAAGTATAAGCGTGGTAGATGCCTTTGGCCTACTGTTTCTTCACTGTTTAGCACTTTGATGGCAAATTTGTCGAACTGATAATGAAATTCTCTTTGTGCAGCAAGTTTTTCTCCGAAACCCGAAAGACGGCTCCCAAATCTCTGTAGATACGATAGCCATGAAACTTGAACGTCTCCATGATCTTGTTTTGCTCATTCGTTCTCGCCCTAGTCCCATTTTCGCGCCCTAACTAATGCCTGGTTACTAAGCTTCGAACGTTCAGCAAACGCACATTCTTGTTTTCACACAAAAATCTACGGAAAAACTGTGTTGAATCAAGAAATACCTGTCAACAAATACCAGAGAAAGTTCAACCATATGTCAACTTTGGTATTTATTATATTAAACAGTGTTCTCCTTATCAGGCGGTAACCAGTAAAATTTACCGCTTGTAGCACCATTTGTTACCGGTTAGCCGGAACCAGATAAAGGCCTGGATTAGAAACATCCAACAGTTTGGGATGGTGAAAGATTTATTATCGGATTGTATTATGACAAGATTTATGTTAAGTGTAGTTTTAGTAACTTTTCTCATTGTCCATGCGTTTGTACAATATTAGATGTAGTCGTCTTATCATCTCGACATTTCTAAGTTCGTTAGATAATAGTCTCATCTTCTCTACATTTCTCCGCACGTTTCTACCTTAGTAAGATGTTAGTCGTATCTTTTTAACTTTTCTCCGTATGCCAGTACATTCCTATGGTGTTAGTCTTCTGGACATTTTCCATGCGATAGTGTGTTTGTCAGTGGTGTAAGGCGAGGTCTTATCTTCTCGACTGTCGACATTTCTCTGTACGTTAAAACATTCGAAAAATATTATTGTTATCTTCTCAACGTTTGTCCGTGTGCTAGTATATTCGTAATTTAGATGTTGTTAGTTGTATCGCCCTAACATTTCTCCGAACGTTAGCACTGTCGTGAGATACTAGTGTTATCTTCTTGACATCTATATCCGTACGTTGGTTTGTTTAGGTTTGTTCGTAATTTACTCTTAGTATTGTCTTCTCCTCGAAGTTCTTCGTTTGTGCCTTTGTAAGGAGTATGTGTCATCTTCTAGGCGTTTCTCAGTACGTTTTTTAGGTTACTGTAAGCTTTTTCTTCTCGACGTTTATCTGTACGTTAATACGTTCCACGTGACAGGAATTACAAACGTCAACCGTTTTGAAGGGTTTTCGAGACGTGTGTTAGCCTAGTGTCATCCCAGCAACATTTCGGGTCTCATGACGACAATTCCACACCAGGGTAGAAAAAGATTTTCAACAGAGCTGCTTTACCGGTCCAAAAAACTGTCTTACCTGTTACCCTGAAAACTAGGGAGAACACTGTATTAAAGCGCTAAAATTATGGGTAAGACTTTGAAGTATTTTTCCGTTTCAATGTTATAATAGTGAGTTTATGTTTGATGAAGAAGACTTCTAAACACTCGACTGATTTCTTTCAAAAAACTTTTTTTCCAAAATTGGAGTTGCTAATTCAGGGTGCGGCTTATCTGCGGGTGTTTATGGTATTCAGTTTCTAGTGGCCAATCTCAATGGCGTCACCAGTGGAAAAACCCACCAGTGACGCCACATTTTAGAATTGACGCATTGCAGGTGAGACAAGTCGCTCGTTCTGCAATCCATTTTGATTTCAAGCCCGCACATGCTCTTTGTATCCAGCGGTCTCCTCAGGCCTGTGACTAAAATGAGCGATTTGGAACAAGTCTAGTTCATCATCTGATGAACATAAACCCATGCAATGCAATCAGGTTACTGTTATTGATGTAGGAAAACCATTCATGAATGTGTTTTGGGGTGTGGTAAGGAAAATGAAACTTGAACCAAGGATAAATCAACCACAACACACACAGCAACTGAAGCTTTGAAGTTATTGAGGCACCAACGGAAAGGCATTCTAGAACTCTCCCAAAAAAGAACATTTGGACAAAAAAGAACATTTGGTTGTATCCCAAACAATCCCTGTTTAAAGAAACTAGGCATGCACGGTGGTCTCGGTCTTAGGGCCACAAGGTGGTACATATTGGGTAGATTTGCCACAAGTTTGCCAGGTTCGCCACAACAACCAAAGCTGTCAGAGTGTCTTGGTCATTATTCAGCTCAGAGTCGAAGCAATTACAAAGTTCTTTACAGTACAAAACAAGGTGGCTTTTACTGCTGGAGTATAATTATGATCATTTTCATTGAGGACCAGATTTGTTGTGGAGAGTGTGGAAATATCGTTTAGCTGTAGCTGGTATCCGTCTCTCCGATATCGTTTACATTTTTTTTTAAATTGCAAATCCTTAGTTTTTATACTTGCATCAGTATGAGGAATTTCTTCAGCGTTTGCAGGATTTTTCAAAGTACCAAAGAAATAATTTCTTAATTTAGCCAAGACTGAAATAATTCAGAACCAATGGATAACAGCTCTCTGGCTCATCCTGAATTTGAAGTGACAACCACTGTTTCCCCTAGAGGTTCGAGAAATCAGGATTCTACTATAGTACATAAATCATTAACGTTTGATCCACTTCCAATCCAGAAATGTGAGTTTGTATTGTTTAATGTTATTGGTTGGTTTATGGTTTTATTTATGAAAAAAGTCCTATTGATTGTTCTCAATCAATGGTTTGCTTGGTTAATTTTGTTCTAAGTGGCTCGGTTCCTTTAGTGCACTGTAAAAGTTGTCAAACATTATTTTCAGGAATGTTCAACCTTCTTTTAGTGTTGTAAATGCCTGTCTTTAAACAAGAGGTTGTGTGACAATTTTAAGTGTCGTGAAAGGAGCTGTTTGCATTGTTTGCAGAATCAAAGAGAATCGAATAGAATTGCTTAATGAAGCTCAACAGACAAATAATAGTTTGGATCAGAAAAATGGATGATTGTATAGAAATTTCATGTAAATTGAGAACTCCCTTATGAATAGCAATGTGTGCCATACGAATTAAGACGCTATGAATAGCCACTGTGAAAACGTTTTGCACAAAGACTGACCAAGACTTGTTCTGACACAGAGGCAAAAGGTAACCGGGAAATGGCCTATTCTCATCCAGCAAGATAACTGAAAACACACATTTTTACCTCATACAGTACTGAATTTTACTCATAAAAATTGCAGCAAATAAAAATTGTATGGATTCATGATCAGAGCTTATCCAATCAGAAACGGGAACGATGAAAATTCACTAATGAAAAAACATTGTTAACCCATTCAGCAATGCAAAAGGACAGCCATTTTATAAAATTGCATGCTTTCTAGAATTATATAACCGAAGAAGAGCTTGCTTATACAGTATAGCAGGGAAAAAGGTTACAATGAGAAAAGTCATAGTTCCCGATCTCTGCTGCTGCTGCCATCACTGTCCAATATTATGGTGTTGCAACAAACTGCTTGTAGAAAAAAATTAATTTTCGTGGAATTGGAAGGTGGATCGAGTTAGCTTAATTTGATTGAATCAAAATATCTGGTACATTGCAGGGATCTTGTGCGGACAAAAAGCGTTCTATCTGCTTTACCGACATAAACAGAGTAGTAGCCAGGGCAGCTGAATTTGTACACAACATTAGATTTGCTTAGCCTTAGTGGTGTTTTGTTTTGGTGTTAGTATTAAAAGAAACATACTTGTTTTCTCTTTTATTCTAATGTCGATATTCGGGTCGGCTAAACTTCGACAAAGCTTACGCTTCAGTTGAATTTCTTCAAATGACTAGTTGTGTTGTTAAGTTGCAAGGCCAGAAGTCTAAAAGCGGCTGGAGTGTGTGTAAAAATATTTTAGACTAGAGAAATATTGAAAACATTTGAAAACATTTGAAAACCTTTGTCAAAATTTTCAAATCCGTTCGCAAGCAAACAGCTTCACTTTCGTTGTCGTCGATGCAAAGCGACAGCCTATCATAGATTCTCCCTGCTAGCCAAAGGAAGACGAACAGGAGATTCTCTCTCCCTAATTTAATTGTTACGGTCCCAAAACAAGGACAAAACTGGGTTAAGCAATTTGCCATGGTACTTCCCACCCCGGCCATTATGCGGTGCAAAAGTGCAAAACAAAATGAGTTAATCAGTTGGTATAGCACACCCTATTGGCCCAGATCAAGTAGCCAATTAAATTTTCTCTTAGTAAGGTCTGTCGATTTGGCGGGAAGACCGAATTTCCCGCGCACAAGAGACGACACGAGACAAGAAAAGAAAATCGGATTTGAAACCTTCGGATCGATGCTTTCGGAAACAACAAATATGTACTCGCGCGAAACTATATAGAAAATCTTGTTCGAATCATCTTGTGACAGCACACACGTTTTTACATGTGTTTTATACTCACTGGTACGTGCGGTTCAGATTGAAATCGCCTGGTCCTTCTTGCCATCTCAAGACGATCACCGCCTGAAACAAGTTAAATATATCGTTAAAATGGGGATTTCATCACCTATCACAAACTAATGCCAGATGCTCAATGAATTCAGGTAAAAACATATAAACCGATCGACAACTTTTGGAGCAGTTACAGCATAGATGATACCTTTTCTTTACGGCTAGGCAGAAAAACGAGAGGAGATTGAACTTTGTCAAATCGAGTGATATGCCTTTGTTGTTCAATCTTTGTCTAAATATTTTCCCGAATACCTGCAATTTTGCGACACTAAAAAGAAAGTGGACGTAAAAGGACCACGCAGAACTATCACACAGCAAAATAAGTGAAACTTACCGCTCAGTTCACATTGTAATTTTTGTGTAGTGAAAACGTTTAGACTAAGGTCCCCACAGTGCACGTCCAATTCAGTCGGCGTGCTGCTGCAAATGTCCCTATAGTATATTAAAAAATCTGACCCACCAAAGAGCCATTGCGTTTTAATGCGTAACTGACGAATGAAAAAGCATTCGACTAATCAAAATAGCGATTATTAGTATATCAGTGACACCGAGAAAGAGATAAGACAGCCAGATAACATTGAGACTCAAAGCGTGAATTCGCGTTGGTCTCCCATTAAGAAAGGTTATTAGTATTGTTGCAACACTCAACTGAGAATCTTGGCACATCGGATAAAGTTTGTACATAGAAACACGTATCACTTTCCACTTCTTTAGACTTTGACTTTTGTTTTCAGGTTGTTCAGGAACATAGTTTCGCCCAGATCGCTACTCTGATACATTTATGGGGACATCTTAGAAGATAACATCATTCTGATAGTAGTGGGGACACAGCTGCTGGTCACTTTCGCAGATAAACAAAACCTTTATCAGGCTTCGCCCGTATTTGGTCGATAAATAAACTACTCAAATTCAACAATCTAGATTCCATATTCTTTAATAACACGCTACATTTCGGAAATAAGGTCGTTCACACGAAAAATTCGGTACGGACCCTTAAAAAATAGACCAGGACCCGGTAAATTTATGGAAAAACAGTCAAGTTTTCGAAGGACCATAGGCGCCTATGGCCCCGCGTATTTCTCTGCAAAAATTATCGGGTCCTAACCTTTTTTTTTATGAGTCTGTACCCAACGAAGATGAAAAATTACTCTTAGAATAGAGTGTACGCTTACCATGAAGCTGTGAACTATCTTGGCATCAGCCTGCGTAGCAGCCGCCTGAGTAGTAGTTTTTGGGCAGCAATTTGGGAGACGCGAAAAGCGCGAAAGGCTTTTACTTTTTTTATTCTTTCGTTTTTCTCATTCTCGAAACATCGCATACTCAGCGCACTTTATTCTGCATGTTAATATAAATGATTGAGCCAAATCTTGGCACATTAGATAAAGCCTTCCACTCTTAACACTCTTTCAGGTTTTCATATTCAGTTGCTTACTTTGTTTAGAAATAAATTACTCTGGTAAACAAGTGACCCGTCTTGTGGGGACAAGTTAAAAACAAGATAACATCACTACAGCTAGGCTTGTAAAATGCCAAATAGAGTGCAGTGCCCAAAAGAGTACGACGCATAAATTATGAATCATTGTGCAATATCTGTCTCAGCAGGAAGTAATTTAGTCTCACATTGTCATCCAACGCACGCTTTCTACATTTTTAAAATGAGCCAGCTTGAAAGCCTTTTTCTCCCCAGTATCTGGCAAACCCACCCATCAAAAGAAAAGAGATGAAAAGCTAAGGCGGCAATCAACCACACAACTACAAAATCAAACAAGTTGGCAGTTTCTATTATGTATTCCCACATTCACCCTGACTGTGTGTACAATTGTCACTCGATCTTAAAACCCATGTCACGCATACCCTTGACATGCTTGATACAGTGCAACCAAAATAAACCCGATGTGCTTACGTATTGATCACGCCAGCGACAAAGCGATTTAAAATATCTGCAAAAGTAAGAGTTTCGCATCTCGGATGAGCGAGTGTAAGCAAAGGTTGACAACTGTACAGTTCGCATGGAACCTCCTCCGGGAACTTGAAAGCGAGAACGTGTCGAGAATCGTTGTACCGGGATATGGTTGATAATTAATTTTTCGAAGTTCAATCAAGAAGAGATAGAATAAGCGTTAGGGCTTTCATTTTACGCCAAAATAGCACCTTCCATGCAGTGAAAGTAAACACTTTGACAAACTGGTGACAGAAACGCAAAGTTTTATGCCCTACGGGACAAATAATTACGGTAATTAAATAAAACTTTGTGTGATTGCTGTAGGTGTTTGTAACTCTTTTGCGGTATGTGATATTAATTATATCGTTGCAACGGGAAAAACTTTATGCTTGGGTCGCTAGATTTCCATCGTTAAACCGGGAATATCGTTGGACCGAATATTGTTGATCGGGATTCTGCTCCATACAATTTACTGTAACTTTTGACATAGAAAGTTGATCGTTAAACCGGGAATATCGTTAGTTCGACGATCGTAAAATCGGGGTTTCACTGTAACATCACTACAGCCCGCCGATCACTTTCTGCGCAAATAAATAAATAAATATGCTTTATTGCAGTAAAATTTGCACATGACGTGATATACTCATTACTCGCTTTGCGTTCAGCTGTATTCATTACTTGTGGGGTCATATGGGTGCATGTATTTAATATTCGCGCGCAAAACCAAATTGATCGCAACAAAAGGGCAAGATAAATTAACTACTTAGAATTGTAAATAAGTGACCCGTCTTGTGGGGACAAATTAAAAAACAAGATAACATCACTAATGCCCGCCGATCACTTTTTGCGCAGATAAATAAATTCATAATCAAGCTCCGACTGACAGCCGCAGAAATTCGGGCTAGTTGCCGTTGGAAGTCCAGGAATGGTTAACACTGACTCTGAATATTAGAAAACAAGCACTGAGGAACTGCAGAACTGCAGTCTCACGGAATTTCATAAGAATGGCTGTTCAAGTCGAATCCTTGTGCAAACCATTTGCGCTGGAAAACGACCCAGACGCGACCTACTACTTCTTTCACTCAGAAAAAGAAGACGTCGAGAATGAAGGCTACAGCACACCAGTGCCAACTCATGACATTTGAAAAAAGTTTAAACTTCTTCCGACACTTCCCCGCTCTCCGTCCCGATCACCTCCACATTCGCCGGTCGACTTCGATTCATTCGGGGATGATTATTGCTCAGTTGCTGACATCCTGCAAATTGTGTCTGATTTTCTTGACGAGGACAGCCAGGGGGCCTGGCAACTGCCTTTGATTTTGCTGCTTTCGAGCGATCCATGATTGCCCGGCAAAATAAAAGATTTCTATCGCAATTCTCCTTTAGTTTTACTAAAAATAGAAGCTTCCAACTGCTTCGCGACTACCACCGCGAAAACCCGAAATTAGAAATTATCCCATCGAGTCGGTAGGCTTGAACTATGCTTTGTCATGGTTTGCAATAAAATAAGCTTACCTGTCTCAAGTTCTGTTTGTCTTTTCTAAAACGGCAAGATTATTTCGAAGGATTTTTCTATCGATTAGATGTTTCATGGCAGCATTTATTTCTTGAACCGAACACTGTATATACAGTACCTAGCTGCTTTCAGTTGAAAAGTAAATTTCGAACTTTCCAGCAAATCCATTTGCTGAGCACAGGTCCAGTACACATATAAACGTTTGCTAGGGTAACCTTACAGAGATTAAGGCATTTGATTTGATTTTTTTTTTGGCCCTTGCCTTGAAATATCTTAGCTTAAGTCAAGGTAAAGATATTTGGGCTCTTCACCTTAGAATGAAAAAAACAGAGTGGTTGACTTGAATAACATCAAGAAAACTGTGCAATCTCAAGTGTCTTGCTTACAAGTGCAAAACCCTTTGATTTTAAACAGTCCTACCTGTTCAAAAAAAATCAACTTCTACTCACACCCTTGCAGAAAATTTGTTTACTAAAACAGTTTCATATTACAGTGTACATTTGCAGGCTGGAGAGAAACAGTGTTACAATGGCATATTGTTATTCATTTCACATCTTTTTGTACTGTAATTAATGCCACTGGATAATAATCCATATTGTTTGTGCTATACTGAGTCTATACTTCTTGAAGTTGGATAATAAAATTGTAACAGTTATAATTCACTTGAAAAAACCTCTACTGAATAAAACAATAAAAGTTCATTCTACCAATCACCTCAGAGTAAATGAGGGAAATTATTGAGAAAATCCTGGAAAGTGAAGTCCTTGGGAGTTAATGGGGGGATTGACCGTCGAAAAATATAAATCAGGATACTTTGCCTTTCCCCTTTAGGAGATCATGAGAATTGGTTTAAGCTATTTTGCATTTGGGGGCTTTTTGCCTTTCAAGAGCTCTCAATCAAGGGGAGAGCGACGATACAAAATACTGAATGTGCATTATATATAGTGGATAATGAACACAATGATCACGGTACAAAAATGTGGTTGATATCCCTAAAACACGAATGGACATGAAGTGTCTCTCACTGAAACAACAAGAAAGTCAGAAAAATAAAAGACCAACCTTCAGCTTCCCTCGACTCATGAACACACGTAGACGGAGAACATGCAACAACAACTTCTGTGATAGCGACTTCCAAAACTTTACGGCGAGGGTTAATTACCTTCCCGTACTAACCACTGCAAACTATAACCACCAATATTTCAACCATGGTGTTGTAGAGGGAGTGGGCTATTGAACACGATGTTAATGATGCATCAGGATTTACTAGAGCCTAAAGTTGAAATGCCACTTGTTTTCAGAGTGTAAAATATTCGCCATGAAATGGCAGTTCGGTCTCTGTTTTTTCCCAACAAAAAAGATACTAAATGTATCTCTCTTGTCAAAATCTTTGCCCAGGAAGTCGAAGCAATGACTCCGCAACTCGCTGATATCCTCATTATAAAATACCACGGAAATGTTGGTTCACAAATACGAAGAAATCTTACCCGCTCGAAAGTTCGCTTTACAACTTCACTAAATCGAGCGCCGCGCCATTTTTTCGACCGGATGTGGCGTCATTTGTTGTTGGATGATTCAGATACGATTTTCGGCCCCGCCCCTGCTAGGGCACTGGATCGGGAAGAAACATTGTGACTTGGGCAAAACATAATATTAAAAATAGGCCAATCTTAATACATTTCATTTTGATTTACTTATTTCATAATCATTATGTAACTTCTAATTTGGCTCTAAGGCTTGAATCAGTAGATAAAACAATTGAAATCATATAATTCCTTTTGTTTTAGTCCCTTGGAGCCAAGCTAGACCTTGTGTTACCTCCCTGTGGGTTAACGTCCTGTAAAGAAATGGAACTCAAAAGTGGATTTAAATGAAACCACAAGGAAGGCTTAGATTAAGTGGGAACAAGGAAGTCCTTATTCTTAATGGTAATTTTTCTCGAGTAAATTCTTGAGAAGCATGGCTAGCTGCTGTTAGGTGTCATTAAGAGATAAGTAAAGAACCAGTGCCAGGAACTGTAAAGAGGGCAGCAAAAAAAAACAAACAAACAAACAAACAAACAAAAAACAGTTTAAATACCAATTATTCGGCAGAAAGTCACCCGGCCGCAGGTTTGCGTTCCTCGATAAGCGTAAGACCGGACAATCATAGTTGATACGTATTCAAAAATTGATCAGCTCCCAGTTACCTGATACTTCTAAAGCGCTTAAAAAGAAGTCGAGGTTTCGAATCCCGCGTTCAAAGTCTTTCAGGCTTTCTTTTCACAACTGCTGAAGCTGTGTATATGTGAAGGTAGTCGAAATATCAGAAACACGTCCGACAACCGAATACAGTCCGCCATACTTATATGTAGGATAGAATATAAGTCGCGTATGTAACGTGAAATACAACTTATGGAATATACTGCACAGGGTATAACATTTCCCTTTTTTAACGGATGCTCACGTACAACAAACGTTTGAAATTAGTTTTATGATTAAATCTTTAAAGTTCTCAGTAAAGACACTCGATTTATTAGCAGATAAAGTAATATAAAGGACACTGTTGAGCACCAATGTGAAAACTGAAACTTAACCAAATAGGCAGGTATAAGCCGCTGTCGTCTTGGCCTCAATGACTCTTTGTACTCTAGAACTGTTAGTACTCCGGAAGTGTCCTATGACAGCTATGATGCAACTGTAACTGGTGTGGTGGGTCCTCTTTCTTTGGCTGGAGCTGCCAGCGTTTATGAGCAATTCCATCCAGTCACAGTTTCTCTACTGGTATATCGACGTCATTGATGACGGCATTGTCCACTTTAATATAAGTAAATTGACTTAAATCCCAACAAATGTCTCAAACGTCCCTAGCTCAAACAAATTCATAGGCAGTCGATCATGGGAATGTTTATTTCCTTCGTTTCAACTGGACGTAACTTAACTGTAGCATCGACAGATCATTAAAGAAGAAGTAAAATAACTCTGTTCGGCAACTCCATGACATAAAGGATATACCTTTGTAGTTCTTGAACACCCGGCGCGGTCACCTTTCTTTGGAACGTTTATGATGTAGCTCCCGTTCTAACCTGCGTAGCTGGCGGGATTTCGCGTGCGAGTGCTTTGTAGCGCTCGAATGATTTTGTTTTCTTTGGCTCGAGGGTAAAATTCGCTCTCGCCCGCTTCTCCCGCCTGCTACGCAGGCTACTCCTGTTCCAATCCTGTTCCACTCCAAACACCTCTTCTTTCTAGATCTTACCAAACAGGCCGTAAAGGATATCTGCTGTTAAATTAGGCACTGTTTCAGCGCCTCTGATGGTGTATTATCCGGGCCAGCTGCTTTCCCTGCCTTTAGCATCTTCATTGAGCAAACGATCCCCAATTTGGATGAGCGACCCCGCACAGCTCACATTCTGCTCCCTTAAAGCCTAGCTCTAGGATTGATGGAGTATTTTGGAGGTGGAGGTCGATTTAGAAGCTCGTTGAAAGGCTGCCCACTGCTTAAGCTGTTCATCTTTCTTCGTCAAGATATTTCCCTCTTCGTCCTTTACTAGGTTGTTAGTCTGGACAATTTTACCCGCCAGTTTCCTGGTAGTATCGTACAAATCCTTTTTGTTTCCATTTTGCTGCAGCCCCTGTGCCGCTAGGGCATTATAATCTTCCCTTTTATCCCGTTTGATGCTCTCTTTTAGCTCCAAATATGCTGCTTCGTACTTCTTTATGGCCTCTACCTATTTTGTTCTCGTCGTGCTCCCGTTGCCCTCTACATTCAAACACACCTTGTGTTGATTGATTCCATGGTTTCTGGTGTAATCCATTCCTCGTGCTCAGCTGCCTTTTCTGCCAATACTTCTACACATGTCCTGTTAATAACCTCTCTGATGACAATCCAATCATACTCTATGCTGAGGTCTTGCATAGGCCGACATCTGCTGGAAAGGGAAACCCTGAAGCTCTGTGATGTTTCCCTGTCCTTGAGGTAGTGCACATTGTACTTGATCCTAGGATTTCGTAGCATGTAGCAACCCTTCATGGCAACTACAAGGAGGTGGTCAAGTCTTACGTCTGAACCTCTCTTGACCCGTACGTCCAGAAGGGATCGTCTAGACTTATGTGAGATGCCCGTATGGTCGATTTTATTCTCTGTGATGTGGTTGGGTGATATCCGTGTTGCTTTGTGGACTGGTTTGTGCGGAAATAGGCTTTCAGTCGCGGCCGATTACAAGGTTGGAATGGGTACAAAAGACTGCAAAATGCTCACCGTTTGAGATCATCTTCCCCCAATCTATGTTCGCCCATAATTCTCTTTTTATTTGAAATCGCCCATTAAAGATGAGTTCACTTTGTTGACTGTCTCGCTAATAACGTGGAAGAATCATACTTGTCCTCCTCAGCTTCCTCGTTCGTTAGAGCACAGCTCTGGAAAATAAGTGCAGTTATCTTCTTCTGTCTGGTCCTGAACCTGGCAGTGTTAATCCTACAGTTTATGGGTTCCCAGGATATCATGGCCTCGCGCGCCTCTGATGTTAACTTTAAAGCGACGCCCCAGCGTATGGTGCTACATCTTCCTGATGAGACCTGAATGGATGATAGTGGTGCCATCTGCCAATTTTATCTTTTCTGATGAGGTCCACTACGTCTCTTTCAGTCCAAGAATTAACAGCTTATACCTCTTTATCGCGATGGCTGGGATATATGCACCGAATGACCTATGTCCAGGATTGAACGCAAGTATTGTTTGATTAGTACTTCATATTTTGTCGGGTTATTTGACATTTTCATACAACTTCATATATTGACAGACAGAATTATGTGTATTTTGGTGACTTTTTACCAATTCTTTTTACCAATTAATTCTGATGACACTTCGTGATGCTTATCATAAGGAACGTGCATGTCATAAACGTTCAATCCTGGACATATCTGCCGAATGAAGGACGGTCGTATACCAAATGATGTCGTGTACGGTAAGCTGGCCACAGGACGCCGTCCTGTAGGCCGCCCAGTCCTGTGCTTCAAGGCTGTCTGCAAGCGCGACCTAAAACTCGCAGGCATCGACCCAGACAATTGGGAGCGGCTTGCAGACGACCGAAGTAGTAGGCCCTTCGCTGTTCGAGAAGGGGTCAAGAAGGGATAGGAAAAGTGCAACCAACAGCTGGAGGACAGGAGACAACGCAGGAAGCAGACACAGCATACTCAGGCCGTCGACCCCCCCTTCCTCCACCTTTCTCTGCAATGCCTGCGGAAGAGACTGTCACGAAAGGATCGGATTGCTGAGCCACTCCGGACGCTGCACTCGACGGGACCGGTCTTGACCGACAAAGGCGCTACCATTATCGCAAGAGATAGACGGATGCCTACTGTGATGGCAGATTTACGTGGTCGGAACATGGTTCTCACGTTCCATGTACCTCTTGTTACACGTTGACTTTGGAGAGAGAAGAATGGCTTTATATGGAACCTAGCTCTAAGATGCAGTTTGTCGCTATAAGCTATAAGGATGTCATCGACTGTCCTGTTCCGGCATGGCCTATCTTCCCTTGGAGATAAGATTTTGTTTGGTTTTGTTAGGAGTTTGCATGGATCTTTAAACCACTGGTTCCGCGGGGATGTTCAGGTGTAAAAGCTCGGCGATGTTGAAATCTTTCTTCCTCCACAAAAGCAGAACACTTTTTAATGACATGACTATTTAAGTACATTCCTATGCGTATCTGATTTGTCTTCGCTGTTCTCAGATGTCCTAACTTGTGGGCAGTTTAAACGATTTTTGCTTAGTCGACATCCCTTCTTGCTGGTTTCCCCCATCTCGACGTGTTTCTTGCTTAATCCTGACCAATAACAAAAATGCATTATGCCATCAATATCGTCTCTGGGTCGCAGTTCACAGTGTTTGGCAGTGGATGTCTGGACAAGAAATCAAGAGAATTAGCTTTGGAGCTTTCTTCTTTCTGTAGCTTATATTTCAATTCCAATTCCACATCCTGCGTTTCCACAACCAACTGCATGATTAAATTTGTGGTGGTAGCCTTGTTTCAGGCTTAATATTTAACAGCAGACGGTAGTTTTTTGTCGTGGAGCTTAGCGCCCAAGTAGATCGATAGAGAATTGATCAACGGGGCACTTCACCCACAAAGCATCTTTCTCGGTTTATAGCTCTTTTCCACATTCGTCAGTGTAGGGCTTATAAAGTGCAACAGTTGCCAGCTCTTGGTGGATTATTGGAATAGACTGGCTGATAATTCCTCATTTTTGATATCTTCCCCTCTCATTATGATGGTTAACGTTTATTTGAAGAATTGCATTGCGTCCTTGCTTAACATATTGGTTTTCAGTTCTTCGAGAGCATAAATTTCTTCGATATTCCTGGTTACAGGCCTCGCAGGTTAAATCGATGACCCAAAAAGGTAATCTGTTCTTGGCTAAGTTTAAACTTTAATTCGTCAAATACGATTCCATAAACGTCAGCTTTCTACAATACTGTATCCACTGTTTCAAAAATTTCCTACCAGTCACTTGCCACAGTTGAGATGTCGTCTCTTTGGTTATCGGTTCTTCGTCAGGTAATTTTTTAAACAGCTGCCTTCACGTATGGTTAGTTACAGGTACTTCTTAAACGGACCTTAGAGATAGTATGTTACCTTCTCGATTTTAACCGTGTTACCTACATCACTTCAGACTTGGAATCTGTCCATTATTTCACTGTTTCTTTTAATTTCTTCTATCCTTCTAACGCTTTCAAGAAGTGTACTAAGAGATCCAATCCTATATATCTCTGGAATTGCTTCTACTTATTTGACAATGTTAACGCTGTGCTGTGCCTCAATTAATTATCGTTTGTTAAAAAATTTAAATTGAGCAAAAACCTGGAAACCAACATTCCATTCTAAGCAAATTTCCTCTGCAGATGTGGGTGTGTTGATATGAAGTCATTTTAACTCTTGTCATAATTTTAATCAAATGCAGCCTCTAAGGTGTGTACAATTGTATTTGCATATGCTCTACATGACTCTACAGCTAAAATCATCAGTACAGTGAAACCCTGATTTTACGATCGTCGATCTAATGATATTTCCGATTTAACGATCAACTTTCTGTGTCCCGGCAAAAGTTACAGTAAATTGTATGGAGCAGAATCCCTATTTAACAATATTCGGTCCAACGACATTCCCGGTTTAACGATGGAAATCTAGCGACCCAAGCATAAAGTTTTTCCCGTTGCAACGATATAATTAATATCACATACCAAAAAGTTTGACAAACACCAATCCCGATTTAACGGTATGATTTTGCTTTCTCCTTGCCATATCGTAAAATCGGGGTTCCGCTGTAGTGGAGCTTGATGATGTATGAGCAGAAAATACAAAAAAAAAATCAAACTTCCACAACACAGTTACCGGGTATTTTTCATTTTTTTCCCCTGAAACATTGCTGGCTCTAAGGTACATTTTCTGCATTTCATCTTAAGCAACATTTTGGTTTCTGAATATGAAATCACCCCCCCCCCCCAAAAAAAAAAAATCAGCCAAAATACCCTTCTAAAAAATAAGCTCAAGGGCTTTTATGAAGTAACTTGTGATACTACGCACTCTCTGATTGGTCAAATTGGTCTAAATGATCTTTGCACTTTTGTACTGAAAACGAAAACCTAACACCCTTTCGAAGAGATCTAATAAGGAAGCTAACCAAATGAGAAAGGATGGAATGTTGACTAGTGTGTGGTCTTTGGACGGCAAGATTTATGTAAAGACATCGCCCGATGGTGCACCAAAGAGAATCCAGTCCCATGAAGACCTCGACAACTTATGACTTTAAGCTAGCCCGTCTGCGCTTTAGCGCATCTTTATATCTCAGAGTTTAAACTATTTTTTTCACTTTAAGATAGGAATTAGGATGGATATGACACAAAGCCCTGAACGCGTTTAGATAGCATGCAGCTCAACGCTTGTATACGTTTGTGTTTTGTGTGTGTTTTCTGTTTGTATTCGTCAGCGGATTTGTTTCTTTTCCATATATTTCACGGCGTCAGTCTAACTATAAGTTATTATTTTTGCGATTCTGTGCATTTAAAATTCATCAGTTGTTGTGCCTCATGATAAAATTATCATCTGTCAACATAATTTGTAATGGTCATGTCGATGCAAATGAAAATAAGTATCTTATCTTAAAATGTTAGAGGCTTAAGAAACCAACTTAAACGAAGGGGTATTTTTAGTTTTCTAAAAGATCAAAACTGGCAGATGTACCTCCGCCAAGAAACATTTTCGGAACCCAAAGGTGAGTCGATATGGAAGGGTGAGTGAGTAGGTGCTGTTTTCTTTTCCCACGTGTCAACCCATAGTAAAGGAGTTTCTATTCTGATAAATCCTTTAAGCAGATTAAATGTGGAAGCGACCGGTAAAGATCTTGAAGGCAGAATTGTATCAGCTTACTTGTTTTGCAGTTCAGGCAGAATTTTAATCTGTAATGTTCACACCCCAAATGACTCCCAGCAGCAACAGAAATTCTTGCTAAATTAAACAGATATTTGGTGTCACACACAGAAATTAGCAATCTTATTGTGGGAGGTGTTTGGAATGTTACCTTGCAAGCTATTGATAACAAAGGTGGTATTTCGCCTTGAAAATGGGCTCGTGACTTGGAGTCCAACGATACAGAATTGAGAGGCTACTTCAAATTTTACACAGAATCAAAGGAGCTGTGTTGAAATGGTATAAAATGCAATAGTGCATTCGTGTATTGTCAGGGGTCTGACTTAATTAGCCATTCTTTCATTCACTGTCGATGGTCCAAAAATAATTTCCTCTGAAGTCATTAAGTGGTTCACTTAACATATTCTTTGGAAAATTACCAAATGAATCTAGTCCTGGTTTACCTCCTACGGCTATGTCCTCGTGTACCGGTGCACAAGCGGGGATAACCATTGTATTTTCTTTGTTTAGGAGTCATTGGTTAGCTTTAATGTATTGTTTGGTCTTTCGTATCGGCGGCTCTTGTGCACCGGTACACGAGGGCAGAACCCCTCCTACGATGTTAAAAAAGCTAAACTATCTTTTTTTATTTGCTTAATCCTACATTTATACTAAGTAAGTTTGAAGAAATTTATTAGAAATAAAACATCGTATTGGAGGATTTTAAGTCAATACGGAAATTAGGCCTCAGATACGTCCAGTAAGTCGAAAGTAAGTATGGCATAAAACGTTTATGACTCGCACGGTTTCCGCTAAATTAATTTCCAAATAATTCGAGTATACTGACTTGACGTCGCCAAGTTTTGGTTCATTGGGTTCACCCCTGCACACTTCAGGGACATTGATATGAAAACACACCAGCAAAGTGGGGTCTGTTCAAATTATGGGGACATTTTCAGGTCCCCGCAGAAAAAGTCCTCTTAGATAGGTAGTTCCTTGAAAATAACCTTCAAATGAGGACCCCTGAAGGGTCCTCATAAGTTGGTCCACAGAACACACATCTTGAGTCCTCACAAGAAGGTAAAAAGAAAACAAAACTTGTCAAAAAGTATCTTTTTGCATTGTAGCACATTAAGAAGTGCCCAAGAAAACCATTAAGATACTTAGATTGACGAATAAATCACTTTTTAGCGGTTTATACACTACAATTCTACTTAAAGAACACACTATGTGAAATGTGGGTATGTGTTGTATTTAATATGTAGGTCACGGCTTAGCATTTTTACAGTTTAATAAAAATTAAACTAGGAAACATTGTTCCTGATGTAATTGCAGTCTAGCCATGTGGGCAACAATATTTGCTTCCTGGCTGCAAGAAAACCGAATCACTTAAAAGTTTTATTGACGCTTGGATGACTGGCAACTCTTAATACCTCGCAAAGAAATCAAACCATGTTATCATATATCTGGTCTTTATTTCTTAATTTCTCCCTCATTTAAAAATAATAAGTATTTACATGGAACTTAATATTTGGAAATAAAACTAAATCTTCTAAATTTAATCATCGCTGTTGATAAGAAAACATATCAGTATATTCACCTGATCTTAGGTTCAATTCCACTGACATTGCCATAAATTAATATTTAATTCAATAAAGTAATTTCTGTAAATGTAATCTGCTATTGCATTGTAGTTGCCCTCAGAAATTTGATGTTCTTAAAACATCCTCAATAGGTATATCCTAAACCTTGCAAATAAGGTTTTTCCTGATTAAGATGATATTGAGTAATACTTTCTTGACTTTCACAGAAAAGGTTTGGAAATTGTTTTGAACATTTTTTAATGAAACCTGTTAAAAGTCTTGATAGTAGCCCCAATCTGACTGGTGTGAGATACATACATGAATCACTGACTGACTGACTCACTCACTGACTGAATGACCACAACGTCCCTCACGACGACTAAGAGAGATTTCTTTGAGAAAAAAATAACTCAAAAATTCTTTTAGAAAAAAGGAACAGAAAATAATCCTTAACTATATTATCAGGAAAAACCTTTCAAATAAGGGCTTTCCTGATTAAGATGATATTAACTAATACCGCTTTCTTGACTTTCAAAGAAAAGTTTTGGAAATTGTTTTACTTTAGAACATTTTTATGAAACCAGCTATTTACAAGAAGCAATATGCCCCACTTGGTGTTTAGTAACCCCAGGCCGTGCCTCAGACACTGGTACCATTGACAAGCTTGAAACTTCAAAATTTGTGACTGCTACTGAAAAGCAACAGAATATTTCCGTTCAAGCTGGGTCAATAGACGAATTTGCAATTTAAAACAGCTTCCATTCACCACTTCTTAAATCTACAGTGTCAGCATGTAAAAGCTGTTGAAATGACGACACAGGGCGTTGGAGATGTTCAACCATATACCTCATATCTTGGGGTGCTATGTTCTTCAAAGTATACCTTCCGTTATTCTTATGATATCCAAATCTCAAGTTTACATTCACCTTTGCCGAGTTGAGAAATAACTTGTGGTTTAATACAGCCCACAAAACTAACAAGTACTTTTGCTCCCAAGGCAAACCACACTTTAGGAAAACATCCTTCTCGGAATCGTAAAGGAACACCACAAAATCCTCATTGCTTGTTAATATTGTAGGTATTAAAGTTAAATTAGGCTGGCGACTATGATGAACAAAAGAAAATGCTATACAAGTTGCTATGGCTTGTGATGTAGATGAAACGCCTGTCCCTTTTTTCCCTTCCACTGCTACATTCTTGCCTGGTGAGAAGTCCTTTGGTCCACTGCCTTCTTCTGCAGCACTACTGCCCGGAGAATCATCTTTTTAAAACAAAAAATATATTTAATCATTTACACTATGCAGTTTCTATAAAAGCATCACTGCATTCTCAATAAAAATACTACATGTAACTGCCAATCTTCATCCTGTTTTTCAAGAAATAACACTCTTTGAAAGAATACTTTCTCTTTGCTTCTTGCTTACACAGCAAAGAAACACATCAACACAAAAGTGGCATGTAATGAATAATGCCTCGTAACACACATACTTCTGGCCTTCTCGCAATTGTAGTGTAATTTTGATTGGCTTTTCAGTCATAAAGTCAATAAATGTCAATCCATCATGAAAGAGGGCAAAAGGCATCTTCTAAAGGAATTGTATCAGGTTTAATTTTTTGCACCACCCACCAAAAAAGAGAAAGTATTAAAGTATAGAGCTGGGACGTAGGAAAATTAGCTTGTTGGCAGCTTACTGTTCCTTGGAACATGTTGCATTTATTTGGCCAGCCCCCAGGCAGCAAGCAACAATGTTGAACCCTGTTTGACTGCACAGAACACACAAATTCTCCCTACTGGTTTCTCTTAAAGTACTTTGTAGCAAAATTTGATGATGTGTAAGTATTAACCCATGAAAGCCATGATGTCAACATGTACAAATTTTCCTCATGGGTCTTCATACATGTTACAATAAAAGTTGTGACACTTTATTTAATAAGACTTTCTTTAAATTACCTTTCTTTTATTCATAACACTTTTGATAGGGCTTATTAATGGGTTACTGGAATACAGTTAGTGTAATTATCATGAAGTTTAGTTTTTTTTCAGTGATATTCCTCATTTCACCTTCATTTTGATATTTCAATTTCTATCTTCTACTACTCTCCTTGTGGTGGACACATAAAAAACAGCACTTATGATAGCCAGTATGCTTTGGATTCCTAGACAAAACTTGTAGAGAAAATAATTCTTGATGCGAAATTCCACAAAAGCTCTCTCTCACTTAGGTGGCCTCACTTTCTTAGGGTGCATGTATTAGCATGTTGCAAATATATAAAACCATTAAGTAATCTATTTATGCGAAATAACAAATCAGTTTTACCTGCCCCTTTGCGCCTTTTACTCACAGGTCCTGTTGAAGGAATCAATAAAACGGATAATTCATAATACGACAAAAAATAGGCAATGCATGTAAGAAGGGGCTTTTGGCATAACAACAGTTAACCTGCAATCAGGCCAACAAAGATATATATACATGCAAAAACTATATGTAGCCTGTTTAGTTTCTCACAAGAACCTATATATGGTGAAATCGATTTTTTATTTGTGTAGAATGACATGTTCATAATTTTTTTGGGATTATTTTTGTACAGTCGAACCTCGATTAACAGGATTCGTGGGGACTGAGGCAAATAGCCCAGAAAATTGAGGGTCCAAATAATAAAAAATACGAATAATAATGAGACAAAAACAAATCCAAATAAAATAGGCAATTTCACCCAGAAACTGCCAAGAACATGACCCACTTTTTTTTTAACAACAAATGGCGTACAAGTTTTTCACAGTAAATTTATACAACTGTTCATGCAAAAACAAACGTATTAAAATAGTACATGTAATGATTTGTTTCATTTTTTTGTGGTGTTTTCCACGGTCTCAGCAGTTAATTGATGAAACAATTCTGAAGATGGAGACATCGAAACGTTGTGTTAAACTCTTGTCGCTAATTTTTATCCTTAAATGTTTTTTCTGTATCTTAAAATTCACGTCAAAATTTGCTCAACTATTCATTTCACTTATAGTTGTTGTCGAAATGGTGAATAAAGCAAGTGGGGAAGTTTTCTTGTTTGTTCAACTATGCAGCTTTCTTAGTTTATCCTTGACTTCATGAAAACAGATTGCCATTTTGTTTGCTTCCACTTGAATAAATTAGTTTTCCATAAATGGAAAGTAGTGCCCAAGTCTAAGCGAATCATATTTCATTTTAATACGAATGCATTTTGTCACTAACTGTATGTGCTAGCGCTCTTTTTACTCTGCAAAAGCAAATAAAATTATGTTTTAATTGCACTTTCAAATGCATGTAAAACATACGATAGCTTCAGATCTTCATCATGACTTATTAATTTTCATTAAAAAAAAAATGGGACCACAGGAAAAGTCCGGATAATTGAAAAGTCAGGATAAAGGAGGTCTGGGTAATCAAGGTTCAACTGTAGTCACAGTTAATATTATTTCAATGCTCACTAAAACACTTGATTAGTAATTCTCACTTTGTTTTTTAAGAAATAGTTGACTCAAAATAACGCCTAGTTTTTACAGTGATTCTCAAGTGTGAAATTGTACTCACCATAATCATCATCATCGTCATCATCCTCGTTTCCTGCTTCTATAGCTCCTTAATAGTACAATGCAGTCTTCATTAGTCTAGTCTTTTCCCTATTTCACCATTATTCTTTTATGACAATAATATACTCATGCACTGACTTGCATTTCTTTAGGTTTGTTGCATTTACTGCAGAATTAGGGTTGCCACTCATCAGAAACTTAAAAATTCCCTGACTTTTCCCTGACCTCTAAACAATATTTTCACTGACATTGCATTAGGTGAATAATAAAAAAAGACAATAAAAATCACTGACCGACACAAATTTACACAATACTTTTCCAAAAGAAAATGTATTAATTTTGTAATCTCCAGGAAAACTTGTGAGTCAGAAAATTTAAATTTCCTGACTTTTCACTGACTTTGACAACATCTAAGATTCTCCCTGACCTTTTACAAAATTCAATGACTTTTCCCCAAAGTTGAAGAATACAACACAGAAGATGGTCCCCCCCCCCTGCTTCCCCCTGCTTCATTTCAACTACAGAAAGGGTATTCTTTCAATATACTGATTTTCAAGTGTTGTAAGCTATAAAAGTCATAAAAACTGTAACTTATCATTGTTACAAGTGATTTCACACATTTCTATTTTCAGGAAAGTAATCACTGTATTTACCTATTCCAGCTACACAACAATCTTTAGAATCTGCAATAATAAATATAAAGTCTCAGTATAAAGTAAACTCTTCCTACAAATAGACCACTTTTTGCTTGGTTAGCAGACAGATGCAATGCCTGAGGACACATGGTTACACATTATTAAGTAGGAATATTGCCCACTTGAGTGACTATCTAGATACATGTAAGTACGATGTGACTCGCAGGTCCGCGCAAAGCTAGAAGTGCGGGGATTAATTATCTTGGTGGTGTGGGGATCAGGTAGAGTTGTAACGCAACAGGGGGAGTAGCCTGGTGTGTACAAATCTAGTTCCACAATTTCTTGTCGAGCTAGAATCGTGGTGAAATAAAAAAAATTTCAAAGCAAAAAATGACAGTTGGTCATCAAGTATATAGACTTCCTCAAAGTCCATTTTAGGTTAAGCTGCAACAGAAAATACCACCCACTACGGCTAAGCTCTTGGCAGACAAACTCTTAAGTGAGTCACTATGCACAGCCTTCAGCCTCACTTCATGAGGAATTATTGTTTCCCGATCAGCGAGAGACCTCTACATTTGGGAAAACAGACTGCATGGGGCTTGATGGGAAGGAGGTAAAACTCTACATCTGTCCCGCAACTATAGAAGTTCCAAGCCCATGACAAACCTTTACTTATGATCAAGGATTGATGCTTGGGGTGAAGGAAACAGCTCCAAAAGGTCCTGGCCACAAAACAGGGCTGGTGGTTTTCTCACATTATGATAGAATTATAGCAGCGAAGCCCTCTGGGGCAATGTGCTTTGATTTGCTTCACCATGTCTTTGTAAACTGTTTGTTCCAAAATATTCAAGGCAATGCTTTGATTGCCTGCAAAGTGGCTTTACCAATTACAGTGAAGAACAGAATTTTGACAAATGTAATAAACAACAGTAAATTAACCACTGCCCAGAATCAACTCCTGATTGAGCCCTTTGAAGTGAATGCAAACAAGTTTCTTCAACACAACTTTCACCTGTTATTCAGTAACATAAATTTGCTTTGTGTGACAACTTGGTGCAAAACATATTCAGCAAGGCCAACAAGCTTGAAATTAATTTTCTATTAAAAATATAAATGAAGGCTATCATAATAAATCAACTTCTAATTTCCGCCTAACTTAAATTTTTAGTTGCCCCAGGTAAACAGACAATTATTAAGTTTGAGTTTTTTAAACACTGACATACCTCTTGGTCAAGCAAACCAGTCTGGTTCTCCAAATAATGCACCTTCAAAACCTATAAGGATAAATGGTATTAAGTATACGTGAAAATGGCCATATTTAGAGGACGGCTCTTAGATGTGTATAAACATTCAACTTTGATGATGATGATGATGAAGATGATGATGACGAAGATGAGTAGAATATTGATGATGATAAGGATGACAATGATTGTTATTATTACAAGTGGAACCTGCAAAAAGCAAAATATTATATTATTACGTATAATGTATTCAGTGGATTCAAAACCTTGATACAAAGAGCATTAGTAAAGAGCATATAATTATAACTGGTCAAGTTTGCTGAGAGGAATAAAGATAATCATGCACTACAGTGTATGTTACAACATTGTGCTTGACTTATGTTCTGACTGAGGCCAGGGAAAATTTTACTGCCAGAAGTCACCTTCAACTTCATTTTTATTTTCATTTTATGTAAAGAGTGCAACCAAGGAAAAGCTGTATACTATAAATTCACCAAACATTTTATATTCACTTCCCTTCATTTATTTATGGGAGATGCAGTAGCCTAATGGTTTGCGTACGGTACTCCGAATCGAACGGTCCGAGTTTAAGCCCAGGGTTGTCGCTAAGCACCAGCTGCCGGCGAAATTCGCAGGCTGAGAAGGAGGACATCGCCGGCTGAATTTTGGCTGCCGAACACTCGGTAAAGGGCAATGAACAGTTCTTTGTTTATGCACTAGCAATCATTCAATTTAGAATCATTGTATCATAAGAAGGTTGAATAAACTCCTGACTACCTTGAGTATCGATGCCACTAATTAATTGAAATAAAGTCTTATTTTGAGAACTTGTTTACCGTGTCCTCTTTCCGTTTTCTGATGAACTGCAAAAAATACAATGGTGCAGCTAGGGTGATCGCAAAGGCAAATTATAAGACAAGCTCCAACACACTTCTGGAGATGCTGAATTGAGACACACTCTCAGTTAGATGTAATCAAAGACTCCTTGTAAGCCAGCTTATGAATGAATTTGACAACTGAAGAGATCTTTAAAATGGATAAAGAGAAGAAAAGAAATTGGTGGAATGATTGAGGTAGGTTATTTGGCAAGGGAGACAAATTCTTACATCGCAGTAATTTATGGTTAACTAACATTCGTAAAAAAATATATCACTCTGGTGTGTTGAGCATTTTTCTGCATGAAGAATTACAGTTGTAAAAGAAAAGAAGATAATTTTAGTTGTTGCGGTGATGTCACGAATGTGACATTGCGTTAGGCCTTTTACTTTTTTATTATTTTGTCTAAGTTAATTTTTCACTATCTGTTTACTTTTTGAACGTAACATGATCACAGACAGTCTAAACCGCCGGTATTGTCCAAGACTGCAAGCAGTCTCTTTCTTTTCCTAGCTTGCGATGCGAAAATGCGATATTTAGATCGAGTGGCGATAGCCTCCCACAGAGTCGTTTTTAGGGGCTATCATGTTTCACTAGCCCTCAAAAACGACTGCATGGGAGGCTAGAGCGGCAAGCACCCGCCAGGTTTTTCCCTGATTTGCATAATTCTTATTTTTCCAGTCACATGTAGTATGTATTGAACAACTAGACGCATAATTGCGTGTACTCGGGTGTCTCTTTATATGGAAATAAACTTTCTTCACATTTATAAAATAATACATGTTGCACTGATGCCCACCCATTGCATTATTTATAGTATATATTTAGCGATTACTCTAGTATGTAGTCTCAAATCAACACACCGACTGATTGACTGCAGACTTTTCTCGTGTCACGCATTTACATGGCAGCATAACCCAGCATCAATTGAAAGAAACCAGCTACAAATTCACTTCAAAAGCTTTTATCACTTCGAGATTTCATTTAGAATATGCTCGATAGTTGCTCTGACCATTGCTTTTTTGATTCTTTAAGCGTTTCAAACTCTATAGATATAGTTCACTAGGTTTCTCGATGAAGTTTACTCTGAGGAGTTCGCTCGTAAAGGTCCCTCGTACATGTATAAAGTTCATGGACCGATCTGTTCCAAACTAGACAGTCGTCATGTTTAACTGAGGAACTACCATGGATTTAGCGAATTAAAAATGACAGTATTCAAGCTTACAATCCATGATGGACCATGATGATTGTATTGAGTTCAATGATGAATAAAACAATGAAACAGCCAGCTCTGTATAGGCTAGATTACAAGAAGCTTGGTGAAAAACAAAGCCTATAGTGGTGTACCTACTATCCAAAGTCCACCCACTTTGCAATCGTCAGGTGTTTTCAACCCTGCAACTCCTTTGAACTTATGATCCTTGTTCATTAAACAGTACCCATTTTGACCAAGGAGTGGAAGAAAGATACAATGTAGTTTTGGCAATTTTGACATTTAGGTCTTTTTCCTTTGTATCAACTTTCAGTTTGACTGCATTTGAAATAACATCATCTGTGAGTTTCCCGAGAGCCTGTTGGTATAACTTGTAGGCTTCATGTTTTTCAGGCTCAACATTTTTGCTTGCAAACTCCTCGTCCAAAGGGAATAGCTCTTTGAAAGCTAAGGTATAAAAGGAACCATCAGATGAATCCTGTAAGAAGAAATGGTACAAAACACTATGCTCACTTGAAAAGATTTATAGCACACTTGTCCATAAATTATTATATTTGGCTCCTGCCAGTGAGCAGGTACTCTTGTTGTACTGCTAATTTAATTTGTTGTTGAAGATTATACAAAGGGGAATGTTTGTGCCAGTGTCTTGAATATATGTATATGAGCTTTAAGATGTGACAAAATAATTACTAGATTATTGTCAGGGGATTTACAGTTTTGAACCACATGAAAACAAAGTTATGCACATTTTTAAATCAGTTGAACAAGGTTTACATGTTTACAAAGTATTTCTCCCATAAACACAAATTACATAAAGGTGGCTGAACACAGTTTTGGAAGATTTGAGAACCTGTACTTCATCATCATTATTTAAATGCTAAAAGCTAAAGAGCCCATACTTGGCAGACCTAATAAATGACACCACTGAAGTCAATTTGTGAAGTCCTCTTTTGTTAAGTGAGCTGTTTCCATGGCAATAGAAGAGATTTTGGTTTTCGCTGGATTATAAGCAACAGAGTCAAAAGCGAATTTGGAAGAAAATGAAAACGTTCTGATTCTTCCGACTCCAATTCCGTTGCTTATGACTCCGCTTACTACTCTGAGTTTTGATTTCCACTAGGTCACAAGCTCTCTTACGACTCTGACTCCGTTACTAGTGAAAACCAGCCTTCAGAGTTTGGCAAAGGGATCATCAAAGAATTTGGCTAGACAACAATTTTTATACACCAGAGGTGCCTTTAAGGATCAAATACGGAGGAAAGGTCAGCCATTTGCTTATTCCTTCAATAAAGACAGTGCACAACCCTTTGCATGATGTGATGAACTGCGACTTTAAAAGACAGGGTGGTGTTTTTGAAGCTCACTTCAGGCCATTTTTTGCTAGTTTGTTGCTAATTTATCCCTAATTATAGTCAGTTTGTCGATTAATTTTCTCAGCCACCCGATAAGTCGGTTATTTTGCTTTTTAATTTAAGCTTAAGCTTATACGTATATTTGCAGGGTTTTATAGAACAAATAAAGTTGTGCTGTTGTTCATCCTCTTGATATATTATAACAAAAGACCTTAATATCTTCCCTGCTAGCAGAGGCCCCTTTTCCTTTGTATTCGCTGAGCTGATGGACGGGACGAAAAGGGACCTCTGCCATGGGTCGAAACTCTCTTTGATTCAACCGCCGTCCATGGTCGTGGACGGCGGTTTCTGAAACGCATGCTCCCTGTATTGTTTGCTGACCGTGACTTGAGCCCACTGTATCTTGCGCATTCCTTTACAGTTATTCCGCTGTCATTTAGTGAGCCCGCATCGTAACATGCCGTCCGACAGTCTGACAGTCATGCCGTCCTGGAAAGAGACCTAAACTCGTGAAGAGTTACAACGTTTACTTTCTCTCGTTTTTGTTAACATGGACGACGGAAAGATAAACAATCGAAAGAAGAAGCTCTAAGAAACACTCGACAAGTTAAGCAATGGAATTTAGAGCGAAGAAAACATCTGTCAAGGCGAAGGACAACCTTCCACCTCCAAAGATTTTTCGAGCTGCAGACTTTTTGTGAAATGCTCCACCACTTCTACGAGTCTACGGTACAGTAAATTACACATTTGATTGTAAATTTGTATCGAAATCGCTTTTTAATTGAGGGATTCTTCATATTCAGGGCTCGAGACTAACGGTAGCCAACTAGTCACAGACTAGTAGAAATTTTGTTTTGGCTAGTACGTTTTGCGCTTTCACTAGCCATTGTGGCTAGTGAAAATTTAAAAGCACTAAAGCACCAGATGAAACCCAAACTAAATATTGCTTCTGATGGTCGAATTCCAAAAGCAAATTGAGTGAGCAGAAACTAAAACTTATTGCGTAGAAGGATATCATAATGTTCGGACCATACTTGTTTTGTCCTCTCAACGTTTTTCCCTACTAATTCTTGTCTCAGATGGCAACGTTTTCTCCGTCATCTCTATGTTCGAACGAAATTAGCCGTCTTCAGAACGTTTCACCATACGTTTCCTTGAAAGGTCCATTAGTGCGTTCATATGACATTTGTCCACACGTTAGTATGTTCACACAATTCTTTAGTCTTGTTTTGGAAAACAATAGTTTCTCTTCCCAGCGTTTCTTTCTAGGTAACGTCTTCACAACATTTCTCCGTACGGAAGTAGGTTTGTCGATTTATTAGTCTAGCATTCTCAACTTTCGCACGACATTGTTCTGCTCTTCCTAAGATTTTCAGTGTGTTGGTACATTCGTACGATAATTCAACACTGCTTAGTGTGTCTCTGTACGTTAGTATGTTCATACGGTATTAGTCTTGTCTTCTCAATGTTTATCCGTACGTTAGTGCGATTTTAGTTGTCTCATTTACGTTTCTCCGCAATTTATTGGCCCACTGTAGTAATTCAGTTTGTCCGTTCGGCGTTCTTCCGTACGTCACACACTATCTTACGGAATTAGTTTTGTCTAATAACCTTTCTCCGTAAGTTAGTAGTTGTGTATTTTATTAGTCTCTGTATCTTGGTAAGTTGGCAGTGTTTCTCCCTACTGTGGTGCATTTGCAACCAAAGTGTTTGATATGACTTCTCAACGTTTCTCCGTATCTTAGTAAGTTTGAACCTTATTAGTTTTTTTCTGCTCAATGTTTTTCCGCACTTAAATCCGCTTGTAATATACTAGTCTTCCCTTGTAGACGTCTTTCCGTACGTGAGTTGAGTGCTGATCAGTCTTGTCTTCCCAACGTTTCTCGGTGCGATGAGATGCTCATATAAGGTTAACTGTTCGAGTTATTCATCATGATCTGACCGAAACAGAAAAGAGAGGCGTGAACTACATCACGGCTGGAAATTTGCCCTGAAGGCACATAGTACTTTGTATTCTGCATGTGAGGATCTTAACTGAACCGTTGGAAAGAATGTAGTCAACATTCAAGTTCTTCACTCTTGAGATTACAGCGAGGCATGTTTACAGTACTTGACTCGGCTAAAAATTAGACATATTGAACGCAACTTATGAGATTATGCAAAAACGTCTGGCTAGTGAAAATATATTTTGGCTAGCGAAATCAAACCTCTCATTAGCCACTTGGCTACTAAGTTGAAAAGTTAGTCTTGAGCCCTGATATTCCTTACAGTTTTCATAACAGTTTTGAAAAACGTGCACAGTTCGCATCACCAAATGCTCTTCAAAATAACTTGCACATCGAGCGAAATCGCTTGCGCGTAGTTTCCCTCGAAGAAAGAATTGAACGCGTTTGGTCTTCAGAAACAAGTAAAGGCGTGTTTTAATAAATGTATTATTTATAAAGGCTTACTGTCTCTTCTTCTGTGTACCTTCATTCATAAAATTTCGAAAAGTAGTAATCTGACCTAAACAGACACAAATACTCTGTTGTGGTTTGATTTCACGCGCGAGACAGCATGAGAAATCTCTTGCGGAAATTTTCAAAATTTTGACTTTGAGATTGTATTTTTGGCTAATTCTTTTTTGACAACTGGTGTATTTTATTTAAAAGTAAGAAATTTTAACTATTCTAGATCAAGTGAGTGTTGTTTTTTCGAACCTATAAATTGTCCTTTCGTACTGCACATGGGTTGTTTATTACCAACTGCTAATTTAGTGAAGCGATCATAAAACACGCAGCCTTCAATGGGTTAAATTCTCTTTGATTCCTGGAGTTGTGGTCATGTGAAAAAAGCTTCCTTGTCCAGATAACTTGAAATTGCTAATTTAGTGAAGCGATCATAAAACACGCAGCCTTCAATGGGTTAAATTCTCTTTGATTCCTGGAGTTGTGGTCATGTTAAAAAAGCTTCCTTGTCCAGATAACTTGAAATTAATACCGTAGATTAGACAACAACTATCTCTAGACGAACTGTCTAAAATTTTAGGGTTTTGGTAAACTTGCCATTCACGACAACAAAACTGTGCAGGTGTTTTTTGGCGCGCTAGTTGAGAAAAGTGGGAGTCGTCAGCTGATCACGTGCTAAAAGCACCACGTGATGTTTCGGTCGCTAAGTAACCGTAGCGCATGCTCAACACAGTTCATTTCGACCCATGGCAGAGGTCCCTTTTCGTGCCGCCCGTCAGCTCAGCGAATACAAAGGAAAAGGGGCCTCTGCTAGCAGGGAATGTCTGTTCCCTCATGAAAACAAAAATGTTTCCCTTAAGTAGAATAACAAATGAAAAATAGACATAAATTCTTTTAACACCTATATTTCGGCCGGATAAACCGGTCTTAACTTCATTAGAGTGAATGACTGAACCGTTATACACGCCACTAGTAAACTATAAAACGCGCTATAATTATATAACTGTAACAAAATATATAAATAGAAAGATAAAAAGATATATGTCTCATGTTGCCTTACTTTTGGGATAAATTTTGGATGAAATTCTGTTTTGGTGAACGGCACATCCCAACAGTTTGGCTCCTCGTCCCTGATGTATGAAAAAAACACTGCTTTGGCGTGCATTAATATATTATTTTGAGCACAGAGGACAAGATGGTGAAGACGCTTTTTCACTGTGACGTCACGGGCGCAAAGATTTCTGGTAGATTTCTGGTACCACGCACTGGGGTAACCCTCACCCCCCACCCACTATCCCGCTGGCTGTTTATGTGTAGGCGGGCCAGCCCAGGAAGGTTCTCAAAATTCTACGTCATTGTAAGCCAAAATAAGCTATCTGAAAGATACGCGATACACTTGTTCTACGGTCGTGCGCCAGTACGCCAACTTTTGCAATCCATGAAGATCTTCGGCGTAACCAGGCTGGGGACAGTAGGTGTTTGCTTGCCCGGCGAGTCTTGAGTAGTGGATTATATTGAACAGCGGTGTTACTCGTCACCATGGTGATCGCAAAGGAGTGGATGGGCAGCCAATAAAAATGCTCACTAGACGTGCTTTGCTAAATTTATATTTCATTCAGCTTCAAATGATGGGAAGAGAAGAGCCAAGATTTAGGGTTTTGGATACTTGTGATAGGTAAGAATACTTTTCTTATTTTCCTTACCCTCTTATTTAGGTATCCAGGTAGTCGGTTCGTACCCAAGGACGATTCGTAGTCAGTCGATTCGTACTCAAATTTAGACGATTCGTTCGAATTGCTCGTTTCGCTATAAACGACCACTTATGTCGATTCGCTTACGTCTCAGGTCAGTTCCCTAACGTTCTATAGGTCGGTTCGCTAACGTTTTAGTTTAGTTCGCTAACGTCTCTTATCAGTTCTTCTACATCACATAGAAGCGAGATAGAAGTCAAACCCTTGAAATAATTTTAATCTAGCAATCGAACTCACCTTAGTAAGCCAAGCGGTAAATCTTATAAGATTTAAGTCTTAAGCTTATATTAGCTCATTTCAAATGATGTTACGAGCGCGCTAGTCAAAACACAAACTCAGATCGCTACAGAAAGGTAAGCCTGAAATTAAAGGCCCAAGCCTTTTCCTTCAAAAAACTGATGAATGCCATTTTGTTTCATAATCCTACAACATGGGTTCGATTCCACTTTCTAACAACTTTTTTTAACTTGAAAAAAAATTGTAAGTGTGATTTATACCTCATGTATGAATATTTATTAAGTCTCGCCCAAGAAAACCTCCAATAGGTCGATATGAATTTGTTTCAAATGTAAAATGTTGGAAGTCATTGGATTTCATCTTCAAATTAATTCTGAGATGAACTCCTTCTAGCAGACTGCGGAGCGTGTGCTCCAAGTCAAATTGTGTAACGTCAACATAAGGTCGACAGAAAATGGACTGGACATAGCGTCGTTGCAGTTCAGAAGCGATTCCAGTTTGTTTTTATCGTTTTTTCGCTAATAAATGGTGACAAACAAGTATTGGAATTAACTACATTTTATTACAAATTTAAAATATTTACAAGCACTTAAGTTGTCTTCTCAAAGTAGGCGAAACAATGGGATACCATTCATTCCCCTGTCATATTGATGTAAGCTTAATAAATCAACTGCAGAATCAGTTGAAATGAAGTCTAACATACTCCAACTATAGTATTACTACCCTGGGGAGTGAAAACATGATTCATTGGCCCCTGTTTATAGTAGACTTTGCTTAATAAAATACTACAGGTGTACGTACATTTGGCAAGAACAACATACTGTTTGATGATAATGAGGTGAGCAAGAATGGGTATGAAATGACTAGATTGGCTGGCTACAAATCTACTGAGCACAAAACATCCGTGGGTACAAAACGGCTGATAAGCCTCATTTGGGCAAATGCTAATTTAGTAAATACCAAATGTCCATAATATCCGCTTTGGTTAAGGTTACCGTGTACCTTCAGAGGCGTCTTCAGTATTACGCATGTAGCGCTTCTCAGTTTCGCCACAGATACCCCAAACTCTCTATCAAATTAAAGCTTATAAAACTGGCTATTTGAATATGCCACTAACTTTTCACGAAAACGAATTTTTAAGTTTTCCGCGAAGTCTGAATATGAAGGTCTAGATCGCCTTTTGAAAGCTCCAGCTCAAAGGGAATTTTAAAGTTTGCAATTTTTTTTGCTTGGTGAAAGTCCGGCACATAAGGGCTAAAAAACCGTGTTGGGGTTTTCCTTTATTTAGCCGCGTTCAAAAGCTTTCAAACATTTTCTAAATCGCAAGAAAAACATACGGAGTAACGGCACAGAAATGGTTCTTAACGAAAAAATATTTAGAATTATCGAATTCCCCGACACGTTCTTGTTGAAGAAGAGCCAAGCTAGCGACTCTCCAAATTTGATTAAAATCGAACAAATCGCCTTTGAGTTGGAACTCTTTTAAGTGTCACCTTCAAGCGAAAAATGAATGTCGAGAAATAGCGCTCAAAAGAAAATCTTTGCTATGCAAACAAACACCGCCTCCAAACACCTTTGCCAACAGTAGACCAATCAGTGGGTGCTATTTTATCTTCCGGTCACCTCCCGTGGAAATTTCGCACAATATTCTCTCCACGCAAATCCTAGCCTAGTGTTCCTAACATTCAACCGTCTTACCATTTTGTTGAATTTCTTTCAATGTTGGACGTCATGTGATTTTCTTGACAACGAACCAATTTTCTGATTCTCAGGGAATTTGTCACATTAGGCCTTCACGCTTGGAGATCTATTGTTTTGACCTGGGGTTCACTCACCAAATAATCTTTTGTCAGCTTCTCTAATTTTTTCTGGCGTTTTTACACCTTTCCCTGGTATCAAAGCATTTTCTGGAGTTTTCAGGTACTGTTATTATAATTAGGCATACATTTTTTTAATGTGTGCATTTTTTTTTCAGGTTCACCTGACATTGATACCTTCCACTGAAAAGAGAACTTGACTGTATAGATTGTGACCAAATCTAAAACTTGTAAGGTTAACTGTTAGTAGTAAATTACAACCAGCTTAAGTATGCAAAACTAGTATTATATATTTAAGTGCATGGCTTTAGATACATGTAAGCACCAATGGTGATGAAAATCATCGGCTACATTTCTTAGAGAAGTGGGCAGAAAGATTCTTTCGAACAGTCGGTTACTCTACTTAAGCCAGATGCCAACTTCAAATTTTATTAAAACTCCTAAAGTGCTTTTCATTGTTATTGTAAATAATATTAACTGTTTTGTTTAATGTAGAAGTAAATTTGCTAAGTTTTTCTGGAGAAAAGTTTCTCTTTGAGCTTATCCACACTAGCAGACAAATTAGGAATATATTATGTTAGTACATGTATATACACACTCAGTGATTTTGGTGTTTCAAGCAATCTGATTGGTTCGCTATCTCTGGCTAATGAGCATTATTCACTCCCTAGTGAGTGAATAATGGTCCAAACAAAAACAAAATGGCTGGTATAAACCTGTGTTTCACCAGTGTTTCTGAATCGGAAATTCTACGGGTACAAGAAGATGCTTAAGAAATGAGCAAATGTTTAAGAAAATTTTACATGGCTGGAAGGAAACGACGGGCCATATAACAACAAAGCAATGCTCACCTCAATTACAGCCGCCACTGATAGACACTTATGCAACAATTCAAACGGCAAGCCATTCTCGACAGTGAGTCCACAGAAGCAAACAAAGCACTTTTATTCCTTTCTGAAATCTCTGAATGAGTCAAGTCAAATATGTTCCATGGTCCTTAAAACATCTTTGTGCAAACATACATCCACTTTTTACCACAGTTCTGCGCGCAATGTACAGTTTTCAGGTGAATTCTTTGACAAAATTTTTATTTCAAGTGAACTTCAAAACCTTTGATTGAACGGAGGAATCTTTTGCAAGCTGACTTGATTTAGATTGTTGATTTGAATGATGTAAAAGGACCATTTTACTAGCTTGTGTCAAGGATTTTAGCGAAGATTAACTAGCTTTGCCAAGATTCTGTAAAAAGTTTTGCGCATGCTTTGTACCGCTTGCAAGTTTTCCATGCATGAATTGAGAGGTCAATTATATCAACTTTTAATGGTGTCATTTTGAAAATGTTGAGATCTTCTGTTGTTTAGATCACTTTGTGTGTATATACATGTACTAAAACAATTATTCTGTTCAATCTTGGTGAAAAGCGGCAGAATATTGACCTTGCCGCTTCGCGCCTCGGTAAATATTCTACTACATTGTAATTATTTACCTTGATTTCAAAGAATAATTGTTTAATTATTGTCTGTGACAAAACCAGAGGACAAATTTTGTCGTGACAATTTTTGTCTAGCAATAAATACATTTTTTATTTTTTTTAGTTTTTGACCCACAAATCCAAGAGAAAACTAAAGTGTTGTTTGTTTTTCCATTGTTTGCGAGGATTGTAGCAATTTGAGAATGTGAATGAGTTCACTGGAAGGCCAGACTTCCAAACAAGTTGCAGGAACAAATAATTTTATTCTTCTGTTTCATTTGTAAAAAGCTTTGTAGCAGTAATAGACTAATCTGCAGTGATGTTATAGTGAAAGTTGAGAGTTACAAATTAGTATGGGTAATCAAATGGTGACGAGTGAAATTAGGAAATAATTTTACGCGTGTTTTGTCAAAATCTAATCTTTATAAAATTTTGACAAAATGCAAGTGAAATTTTTTCATAATTTCACAAGTTTACTATTTGATTACCTTTTAATATCATGGGTGACAAATTACGCTCATAATCGTGGGTTTTTAACTTGTTTATTATTGTATCAAGAACTCCAAGCTTTGAAAAGTCTAGAGCATACGTTTTAGCCAAAGTTCGCAATTTTTTGAACTTTTCGACAAAAACCTTTTAGAATCCTTCTTGCTGTTTACAAAATGTTCAAAAGTTAATTGTCTAATCTTTTTTAACATTATTGGCTGTAATTCGTCGTGAACGAACTGAAAGTGGCGCCCGTGTAAAACGCTCACAAATCCACTCGATACCATTTATGTAATTATAGTCAGGTCTCTTAGCTTCAGGATCGTTACAGAGTTGACAAAAGCATCAAACTTTGCATAGTAATAGCTTACGGCAGTACTATAAATATTAGAGGGGGTGCCCGACGCAGATATGCTTATGAAGGGAGATAACGAGGATTAAACTTGCGAAAATTTCCCTTTGCTGGGTGTCCTGTGCTGTCCTGTGGTGCTACTTTTAAAAAGTGCTATTTAATACCTTTAATCACTCAGATTGCCGTTGTCATATTGTAAATAACAGTTTCAGTCTTATATCTTTCAATTCTACCCATAAACACCTTATAAACCGATCAAATAAGCTTTTTTCTGACCCTGCTAAAAAACACTGGTACCCATTCCCACTCTTCCATGAGTCAATTCCAAGATGGCGGCGCCCAGGCGTATCTGCACAACCTGTAAGTATTTAGCCTTTGAAATGCTATTCTATCAGCTTTAAAATATATTTTTACCTCGAATAAGCTTCAGTTTGTAGTTTTAAATATATTTTAAGTCTGTCACTATTTGTTTTGTCTTCCTAATAAACCGAAAATGAGATCGTATTGCTCAAACGATTCACACTCAAAATTTTCGAAATGCTGTACTTTTAAAAAGGCTGTTCTATCGTTTTTTAAAATATATTTTTGTACAAAAACCCTTGCATTTTACAGTTCAAGATTATATTTAAATGTATTTCTATTCAATCTGTCTTCCTCAACCAAAAAATACTTATCGTATGGCTTATGGTTTCACTAAAAATTTTAGAAACTATGGCATTATCTTGGAATCAATGTGTCATCTGCCAAAAACATACTACAGAAGAGTTAAGATGCCCACTTAGAGCAAGTGGAGATAGGGCAGATCCTAAGGCTGTCTATAGCTTGTTTCTAAAGAATGCTGTTGAGTTTAATGCGGTGGATGCTCTACCAGTCCCTCTTTCCCTACCGCTTGACACAGATGCAGAGGTTTTGGTTGAGAAAGGGGCTTCATGGCACAAGTCATGTCATCTACAGTTCATTTCGTCAAAGCTTAAAAAGGCAAAAGAGAGAATTGCACGTAAAAGAAAAATGGAACAAGCCGAACAAGATGACGAGGAAGTCCAAGCTCAGAAAACACGAAGGTTGTCCTCACGGCACAATAAAGAAGACTGTATATTATGTGGAAAGGGTGGCCAACTTCACGAAGTCTCTACATACGCCACTGACAAGAAGCTCCGCCAAATGATCACAGAACTTCAGGACAGTACGCTTTTACCTAAAGTTTCTGGGGTTGAGCTTATGGCAGCTGACGCAAAATACCATCTCAAATGCATGACAGATCTGCGAAATCGCTACAGACGTCACACATCAAGTAAACGACAAGAGTCATGTGAAAAAGATGAAGAGAAAGTTAAGGAGTCTCAGGCCTTCATTGAGTTGCTTGAATATATAGAGACTTCTGTTGAAAACGGCAAGTTGATGTTTCTGCTTTCTGAGCTACATTCGTTATATGTACGTCGGCTTGAAACTTTGGGCGTTCACAAAAGTGTTAATAAAACTAGACTCAAAACATCGTTATTGGAAAACTTTCCAGAAGCTCAAGAGCAAAATGACGGCAAAAATGTTGTCATAATATTCACGAAGGCGATTCAGGGCATGGTCAAAGAGGCATTGCAGCAAAGAGACTTCTCAGAGGATGCTGTGATTTTAGCTAAGGCCTCAGCAATTGTGCGCAGAGACATGTTTAGTCACGAGGGATTTAAATTTTCTGGAAGTTTTACGAAAAACTGTCAAGAAAGGTCAGTTCCTGCTAGCCTAAAATCACTGGTATCAATGATATTAACTGGTGTAAACATCGAGAACACTGAAGTTCAAGAATCACATGCATGTTTAACAGTGTGTCAGACAATCTTCTTCAATGCCAAAGAACGATCAACCACAAAGTCGAAAACTGGTCAGACACGGCATACCAAAGCTCGAGAGCCCCCTCTTCCGTTGTACATTGGGTTCAATGTGCACGCATTGACAAGGAGTAAGACGCTCATAGCAAAGCTGTATCAAATGGGGATCTCCGTGTCTTACCAAAGGATCGTTGAGTTAGAAGACATGCTTGCTACCTCAGTTAGTGAGCGCTTTGAAATGGATGGTTGTGTGGCACCTGCCTGCTTGAAAAAGGGAATTTTTACTATCGGAGCACTCGATAACATAGACCACAACCCAACATCTACGACGGCAGCCTCTTCGTTCCATGGCACTGGTATAAGTGTGTTCCAGTTACCGACGGAGAATAATCCTGGCGAGGAAAGGCCCCCAGTGACTCTACCTCCACAGGGAACAAGACATGCACTCCCAGAGGCATATGCTACAGTTCACCCTGTAGAGCTAGACACTAGTAAAGCAGTCGTCCCGGTGTGTGAAATGAAGGAATCAGCAAGTTGTATGGCTGTAGAGAAACAAAGGGAAGAACGGTGGGTGGAGCACTCTCTAAGAAAGTTAGACGAAGGATCAGTTTCTTCTGGTGATACAGTGACTTGGGCGGCATATCACGCCTCGACCCACACGGAAGAGGATCCACCTGCCTTAACTGCGCTACTTCCGCTGTTCTACGAAAAGGCAGCAACACCAGCGATGGTTAAGCATGGTATGGACGTCTTGAGGCAAGCTGTAACCTTCCTTAACCCCAATCAGGTTCCTATTATCACCGTTGACCAGCCTCTTTTTGCTTTAGCGAAGATGGTTCAGTGGAAGTGGCCCATCTCCCATGGAGAGCAAGCATATGTCGTCATGCTAGGCGGCCTGCATATCGAAATGGCACTTTGGAGTTTGCTTGGCGATTTGCTGGATGGTTCTGGCTGGACTACCGCTCTGAGTGAAGCTGAAGTGGCCACCTCTGGTGTGGCAGATTCCTTCCTGAAAGCGACGCATTTGACAAGAACAAGGTAAGGGAAGTGCAAGTAAACGTAATTTTCAAAACTCACTCTTTTGGGTGGCCATAAAAATGATTGGAAAAGCTTTTTCAAGTGAAACTGACAAAGTCTCGTTAGGCTTTCATTTTAATTCCAGATGCGGAATTTGCTATTTCTACTGAGTAACATTAAGACGAAATCCGCTGGGGGTTTGGGTAGCCCCTGGACAAAAATCCCATAATGCATTGCATTTTTATCTTTGGAACGAAACGAAACGAAAACGCGACTCGTGGTTTGTGAAAGAAACACAAAAGAAAAACCATTTTACAGCAGAACGACCGCAGACGACGATATGAAGACGTTCAGCCTGTTTAAATACACGTTATGCTGACACAGAGTGGATTGTTATGAGCTTCGGGCTCGGACAAGATGAGTTTTAGGTGCCTTCATTGCAACCAGGTTTCGCGAAACAACAACATGGCTTACACCTCGCAGGTCATTGAGAGGATGAAACTTAGACGGTAAGTGATTTTAAGGATTACTAAATTATATTAATTGCTGAATACTATAGAATTATGGCTCGTGGATGTGTAGCTAAATTGTGAAAGCTCATGGCCTTGTAGGGCGACCATCCTGTGATGACTTTAGATATCTGTTGTAAACACGTGGCGTCTTGATAAACGTTTTGCATAAGCCATGTTTGACAATTTATTTTGCTCGAATGCAGACCAAGGTGAGCAGACATTTAAGCTTCCTGAATGGTCCAATGCACATAGATTTGTGTTTCCAAGTTATTTTGCAGAAATCGGTTTAAAGTAGAGACAGGGCGACGATCGAAATTTTGAGTACGGTCTTAGGAAAACTTGAAGCATCAGTACAAACTCGCTGGCTATTTTTTTACCGCAATCTCATGTAGTAAACATGTCTGTACCAAGGTAAAATTATACATAAACCTTATGTCACTGTATATGTGTAATTTTCACCCAAAACAATTTGTATTGAAACAACACCGATGGTATATTCTGTGAAGCACGATACTCTAGTAAACTGACTGCGACCATCAGTTTGCAGTTTCAGGGTAGACTATGAATTATAACCAAAAATTAAGTTATTTTAAATAGGAATCCATCAAGTCCTCCATGTTCCGAAAGAAATAATTATACTGAGTGCTTTGAATCCTAATCTTGAATGGGAAGACTTAATTTACTTTTTGATCCGAATTTATTCAAACTGTCGTTTCAATGCAGAGTTTTTTTCGGGTTTCACTGTTCACGAAGACCTTGTTTTGATTGCCTGAAAGTATGTGAAAATCTTTTTGTACCAACTATATATTTTGCATGCAGAATCTTTACGATATTAACTGTTTTGCCTGCAAAATCTAAGACAAAATGAGCAACACCACTATGTTTTTGGTCAACTGCATGTTACCTGATACCTGGGTAACTTTGTGTTGCATGGAATGATGTTCCACAGGGAACCCAGTCTGCTGTTAGCTTGATTATGTGTCTTGACCATTGATTTTACAGCAGACTACAATTTCTTAGTGAATTTTATGTTCTTTTAAGTTCTGTATTATTCTGTGGTTTGTTTGTTTATTCTTTTACTGTGATCAATGAGACAAAAAACACAATACATTTGATCGCTCTTTCTTAAATTTTTGATGCAACAGAAAAGATATGCATATAGAGAAAATGAAACGAAAGGTTATTATCCTTTCACATGATTTTGCCCATAAAGTAATTTTACTAAAAATTAATTGTAAATCCAGACTGCCATTTGCTTTGAAATTCACTGGTCATAATTTCCATTCCTCTTTGATGTCAGCCAATGTACAATTACATGTACATGACAGGCTAAGACCTCAGCTGCAGTATTGCATACATGTATCAAGACTTAAGGTTATCACTCCTCCTTTGACAATTTTGCATGGCGTCTACTAAAATATGCCCTTATTTGACTTTCTTTTAAAGCATTGTCAGGGCCAATCTGTCTTTCCATTTCTTTTTGACACTGTGCCGGTGTGTACCGTGCACTTTTCCTCTTTGCACCAGAATCAAAACATCTGTCCATGATTTGTTTTTGTTCCTCTGTGAACCTGGTTGCTTTCCTTTTGTTTGCTACACGTCTTTGGGCACTTCCTTTTAACTCCAGAGCTAACTTTTCTTGATTTTGTTCAGAGATCTGTTTTGGTTGTTTTTTAACAGATTGCTCTTTGATTTTATGTAGTGCAGTGTGCATAGCAGAACTATTTTTACCAGGCATGTATTGAAGGTTTTCAGATTTCCCTTTTTTCTTAGAAGAGCAAGCCTTGGACTGTCTGTGTTTGTGAAGGTTTCCAGTCCGCAGAAACTTTTTTCCACAATCTGTACATTCACATAATGAATTTTGACTTTCCTGAGTTTTCTTGCTGTTTTTGACCTTTTCCACCTTAGCCCTTGATTTTTGAAGTTTTGGGCCCAATTTGGGAACCTGCTTGGCATGGTTAATGTCAAATCCAGATGATGCTTCAGTAGTATTAAAGCTGCTCTTTGAGAGTTTCTCAAGAGTATCATTATTGTAGAGTTTTCCATGTCCTATTCCAGTGTTCTCTCTCATTACAATTCCATCAGTGGTATATTCAAAGTCTCCATACTGAGAGATACCGGTGAGAGTTTTAGCTGATGGCGGTTCAGCACCTCTATTGATTTCAATGGGATAAACATGTGTACCCCTCAGCCTCCCCCTGGTTCCCTCTACTATATCTTCACCACATAGAACACTATTTCCTTCTTTCATATGCTGTCGTAGTGCAAACTTTAATGTTGCATAGTGGCTATCTAGTTTAGTTTTACCTTTCTGAGCCTCAAAGTTAGAAAATCTTTTAAGCTGAATTCCAGTTAGCTCTTCAAATTTCTGCAACCATATGATCAAGCTCGAATTTTTGTAATGTGGTCCATTGTCTGACCAAAGAGACAAGGATTTAATTTCAGGGTGAAGAGATTTCAGGTTTTTCACACTTTCTTCTAAACAACTAGCACTAAAAAACCAGTTCTGTGTGTCATCGGTCTCACTGAAGGTGTCATGGTATTCTGTCAAAATGGGTCCTTCCTCCTCCTCTCTGTACAGAAACATCACCCCATGAACAGATGCACCCTTTTTCCCAAACCACTCTTTCTGGGGCTCGTATAACCGCCTGAACATCAGTTTCATCATGTAGTCGCTTACACCGATGGCGTGGCCAGGTTTTAGGTCAGCCACTTCTTTCATGTAACAGTCTCGCTGATGTTTTCCTCTTATAAGGTGGGCTATGTATTTGGACAAGTTATCTTCGATTATACTAACTTCTGTCTTCAAAGTGTCTCTTTCTTCTGATGAGCAATTCAGTTCATCTGCAGTGCTACCCAGATCTTCAATAAGTTGCCATCGTTCATTGCAGTTTGAACAATTGTTACTGTGATTATTTCCACACTGTGGCTCATCACTTAGGCACCATTCCATACAGTGACTGGCACATTCGTCATGACTTTTAAGGTTATTTGAAAAATCACTCAACAGGTAACCCCTAAGGTTTTTAGCTCTTTCTTTTATGTCAGAAATTGGGCATTTGCCCTCATTGTTTTGTAGCCAGTGCAGTTCTATTCTGTCAGCTAAATTATTCAGATTTTCGAAGTTTTCAGCACCACTCTCTGTACAAATGTTACACAGGCCTGCCATTTCTTGTAGCTGGTGAAAATTTGCTGCTGTTAAACCATTGTAGAACAGAGTCCGTCCAATGGGTGTCTCACTCATTTCCTCACATTTCTCTTTATACATGCTGAACAGTTTTTCTTTATTGTGTTTTAGGTGAAGAACCGGTTGTGTACCACCGCCAAGAATATCACTGAGCCACGACTTTCTCTTCCCACTGCAGTCAGCTGTTTTGTAGGAGGACCTCTCTGTACATTCTGGGCTGTGCAAGAACTCAACCAAGAAGGCCAACTGCTCTGAACTGGTGCGCATTGCTGGTGTTTCTTGCTCCTTTAAAGCAGTTGCTGCTGCTCCATGCTGACTGTAGTGAAGGCGAGCTTGTGTTATTTCATATGAAGTGCAGGAGATTTTCTGGCCATCTTTCATGTAACTGAAATTTTCCTTCAGGATCTTGTTGTCCAGATGTGGTGCCACAGAACTTAGAATTTGCACTCTTTCTTGTGAGGACCTTGCATTAGTGTATGCTGCAGAGAGTCCTTTTACAATGTTACTGTCTGCTATGCTCTGTGGAAGCAATATATTGACAGCACAGGTTGTGGCTCAATTTTGATTTGTTTGTGCTGTAATATTTAACACAGTAGAATACAAATGAACCTTGAATCAGACAGGTGAAGGTCCCAGTGGATTTAGAACATTCAGTTTGAAATCTGGCTCTTAAAGTTGATTTCCAGTCTGTATTGTGCAGGCTCAGCCCTGAATTGTTTGTGAGCCTCACATGATGGAATGTAAGGAAAAACATAGAGAATTTATGAAATAGAGTGCATGTTTGGAGCTGTACAAAAACTTTTCCACATGGGAAAAATAAAGTAGACTTAAATGCCTCCTCACTTTCGGAAGAATCTTCCTGCAAAACACACCGTGTGTTCATGCACAAGCTTGCGGTTCCTCATCCTCGATGGCAACTGCTGGCAACGACACGGGCAGGCATTTCTTTCCGTTTCCTGTAAACAAAACCTAGTGCATGTACACACCAAGATGTTATCTTGTCCTGGCCGCGTGGCCACCTAAATGTCTCTTTCTTCAATTTCATCGAGTAAAGCTCACATCCATGATGGCGGGAGACAAAAATTGTAATTTCACTTTATGTAAGATGTCACGAATTGGTACATTTCATAAAGTTGTAAATGATGTAAGTAGTTTTTCAAAACAAAAAACCCAAAACAAATCATTGAGCCTGCGCAGTACGGACTGGAAATCAACTTTAAACTTCCAATACATGCATGCAAGAATCTCTTTCAAGTGCTTGTGAGGTGACAAACCAGTAAGGCTTATTTGAAAGGTCTAATAAAATGAGGAAGGGTGGAGGTTTTCTTTTTGTATTATTGTTCCAGAGATAATCTAGTATTTATGTAACACAAATAAGACAATCGATGGCGTCATTAAAGTAATGAGACAAATCACAAAATTAAGATTTCTCTGGAAAGAATGGGTTGAGGTACTTCAAACTTAGCACCAGAATTGTTCGTTAAAAAAGACAAAAGCTTGTCCCTGTCATGATATTGCCATGGCAACTCTTGGCTCTAGTCTCTTTCAGCTTTGAAGTAAATGTTACCATTTGTGACTCTATAATGACAAAAAATTTGTCCAGTTCAAAACTCAAACAGTGCCATATTGTACAATGTACATGTATTTAAAATTTTTATTCTGCTAGTAACCATTAGGGAGTGGATGTAGTTTTTTAAGTCTAAAAGGGGAATGTCATTCCCACATGAAAGAGATCTGAAGGAAAAACTGTTGCCATGGCAAGATTTTAGCATGCAATTTACTTTGTGTCCTCTGTCAAAGTAACTTAGTGGTGTCGAGTTTCAGGTACATTACCTCAAAATCACATGACCTTGAAACAGGCATAATATTCTGAATAACCTACTTCCTGAAACTTTGTTTCAGCTTTTAAAGGTAAATTTTGGTCACCTTTGTTTGTTTTTTAACAATTTCTTTTGAAAGGGGAATATTATAATACTTAATTTAGAAATTTGTGAGACCTTTGCTTTTCAGTAATGAAAATTTTAAGCAATTTTTCAGGCCACTGTACTGAATACAGTTGTTGAATAGCCAAAAAACTGTAGTTAAAAAAACACTAAATTTTTGTAAAAAGAAAAGATGTATGTTAAGAAGCAGTCTAATGGTCCCTGGATCCCTAACTATTCTAGCTATGGAACCCAAAATGATTGATCTGAATGTCATTTATTTGTTTGGTTTGTTCAGTATGGGGCCCTGGAATGGATTGTTTGTTTTCTTTTCCATTTTTTCTCAGAGGTGATGGTTGGTTGATGGTTCAGTTTGAGACCCTGACAAAAATAGAGCATTTAAGAAGCAGCTTCATATTAAATGATATTGCATTATATGTACTTTTACCTCAGTACTTGTTTGTGCTATTGGAAGGTTGGCAGCTTGAAAAGTGAGGTTTAGTAGTTCCTCACCACAACCTCCAGAGATTTCATTGTAACTGTCTTTGAGATTAATGATGGTTTTGTTCAATAATTCCGTTGCCTTCTTTTCGATTCTCTTTTTAGTTTTTGTTGAAGCATTTTCATAATTTACTGTGGGCCTCCCTTTTTTGTTTTCCACTTCATGACCAGTTATTGCATGAACAGAATAAGTTGCAAATTCTGCAGTTGCTCTGTGGAGTTTGCTAAAACAAGACTTGCAGCACTGCTTTAATTGAGGTGGCATGCCAAATTTCATGAAAATTTGTCCCCTCACAGCTTCCGTTGCCTGCACCAGCCTTCCTGGTATATTTTTTAGTTTCACCTTGGAGGCTGGCGTTGTACAGCCTTTTACAAGGCATTTATGTTCTCGTTTCCATCGACACTGTGAGCATATTTGCATTCCAGCTACATTCCTCAGCTCAGTACCTTTAAGACCACACATAAGACAACTTGTTGCTGACATTTTCCAAAAATATATATTTCGCACTTGAGAACTTATTCAAAGAATTGCGTTTGTTTACGTTTTTCGTTGTTAAGGGACTGTACTGTTAAAGGGACTATGCTCACGGTGTCGAGGATAACCGCATTTTCGCGCCATAATGGCGCGGCTGCGAGTGACCAACCAGATTTTCCCGCCTAACTAAATAAGTATCAAACAACGCACAGAAATAGGATTGAAATAAAGTTTCCTTCAAACACAAAGCTAGGAGTAAAATACAGCTGTTTCTTTCACAATAAAGAGAGAAAAAAATGTTCTGATAGCAACCAAGAAAACAGATTCTAACAAGTACAAGACAGTCGCAAAATCAGACTTGAAGTGCGCGGATAAGACACGCCAAAACAAAGCGAATCTGGTTGTACGAGAAGCTAGGGCAAGATTGCTTCACTTCATTAAGGCGAGTTTTTTGAGGTAGCTCCTCTTGTATCAGCACAAAATGATCCTCATTAACCGCAAGTAAATCCCCCAGCCTTACGTGATCGACCGCCTTTCCTGCACACATGGTGTCAATTAAATAAACTTCAACAGTCGGTGTTTTAACGCCAAGGTAACTCGCGATTTGAACAACGTCCATCCCGCTGCCAAATGCGTGGACTGCCCGAAGTTTCTGGTTTGTAACAGAAATTTTGCCATACAGTTTCAGGAGATGTTGTTTCTGCAAGTGGAATTTTAGGTGAGTTTCAGTACTTGGAAATATTTGAAGTGAACACACAGGTCGAAAATCGAACACAAGGTTTGAGGCAACGCGGGAAGCAAAGTGGCGAAATTCAGACTGAGATGAGATGATATATAAACAAAAACTCCACTCACGTTTAGGAATCTTCGCTTTCCCGTTGAATCCGGTGACAGACTTGAAGCAGAAGACATAATAGGGAGTTGTGACAAACCGTGATCGAACTCGTGATGGCAGCCAGGCTATTCCAAAACTGAGAACGCTACAAGTGAGCTCGCAAGGCATAATGGGATTTTTGTCCGCTGATCATAAATATTGCTCGATGTCCTAGCGGATTTCGTCTTAATATTGAAGTAAACCTATAATTAGAGTGAACATTGCATAAAACCGCTTTAATAATTTATGATCAAAGCCAACTGAGAAAAGCAATGTGAATTTTTTAGGCACGCCCATCAAGTCACCGCTCTGGCTCTTCATAAACTAAAGAGAGAAGCATTTTCCCAGTGCTCAGATGCGACATCGATGTCTACTTGGCAGGAAGTGAGGAATCAGAGAAGCCCGACGTTTCTCTTCTGGAATTCCATCATAGAGTATGAGGCACTAGTGTTACTCGTGATACGTGCACACCGACAGCGTAACTTCACCTTGTACGTCGAAGCCCTGGAAGAGCTCATACCTTTATTCTTTGCTCTTGACCACGTGAACTATGCACGATGGACCCCAATCCATGTTCGTGACATGAAGTCTCTTCCAGAAAGCATCGCACGGGAGTTCCAGAGGGAAGGCCACTGGGTTCTGTCTAAGACAGGCAATAGGTTCTCCGCTATCCCTTTTGATCAGGCCCATGAGCAAGAGAACAAGGTCATCAAAAGTGCAGGTGGCGCAGTTGGCTTAACAGAGAACCCTGTAGCATTTAGGTGACTATTTATATGAACTACACAAAACTGTATACTTACTACTGCTTATTCAAAGATGAACAAAGTGAATTTGCTTTATATTTAAGAAAATTTAACTCGAACCTTCGATGGTAATAGATGGAAAAGTTAGAGTTAGTGGGTGGTTCAAGTTATTGATGGTTCAATTCATCAGAGGCTGTTTGTTACAGAAGAAGATGGGAATACTAAATTTAGTTTTATTTTATTTGTTTTTAGACGATGGATGCTTTCAGGCCCTGAGACAACGAGAATGTTGCATCAATTCGAAGAGCAATATCTACTGGAGAGTGAGGAGTCTAGTGACCGTCTAAATCATGAGATGGGACTGAGTGCACAAAAGACGTTTAAGCAGCAGGTGAACAACTTGGTAGACGTGATAAGGAAGATGGGGAACCCTTTCCTAGATGACTTCCAGGAGCTTGTTACTCTAGATAGCAGAGATTGTATGGATGACGCTGTAGCCCAGTCCGTTGTTAACCTTGAGCAGCTCGGAAAGACACAGTACCAGGACTATGTGAAGGCAGTTATTAAAGACAGAACGATCGCAATAAGCAGTCCCATCAAGAAAAACAAGATCCCCCTTTACAGCAAACAACCCCTGCGCACCAAATCAAAGCAGTCGAAGACAATCAAGGCATTGCAGAACAACGTCGCCCTTTTTGCTCAACTGTATATCGCAATGCAGAGCCGCGATGCTGACCTTGGGGAATTCTTTTGTCATGAAGTTCAGTCATTCCCTCCGTCATTGTCCGAATTTGGAAATCTTCGTCTCCCAAGCAACAAGTCCGAGCTTCTGAAGTGCATCGCCCAGCCGCGACAATCTGAGCCTCCAACGCAATTCGACTGCAAGATCTTTGACGGTGCTGTCATTGTCCATTGTCTTCCTGTGACTGGGGTGATCACATTTGATGACTACGCAGAGAATGTCTTCATTCCTCATATCTGCATTCAGAGTAGTAGAAGAGTTGACGTTGTCTGGGATACCTATGTACGTGATAGTTTGAAAGAATCGACACGCGAAAAGAGAGGAAAGGGCATACGCCGTAAAGTTGCTGGTGGCACCAAGCTCCCACCGAATTGGATGCAGTTCCTTCGTGATTCAGTTAACAAGGAAGAACTGTTTGCGTTTCTGACGAACAAGGTTGCTGAATACAACTGGCCGGAGAACAAGACGGTCTACATAACATCAGGTTTTACCTTGTAACATCTTTGTCATTTCATTTGCTATATAGGAAGTAAAACACCATTGGTATTTAAAATGATTTTCTAACAGGCACGCATATCTATATCTTTAATTTTAGGGACTTCTGTGATCTCCATTGGCTCAGACAGATCCTTTCCTGAATGCAATCACGAGGAGGCAGACACAAGGATCGTCATCCATGTTCTCCATGCCATTCAAGCTGAACAGACCAAATCAGTACTCGTTAGGACCGTTGACACGGATGTCATCGTTATCTTGATAGGAAAGTTCAACAAGCTCAGAGCAATTCAGCCCGACTTGGAATTGTGGGTGGGGTTTGGAACAGGACGTAATTTTTCATTTTTAAGCATCAACAACATTTGTGCAAGTCTAGGGGAAGCGCAATCGAGGTCTCTACCTGTGTTTCACGCACTGACGGGCTGTGACACTACCTCCACCTTCTATGGGAAAGGAAAGAAGTCCGCCTGGCAGGCATGGAAGCTGTTTCCTGGAGTAACTCCGACATTTGAGTTCCTTGCAAATAACCCCTTTCACCAGCTGACTGTGGATTCAGACCATTTCAAGCGCATTGAGAGGTTCACAGTCATCTTATTCGACAAGTTGAGCCCGTTAGATTCCATTAACAAGACAAGAATGGAGCTCTTTTGCAAGAACAACCGAGACATGGACAAGCTTCCACCAACGCAGGTAAACATGGCAACGTGCTAGTTTTTTCGTCGTTATTTTTAATTTTAACCATTTTAAAACATACGGGTAATTATTTTCATTTCATTTTACTCGAAAGGATGCGCTTCTTCAGCATGTCAACCGTGCAGTTTTCCAAGCAGGAATCTGGACAACCAGTGAGGACTCAGAGCAGGCAATTCCATCACCTGAGCAGTTCTCCTGGAAAATCGAGGATGGTGTATGGGTCCCCAAGTGGATAAGCATCCCGGAAGTGTCAAAGGCATGCAGCAAGCTCATTCGGTGTACTTGTAAAGGAGAATGCACTAGATGCAAGTGTTTCAAGGCGTCATTAGAGTGCACACCGCTTTGCAAATGCAAATGTCCAAGTAGTGTAAATAATTTCTGAACAGTAATGTTATCATTTCCATCTTTAGTAGACAGTCTAAAGAGCCAAACAAATTAAGGAGTGATTTTAATTGCGAGACGTGTGCGCGTTGTCAGTTAAGGTTCATTTGACATGTAAATGTCCCGGAATCACTGCTCGGAAACGACCGTGTGACGATTGGATTTTATTGTTTAGGATGTGACTTGGGTGGTAAATTTCAGGTCATAAGTTTATTGAATCAGAACTTAGAAGGCTGACCCCAAAGGTCTTTGTTTTAAACTAATATGTAGTTATTATTGGCCAGCTTTCGCAGCAACGCTAAACATGGTCACAATTACTGAGTGGAGACTGAGCACTAGTAGTATACTCATAAAACTAGTTAAAACAGCATATTAAAAGCTAAACATTATATTAGAAATTTGAAAACTGATGTTAAAATCTGTTTTTAAAACTGATATGTAATTATTATTGGCAAGTCTTGGTAGCAACGCCGAAAATGGCCGCAGATACCGAGTGGAGACTGAGTACTAGAAGTATGCCTGTAACTAGTTTAAATAGCATATTAAAAGCTAAACATCACCAAGTAAGTCTAAAAATGTCATTTTGTGTTTGCTCTAAACAAAATTACACGAAACAAACACCAACAACATTCCCTGTACAGGTAGCCCAAATCTTTATTTTCAATGGCACTTCATTATCTAAGGCAAAACTTAAATATCCCATAATTCTCAAAATAGAGCCGCTTGCGATGGGCACCCCCTCTAGTATTAATCAGTAAGTGTCAATGAAGCTCTGTGCCAAATTTGGCACTTTTGTCACGTTTGTAACGATCCGGCCCATATTTTGCACTAAGAGACCTGACTATTAGCTTTGTGTTTTGAAATCGTTTCGACATATTTAAATATAAACTATTGCTAAATATTTAATACATGGCCAAAGCAAACTTGTCTAGATGAAATTCAAGCAAAAATGTACAAAGTTTAAGCTTGAAGTCCGTCTTTAAACCTGGATGCCATCTTGGCACTGAGAGATGGGAAACGTTGCCATGGCAATTTTGTAATTTCACATGTGAAATTATAAATTAACGCTAAAATTTCGCGTCAAAATTTGTCACCCAGGATATTAATCGTGTAAATATCCTCTGGGGTCACAACTACTTTGCTGTATGCTTATGGCAAAATGACAGATGACTGGCAAGAAAAACATGTTTTTGTTTATTTAGTCCATTTTATCCAGTTGAAGTTTCATCTGCTTCGGCCAAATTTTCTCAAGTCTCAGCAAACCATTTGCACTTGTATTTTGTGCTGGTGATGGCAGAAAGTTTGTTCATAAACAACCTTTTTGCTAGTCCAGATAGGCCCTTTAATTTGTCAATCAAAATTTATAGAAACTTAAGTTTTCCTAATGTATGCATAGTGTTGCACCAAATTATTTGGGCTATACCTTTTTACAGTACTGCAACAAATTCAACCTGGACCACTCAACACTTGTTTACCACTCAGAATCTCAAAATATTAATCTCAAAGGACCAAATCACTCCTAAAAGTATTTTTTTGTAATCACCAATGAAAAGTTGAGTAAGTTGAGTTGAGTCACTGACCATTGTTTCAGCTTTTAAAGAGCTTTTGAAGCATAAAGGCAATGTTAAAGTCAATGATTACCTTGGTTTTACTCAGATCTGAAAGAGGTCAGGAGGTAGTCATAGAGTAGGTAAAATTGTATATAAGCCCTGGAAGTGGGTGAGTTCTAATTTCTATCCCTGGGCTTCTATTTTGATTTTTTGCGGTAAAGAGAGATAAGAGATATTCCTCTTATTTGTTTTTAAATGATTTTTACTTTTCTACAAAAGATGGGTCATCAACATTATATGTGACCCATCTTCACATATCTTAATAATAGTGGCTTTCTTTACATGTATTTACAGTTTGGGATGTTGTAAAAATTCCAGGGTTTTTAAGACCTGGGGTTATACTACTTCGTAATAGGTTTTGGGAGGGCTTATATCTTATATATCTGGTGCACCTGTAATACGGGGTATGGAAAAAATCGGTTTAAGCTGATAAGGAACTAGTTTATTAGCAGACAGATGGGCCTACAACTTGGAGGGCTTATAAGCAGGGAGTGAGAGGCACTGGGGCCTGGTGGTTAGTGTGCTGGACTCTGGATTGCACAGTCTGGGTTCAAGCCATGGCAGGGATCATTGTGTTTGGTCTTAGCAAGACACTTCACTCTCGCAATACCCTTTCTCCACCCAGGTGTATGATATAAATGTGTACCAGCACATAAAGGACCCTAGTAAGCCACGCCTTTGTTTTTGTTTACAGCCAAGATTTTAGGTATTATATTTTACGCGGAGCATATCTAAACGAAAGAATTCACTGTGAAACTGCTTAAGGTGACTAAACAGACTTCCAGCACCACAACTTACTGCAATGCAATAAGATTCTGCTTTACCATATAACTTTCATAATTTCGATGGCATCGAAAATGGCGGAGGCTGACTAGGGTCCTATAGGCTCCGGTCTGATTGGCCAATAGACCCGAATGCAGACTTCACCCTTTACCTTACCTTATAAGTAGGGAACATCTGGCTTCTCTTACAAAACTGTTGCTCCAGTTAAGTCATATAATAACCTTGAAGTACAGTTGGCAATTTGTTTTACTATTGTTAGTGCGACTGCATGTATAGTTAAAGTGATAATAAATTCAAAATTATTAAAACTATTCATTTATTTAAGGCTAAAAATCTTTAAGAAGAAAGAAACCGAACGTTTTCGACTTAATTAAGTCATCATCTTAATCCTTAAGTCCCCACAGGGTCTAAAAAAAAGTGAGTAAGTCAACATATTACCCCGATGATGACTTAATTAAGTCGAAAACGTTCGATTTTTTCTTTCTAGAGTTTTTTAGCCTTGTAAATAGTTTTAATATTTTTAATCTAGCAAAATCTTTGATCAATAAAAAAATAAACTACATTACATGGCAAATGTGAGTATCTGCTTGATGAAATGTCTGTGAGTATTTGCACGTTAAAGACGTTTTTTCCAAACAAACTACATGGACAGCTTTCAAAGATGATGCTTAACCACTTCTGTAAAAAAGAAATTAAGAAAACGGTTTTTTTTGTTACTCATTTTTTTGAGACTTCGTGGGGACTTGTGAGTTAGTTATACTCAAAACCATATTATGGGGACGTCTCTGCTTTGTAGCGCAAAGCCGATTTCTGGCCAAAAAATGCAGTTTTAAGGGCACGTATTTGTGGGGTCCCGATTTTGTCCCCACAAATGCAAGCGGACCCCACAGTGCGGGTGTGTAACTATACTCGTGTCCTCATAAGTCACCATGCGTAACTACTCACTCACTCACTCACTCACTCACTCACTCACTCACTCACTCACTCACTCACTGAATCGGCGATTCTAAGTTTATTCGCTAAACTGGAACAGAAACGTCATTTACTTCAAATACAGAAGCTGTAAAATATAACGATAAGAAGGAGACAAAAAAGTCCACAACTGAAAAAACTCATAGAGCTTTACACTATGACTATTAATTTAATATTGACGACAAGGTGACTCCGGCTTCACCAAGTTGTTGGATGAATAAAATTAGGAATCAGTCAAAACAACCCTAGATTGAAAAACAACACAGCCTCAGTCTAGAATATTCACGACTTCTACTACACCAGTTGCAAAAGGAAGAACCTCAAAGAAAAATGTTGAAAATTACGCACTGTAATAGGCCCGGGAATAGGAGATTAAGCTTTAAGCTCACACAACAGATTGCTTATTAATGAAAACTCCTTGAATGAATAAACACAGAAAAAGGGTCAAGAAACCTTCACAAGCATAAAATTTCATTGACATAAGCACTTGTTTGTCTAGGAAAGCAAAGTGCATTCAATTTTCGCCTCGAGTGAAGTAGTTACTCACAAGCAATTTCTTTCGAAGGGGGAATTACTTAATTAGTTTTTCAAGCATTTCAATAAGATGATCGTAAACATTTAACTATACACTTTTACAATGTAAATCCACAATCAAACATGTAATTTACTTACCGTTAATTCGCCGGGTCCTTTGCTGACGGTCGCTTTTCAGATCTCCTTAGCTTTGAAAAAGCAAGTACGCTTATGTCCTTGAACAAGGATTTCTTACCTTCAAGCTCTCCAACTTCTTCTATATGCCGTAGAGTGTACATAAAGCGATCCGCCAGTCCAAGAATGTAAAATTACCGTATTGAAAATCGACCGTATGAGGAACTTGGCTATAAAAGGACTTCTGGGAAAGAGGTTTCGCCGTCGTACGGTGACTTGACGTCATGACCATCAAAATTGACTCACATGGATATATATATTCTTTCGATAAGTATGGTGCTCCTCTTTTCGGCCGCAAAAGAGCTCCGCTATGATAAGAAATGTATCAAGGAAAAAAGGATTTCCTAGGAAACGCTGCACTCAGTCAGTATGAAATGAGCAGACGACCGCGTGGATTTGCCTCATAGTCAACAATTTAAAATTCCACGACAGGACCAGTGACCGCGAAAGTGCTGAGTTTGACGAGACGGAGGTGGTAAAACTTTTTGAGGAACTTTCTTTTACTGTACGTGTTAACAAAAATCTTCAATGGGATGAAATGCCAAAAGTGGCAGCTAAGTTTGCAGCGAAAGATCATAGCCAGTTTGACGCGTTTGTGTTCATCGTCATGTCTCATGGCGGAGGCCGGGATGTCATTTTTGGCGTGAGGGGAAGGTACATCAGAGTTGAAGGTCTGATGGCTGAGTTCAACGCGGCTAATTGCCCAACGCTTCAAAACAAACCGAAGCTGTTTTTCATTCAGACATTCAGAGGCTCATCCTTGGAAAGACGGCCACCCACCTGTGGCGGTACTGACAGTTATGCTCCATATTCACCAGACTCCACCCTCCCTGAAGAAGCGTGTGTCCGCAAGAAGCAGACTTCCTGTTGGCCTTTGCGACTGCGCCTGGATATGTGGCCTGGAGGAACCGGCAGAAGGGTTCACCTTTTATTCAGGTAAATCGAAATAAATAGATTAAAGATACTTTTCAAATATCTAATGGACTTGGCCGGCGCAATTTTAAGCTGTAGTTAGTCGGATTTATTTAGGTCGTTCTAAAACGTCCAAATATGACATCTTGGAGAGTAAGGTAAACATGTTGATAAGAAAGTTGGTGCCAGTAGGATTGAAATTCGTCCCAAAACTGCTTAGAATAAGAACACTGATAAAGAAGAACTCAGAGAGGAAAAACAGTTCTAAAACCTATTTTAGGTAGTTTGATGTTAGTGTAGAGAACAGAGTTAAGCACTTCATATTGAAATGCTTTCACACATGACTCAAGTACAACCGAGTGTGAAAAAGTGATGATTTGTCTCAACTGATCAATGGAGAAATTAAAATCACTTTGTAATTGATGAAAGAGAATGTGAAAGGTATCCTTCGTGAGCTACAGTAGTGAGTATGATGTGGTGAGTTACAAAATCTTGAAAATTCAAGATCTAGCTGGCAAGATGTTGGATTCAAAGTAATTTTTTTCGAAGACTTGCTTTTTGTCGATTCTAATTTCTTTGTTATTCCAAATAATATTTTGTCGCTCTCTCCGAAGCAAAAGTTTCATGTTTGATATCATAGAACGGTAGGTTCTGTAGATAGATCTTTCATGTTCCACAATTCTCGTTAAATATTCGTTTTAACCGTGCTAACCTTAAAGATTCTAACATGCTTTCCAAATCAATCATTTTTAATCCACCTTCCTCGCATTTATTTTTTTAATACCGAAACTCGTGTTACTTTTTCAGTTCCATTCCACAGGAATTCGAGTGAAAGATGATTTAATTCTTTCACTACAACTCTTTAGATGTAAGCAGCATCGGGCTAACATAAACTATTTTTGGAATAGGGACAATTTGATCAATGTTTCCTCACGATGGACACGGGATAGGCCTCTTGATGGCCAAGAAACCACGTAAGCTTTTCCGGATTGCTTTAAACTCGAGAGAATAAAAACCGAAAAGGGTAATATTGCAGAAGCCCAAGAAGAACATAGCGTTCCGAGGATAGGATTACCCACCAAACAGACAAAAAAAGGTAGATAGCCAACAATTTTTTAGTCCTACGATTTATTTATATTTGTTCCCATTTTTGGCCTAAGATTTTGGTAGAAGCCATAAGAGAACTCCACCACAGTCACCATCTCCTCGACATTTTGACAGAAGTTAACAGACGTGTGGTGGAAACTGGCCTAGAGAAAGGTGCGTCAATTCAGGTTCCGGCTCCAACCCACACGCTGCGAGCCCAGTTGTATCTGTGAGGTTTACGAGGACAAGGAGAAGATGAAACGGAGTAGAACGTACCGAGTATCAATTCTATTCATGCCCATCCCCCCTGCCCCGTAGACCAAATGGTGGATCTACAAAACGAACTGTCACTGGAGGAGTATTGAGAAGTAGTTTTTCTCTGTGTATTTGTATTTCAGTCTACCCTTAATTAACTTTTTGTAGTAGGCGTGTGTATAGCACTGGGGAGTTTGTCTTCTTCGTTACTGTGCCAAGGGCATTTGAAGCTGTGTCTACGGTCGTTTTGGGGCTAACTAGTTTCAGCACAAAGTTAAGTCGTTTTGGTGCAAACCTCAAGGCTAATCTTAGTCATTTCGATACAATCAACCTTGCTTTATGAGTTTCTGAGCTTCTTTCTGTTAATTTTTGTGGATTTTTTTAATGTTATCATTTTATTACAACCCACTATAGTTACTGTAAATATCACTACGTCATAGGTATATGATTAGGTCACCGAAATTTGTGTATCAGGTATATGATTAGGTATATGATGTAAAGCACCTAGCCACGTTGTAATAAGCGCGATATAAGCTTTGTATTATTATAGTAATATTATTTTGTATCGAAACGAGTTTGTATCGAAACAGCCGGACGGTCTACCATCTCATAACTACCCACTAAGAGCCATTTGGTCACGACTTTTCGGATTTGCTGATAATTTCATTAGCGAAACAATATCGACTCAGCAAAGTTATACGTTATTACCACGGGGCTGACAAGCTGTCCCCACTGTGGACTATGCCGACCGTCCCACTCCCCAGATTACAATATGAACAAACCCCGCACCAATGCCCGGGATGATAGTATAACATAGCTGTAGTTTTATGGTAATTAAATGTAGTTTTATTTTTTTTGAATCCATTAGGTAATGGTTGCTTTTGTAGAAATAATACATTTTTAAAGAAGAAGCAGTTTTTTGTAGGATTCCTAGCAGTTAAGTATTGTATTTTATACTAGACGTCATGTTATTTGCGCATTCAGCTGTAGGTTAATTGTTTGTGCCAGAGCTGAGATAAAGAAGCTGCCTTAAATTGTACTACTGCACTAGAAAAAAAAATGCATAGTTCATTCAATCTGTATCATTGGAGTTTAAACGATACGATAATCCCGAACCGAGCTAATTTAGGCCCACTTCACTGAGAGATGGTGGCCGGTACGTAAACATTTTTAGCAGAAAAAAAAAGAAAACATCTGTTTAGACATTCAAAAATATGATTCACACCAATTCACTGCTTCTGCTCTGAATTTTTAGTACCGTGATGTTAGTTTCTCGAACAAGCCTTTTTTTAGTATATCTTGACATCTTGGCATTATGTGACCACTTGTCGTTTTCTAGTAACAATATAATCAACCAAATAGTTATCTAAACATAATTTTCGACTTTTTGCAGAATCCAAAAAGTAAACCATTGCTTACTATAATTTGAAACGTCTAACGCTTTATGAACCCGAAAACGTCTGCCATCTTGAAGTGGTCGAACCAGGATGTGTTCTGAAACCGTTTTAAAGCATTTTTCGTATTGTTTCTAAAATTGAATAAAGGACTTCACGAAGTCATTGGAGTTTTTTTCTTTTTCTTTGTTTCTTTTAGGTTAAGACCACTGCCTGAAAAATAGTCTTAAAATCAATAAATGCCTCACATTTGGGCACGTTTGGTGAATGAGCAAACTAATAGTAGACCTCATAATTGTCATCGTGATCTATAGAAAATTAATGAGAGAACTTGGTAATCTATTGATGTACAGGCATTTACCCAGTCCATACTGCGCGCCCTTATTTTAATTTTTTAAAACCCCGTCATTTTTAAAATCGATTATTACGATTTTTTAATTTTGAATCGATTTTTGAAAGCTTATACTCTGATAACTCGAATTGACAACGCTTTCCCCGACTTAACCTGCGATCAGGCCGAATTTTAGCATCGCTCTCATATTCTCTTACGTTGGTCGCTCGCTAAAATAGGGCCTGATACAATCTCTCACAGGAGTTCGTGTCGGCGGCCAAATTTTGGCCGCGGGAATCTCGCAATCTGCTTGGCCCTTTAACAATAGAGCTGTCAACGGGAGTAAATTGTCTACGAGTCTCGCTCACAATTTCGATCCGACCGCCATGGCCAAGGAACAAGTCTGCCGAATTAAAATGTGTTGCTCTAATAAATTCTCGTCGTTCTAGGAGAATCGCCACCATTTCTTTCTCTCCTGAAAATGGCGTTCGGTTTGATGCAAGCTGTCTCTCACCTGGAGCAGAGAAGTACAGCAACAGTGAAGTATTAGTGAAGTAAGCTTATGTATTCCGTTTTATCGCATCGTGTCTCGGAATTTTCATTTGACGCTTTCAGCTATAGTATTGATAACATGAACAGAGAAGTGGTTGTTTCCGCGTTTTACGAAACAAAACGAACAGCAGACGAACAAGTATCTTTCGCCAAGAATGATCAACAAGTCAACCGATAATTCGGTAAACTTAACGGTGAACTTAACGGTAAACTGATGTTTGGCGAGAACCGCAATCAAGTCGCAATAACGATTTTCAGTTTATTCATTCATTGTTTAATACTTGTGTAGTTTCATTGATCTTTGACATTGACATCAAAGGATCTGACTAGTTTTATAATAAATTTTCTTCATTTTAAAATTCGCTGCTGTTTAGAGATAAAATTCGCTGCTAATGTCAAATATTAATCACTTCTGGAACTAACTTAAATTACAAAATACTCCTTTGTTTATAAACGGTTTTGTTTATATCTTTATTCTAAAGAATGAAACTGAAGGTATTTCTCTTAATTGCCCAAGGTTTTTTTACGAAGAAAATCGGTGACAAATGCGAAGAGAATATTTCCGGATACCACCTGAAATGGGAAAGGATTCAAGCATGCAGCATATCTTGGTACTTGACAACCTCGTCGTGTTTTGAATTTTCATTCAGTTTCAGCTCAGACAGAGCAACCATGCACAAGACCGGAATCTTCAAGTTAGCAATCGTGTAAATTTGAGTGCTTGTGTCTAGAAGATATATCGTAGCCTATGATTTTCTTATTTTGCCGACATTTGCGTGACTTTTTGCGAGTTCCCGTTATGGGAAATTGCATACCGAGGATCGTGCAAGCAGAAAATATTTTGATGGGCTGTTTTGTTGAATGTCAATCAATCAAAAAAGTGGGCGGTAGACGTTCCGTAGAAGAATTGTATCAGGCTCTATTTTTCGTTTCGCCCGTCCTGCCTCACCGAGCAAAACGAAAATAGAGCCTGATCGCAGGTTATCCCCGACTTCAATGATGACAGTAGTTTTGGCTCCGATATCATAACCTCAGACAGTTCATTTTTTGGCGGTTCGAGTTATCGAAATTCTACCATACTAATTTGTGGGTGTTATTTCAGGGGTACAGTGGAACCCAGTGCCCTGAAAGTTTTTGTATCAAGGGCCAAGCGATGAGCAGAGTTAAAAACTAACTGGATGCGGATCAAGACATATGAACGTCAAAGATGACAGAAAATAAAGAGAACATTTCATACAGTTTTCTAGTTGTGGTACGTTCATTAATTTCATCCAGAAGCCTCTCCAGTGTCAGTAATCATAATATGAACAAAAATCATCGCTCTCATTATTTCTGAGGTTATATTAACTATTCATTTGCAAGAAAAAAAAAACCGCCTTCGACTTATTTCTGAATTCAGACCACACTAGTACGTCAGCCAACCAACTGGACAGTACGATCCAAAAAGACCTTTAACCGGTTAGTCTCTGGGAGCAATACTTAACAGGCAATACTATATAACAGAGTGGAATTCTTTACCGGCCCATATATCGATCATCTCACTGTGGAAGTATCGAAAGCCAGTCTTTCACAATTTCTGTGTGAAATTTGATTTGATTTTTTCCTATGATGGGTAGACCTCGTGGATTCAGTGTATGGGACCTCCTGAAACCGCCACGAAAGTACAAGTAGAGTTAAAAGAGCTTAACTGCTATTAAGAAAAAGTGGCGGTAGTTCCAAGTAAAATGATATGTCTAGAGCCTCTCAAGCTTTTCATAGAGCACGCGGACAAAAGAGAGTAGGAGGATAACCATGAAGCGCGAAATACATTACCCACTGCCCAACCGGTTGCGATTATATTATTCAGAGAATTGTTTGTGGCCTTAAGTTAGGTATAGTACAGGGAGTAGTATCTAGCAGGAGAAAATAAAAGTGATTTACTTGTGTACCCAGATTTAATCTAAAAACGTATGGCGGTCGTTGCTTTACAGTTGCTGCTCCGACCATATGGAACAGCCTCCCTTTAGAATTAAGAACATGCGTATCTTTTTCGACTTTTAAGTCTAAACTTATAATTAAGACTTGGCTATTTAAAGAAGCTTTTGGTTAGGACTTCTGATTTATTTATCGTTATGATCAATTTTAGTTTATTTATTTCTTTATTTGTTTGTTTACTTATTTATTTATTTATTCATTTATTTATTTATTTAAAAATGTCAATGGTTTGAACCCAGGAGTCATATCATAAGTCGGTAAATTATGATCGTCCGGGTGAGTGTAGTCCTGAGAAGGACTGTTTGTGATGACATTGACTGACGTTTCGACAACCTGAGCGGAAGTCATCATCAAAGTCAAGTGAACTGTGAATCGTCAGTAGATGTTATAATTCTCTGCTCGTTGTTATAAGTCTCTGGTCGTTGTTATTTATTTATTTATTTATTGTGATTATTTGTAGATTGAACGTAATATCAATTTTGTAAACCGCCATTGGACCCTTAGAAAATGGCGCTATAGAAATTTATTTTTATTATTATTTACATCACAAGGACTCCCCACCACAAAATAATGATTATTTCCCACTAAATCCTTTCAAACATAGCATAACGCGACAGTAATAAAATGAACGCGAATTGAAGGGGTGGGGGGGGGGGGGGTGAGTTAACACGACACGGAGGTTCATGAAGGGTGAACCTTCCAAATAAAGGAAAAATGCGAGGGTGTGTCGTTTTCTATAGAGGAAGAGTATGTTGCTCATGACACAGCCATGCATTATTTCAGTGAGTGAAGCGTTATTTGCTATAATAAAGGGGTGCTTACATAATACCAGTATGGCTTTCATACCGGTGAGCTTGAGTCCACCCTGGTTTCCTCTTGTGGCTTGTTTAGATGATATCTCATATTATTAAAAACTGGACTAGGTATATTGGATTTCTAGCATTTTGATTGGCTCAACGGAGCTAGGCTATCAGCTCATATACCTGCTGCGACCAAATATGGTCAATGAACACTCAACAACAAAGTGAGCTGAAAGTTTTTTTCCTCGCGAACAACCCGGCGAGAAAAATGGACGGAGAAAAATCACTTGCCAGCAAATTTAAATTAAGCAGAAATTCCAACAACGTCACCAACAAGCATCACCAACAGCGTCGTCTAACACAAGTCAAAATTGTTTGAAGAAACTGTGCAGAAATAGAAATTTAAGCATTAAGCGTTGTGTTTACAATTAAGCTTTTATTTCTTTCATCGATCGTCGCGTCGATCATCGAAATTGAACAAACGGTAGGTATTATCAAAGAGGATTTCCACTTCAAAATATCAAGACAAGACATAAAATAAAACACAATGAAATGGGGCTGGAGCATTTAATAAAAACTATCATTCATGGCGAGTCGGTGCGAAAATCATGAAGCAGTCGAAACAAGTGCTAAAAAATACAGCTGCAAACTACCAAGAAGGAAGGAAGGGCGAGATTGCCTTTCGGCTTTAACATGCAAAATCAGGACACTGGTTTACCTGCACTTGTTGTAGCCCTATGTTCCAACAGGTCCAAATGCTCAGATAGAAATTGGATGCCATGTAAACGGAGTTGAATCGCTTTTCCAGTTGTTTGAATGTTGTTTTTACCATTCCGTCCGCAACCTCTAAACCGAGAACAACTGCATTTTGCGCTTTGCGTTTAACAAACTATGATGGTGAATTCTAATGTTCCTCGCTACAGTAATCTTGCTTCTGAGCTGCATAAAAAATACCTCTTCAAGTTCAACTGTTCAAATTTGTTCTGTCTTCAGTTCGATCAAACACGCACATGATGGCTCCGTTGTGCGAACAGATTACAAACTTGTTCAGTTTCAACTCCAGCAGCTATATGGTGAAATTGTACAGCTTCAATCCTCTTTGAACGATGATTACAACAATGTTCAGGAAAAATCAAACATGTACCATATTTCAGAGCCAATAATTAGAAGATTTTTTCCAAAACGTGTGCTACTTTGTTCACTTTCGAGCAGTTTTCATTGATTCATTCAGCTTTGCAATGAAACGCTGCAACACTTCGCGAGGTTTTGGCGCCTTTTTCGTTCAGTCATGTGATCGATTCTTGTTCCGCTTAAATTTCTTTTCTCATTTTTCCCGTTCTTTCTGATTTTCTTTTTAAATAGTGGTTAAGTTTTTAATAAAACAATTATTCTACTCGGGCTTGCTGGATATCAAATGATTATAACCAACTCGGCGCTACGCGCCTCGTTGGTTATCTATCATTCGATATCCAGCGCGCCCTCGTAGAATAATTGTTAATTAGTACGGGTCATACCGGTGCGAGTTCACGTCGGTTGCTGTACTTGATCGAGATTTTTGATCCACTAAGAAAACTTGTACCAGTATCACGTAAACGCGGTATGACCACTCGCTTCGGTAGGATATCGGTCTCCTGAAAGGCTAAAACAGGTAACGCATGCGTAGTTTTTATCATTCGTTCCAGAATGAGACCGGCGCTCCGTCATAAGAATGGTTTATGTAAACCCAGTTAAATTTAGTTTTCGTTTCGTACTTGAATGAAAAAGTCGCCTCGCTATCATGTAAACAGCCCATAAGGTAGGCGGCTTTACGTTTGGGACAGTTATGAACCAACTCTAGCTTCTGTAGTCCTCCTTTCTGTAGTTCTCCTTTCAGTCGCCTGTGTCCTTGCTTAATAATAATGATACCTTTATTTAAGTGTCGGGTATTTAGCACGGCAGTGCTAATTGGGGACACTATAAACCTCTGAAATCGAACATAAACACGTTAAATACCCCAGCCGGTGGGAGGCTTACCGGTTGGCTATTTACAAGCGTGGCTGGGATTTGAACACTGGACTATCGTGAAACAAATCCAAGTGGTCAGAGAGGAAGACTTGAACAAGGGACCTCCGGCATTAATACAAGCCAAGCGCCCTAACCACTCGGCCACGCCGCCTCCGCGTAGGTAGCTTCTTTGCTCTGGACTACTTCACTGTTCTGTTTAATTCAATGATCCTATTGAGCAAAATTCAGTACAGCAGCAGCCAACCAAAAACGGACAAGCTAAAACAGCGTCGAGCATTTTAATTCAAAGCTTTTTGTCTATTCGCTGGAAGGTTGTTTATCCCGAACTGCGAGTACAAGGAACTTGAAAGTCAATGACAGAAAGCGAAGTATTAACGCACTAGGGTGAAAAGAGTAAAAACAGCAGAGCGAATCAATGTCAGCGATCAACACAAAGAAGAAACTCGACAAGAGAAGTATAGTTGATTTTAATCTTGACTCTATAACTCATTTTTTTAGCTGAATGAATGCTGCCTTACGGCATAAAGAATTATTGAAAATTCAAGGTTTCAAGAAGTACTAAAATTGTTCTCAATACACAGATCCCTTAATGGTCGTGGACCATATTAAAAAAATTAACAGCCTTTTTCCTTCAGGTACGTTCCTCATAATCCGGGTGTTTGATGAGCTTGAACTCCCGCCATTAATGGTATTCACACACTTGATAAGGCCGCGGTGCCCGGATGAAGTGGCAAGGTTTTCTTGTACACTTGACAGCTCTGTACTGGATACCAGTTCCCATATCTCCGTTGCATGTGCACTGTGAATTGAGTACAAAAATCACAAAGAATTATTAGTAATTTTGTTAAGATTTCAGCTGACATCAGTCAAATGTAAAAACACCGAGATACGGTATTTTCGCAATCTAGAGGGACGAGATCGAACTTCAGCGAACTGAGCATGTCAAATGGTAACGAAGCAAGCGGTCTGTCAGCGGTGTTATGACACCATGGGAACCAAATCCTTGGCAACTCTCCAGAGCAACAGCACGTTTCCAAACCAGGAAGATGAACCGGGAGATGACGAGTTTCTAATTTCTTGGTAATTGATAACATTACATGGATCGCATTACATGTTTTGACTTATTTTATGACTTTATTTCGAAAAGTTATGACTTGTTTTCGAAAAGTAATTTTGCTACAGATGTCGCGCGATAGGTTTGCAAGCCATTTGGTGGTGTTATTATATTATAGTTTCCATCAGTATTCTTACATACAAGGCAGTGTATTATGTACATATAAAATGTAAAAGACTGCATTTGAGTAATTGTGTGACATGTTCGTGATTTGAGTCAAAGGAAATTTTGCGACAATTAAATGTCCCGACTTTGGAAGGACGATATTTCGTGGCACTACGTTTTCTCGAATTTGGACAATGTCCTGATAAATTCGTCCAACAAATCAGCAACTTTCTTTTTTGCGACGGTAAATTTATATTTCAAGAGCTCGCTCTAGGCTTTCAGGATGTGCGGAATGAAAAACTGTGAAGAGGCGTCTCGTTTTCGGCAGCGCTTGCAGTAGTTTTCCTCGATCTCTCGTCTTTGCGTTCAGGATTCCAGCATCTGGAACAGGGTCCGATTTGAATCATGGAGAATTTCCTGTAACGATATCATTGAAAATTCTCGAAACTCTGTCGGCCTGTTATCTAAAGAACAAGGTTTTAACCAAAAAGTTTTTTCGGGACCATGTTAGGTTTTCCAGGTTAATATGTGCTTCTTTTCGCATGTTTGCACGTGAATGGCACGTGTGGCTAAGTGGAAGCTGTGAGCAATTTGCTTTGTTTACATTTAGGGTTTTCACCCATGTTCTGTCACTGAAAGTAGGGGGGAGGGAAGACTGCCATATGAAGGTAACTGCGATGCCCTTTGGAAACATTGAAAGCTAACCATAATGCATCGTTCGCAGGCGTTCGCAGACTCGTCATGCAAGCTTATTTCTCACACGGGGAAGGACAGAGCGTGACGATTCCTAGCCTGCTTTAATAGCAAGCGTTTCCATAGTGCTTTCCGCAGGTTTGAATCATTGTTCGCTTTTTAACGCTCGAAAAATTAGGCGTGCGCACCTCCCCTCCCCCTCCCCGCTGCTTCCATCAGTGTATGTTGTGCTCCCCCCAATTTTCACGCCGCCAAAAATGGCGAAAAATGTTTCGAACGGGCGGAAAAACCTGCGGAAACGCTTGCTGCACAGGCTAGACGATTCCTAAAGTCTTTACTATACTTAGAGGAACTTACCCCTAAAAGGTGACAGATTTTCGTTTTCTTGAAATGAATCCGATTTATGCGGCTGCATCAAACATGTCTCATGTCATGTCAACAGATTTCTTAAATCTCTACTTAGTAGAAGAGGTAACAAAACCAAAAGGACGACGAGTTTTTCTCTAAGAGCCATTTAGGACATTTAGGGAGTTACTTCAGTGTCAAACTGAAGAAAATTCACCAGTCGATGACGAATTACACATCCCCTGTAAAAAAAATCAACTTTCCTATAGAAGCAACTTAATAACCACTTTAAAGTCCCTCACCTTTCGGAGCCCACCTCATCCTTCTTTGGTAGGAAGGGAATTCCCCGCTAATCTGATTTAACTCGCTTAGCAAAGAACGAGTTTACTCGTAGCACGAGTCAAGTTCGAGCACGAGTCAAGTTCGAGTCAGGTTAAAAAAAAATCTGTGTTTATATTCATTTATTTTTATTTCTTTTGATTGCGATTCTTGCCCGGGATTCTTGCTTTCATAATGTTGCGACAGCTGTAGTCTCCTTTAGTTTCGTCACGCAACACTCCTGTCCCTTTGTGGAGCCGGAGGAGCGTTACACTAAAAACGGCTGCGTAGGAGACTACACCAAATGCTGCTTAAAACATCGACAGACCAAGAGATATTTTCCCTATTGAACTATCGCGAGTTCATTCCCGGTGTTGTTAGCAACTTATTGAACGAAATAAACCCCAGTCCTCACTAAAGCGCGTCATCTATTATTTTTGCTGAAAGGTTTTGACCAGTTTTGTTGGGGGGCAGAGCTAAAAGAGCCAATTGTTCGAAAAAACAAAATTCTTGAGTTTTTAAATTAAAACTCTAATGATTCTAACCAGGAGCCATAACTTACCTAACGGCTTGTAAACTTTAATATCGTCAAAGCTTCCGAAGAGCCCCTTTCGCCAGTGTCTCTTCTCACAGGTATGGCCCAAGACAGGCAAAATACTTCTAAAACTCTTGAGATATTGTTACCTCGAAACCTTGCGAACAAAATTTCCATTGTTGCGAAAATCCAACGTTACTGTGCTTTGACTTCTTTGCTGTTAGCAGATCTGTCAGTGATCTGCCAATCTCTTCAGATTAGAGAGCATACTGGAATAAATTTAAGAATTACATTTCCCGTTGCAAACGCTCGTTACCGTATTCAAATTTGAATTGGGTGATTGTGTTTGATCGTTGTAATAACGTACCGCTGGACAGCGATCTCTCACAGCGTGAGCGTCATATTGCTCCCGTGGGGTCGTGGGGAAAGCTGCATAGTTAACTGGCCATTTTTGCCCGTGCACGGGTCGCGTAAGTGTCATTTGTCACGCTGGCGATGTCTCTAATTTCAAATGCAAATTTTACAATAACTGAGCGAATTCTCGCGCGCTGATTGGCTAATCTTTATTGTCAATAAGAGTACAGACGGATGAAACTCGTAAAGCTGACGCAATCAGCAAAAGTTGTGTCAAATTTTTCAGCGCTACATTCTTGATGAGGCGACAATTGTACCACAAATCTAGTAGTCTTCAATGAGGAAATCATCTAAAATTTATGGGTTAAAACTGAAGAAACCATGGCAACCTTAGAGGGAAAAGATGAGGATGTTTGTTGAGGATTCAGACCTGAAAATCGGCGGTGAGCGGGAATTTGTGCAGTCGATGAAATTAAGCTGAACCCTGTTTTAGGGGATTATTTTGTGAACAGTTTTCACTGGATTAAAGGTTAGTTGAGCAATTCGGATTTTTCCTTGTGATTCTGGCCTATTCTTACTAAAGTTTTAATTTATGAGCCTATGATTCTCCGAATTACAGCGATGAAATTTTGATTCTGCGGCAATCTCATCTTCCATTGACTCTTGCATTTCTTTCCTTCGTTTGAAAATCAGTTTTGGCTTTTTTGTTATTGTAAAAAACAAATTGACGACAGTTTTTTATGCGTCTGTCCTCTTAATGACGATAAATTTCGTCATAACATTGTCAAAGTTTGTTGTAGATCCACTCGCCTGCGGCTCGAGGATCTACAACACGTTGAGGTGTGAGGACAGACGCATAAAAAACTGACGTCAATTTGTTAATTAGCTGGTAGGCGCAAAGGCGGTCACAGGCTTGAGAGGAATTAAGCCATATGGGCCCCAAAGTACGGCACGAATAGTTCCATTTGGAAGGGAAAGAATGCAGCTTTTTTTCGAGCCGATAGCACAGAGAGGAAGAGAAAGTTTCCTTCTTGGGTTGGTGCTGAAAAAATTGCTGCGGATTCGAATTTCCGGGAGAAAAACCGTTCATGAGGGACTAAGGCCATGAAAAAAATTTGCAGCATGTATTCATTTAAAAAGCGTTCATTACGCGAATCATGTCTGTCAGCAATGATGAGAATTATATCAACATAATTCTCATCATTGCACACACGTGCGGTCGGCATGTGTCCGTACGGGTATTTAACGGCATGACATACATTAAGATTATGAGAAAAGCGATCACGTCGTGAAACAAAAATTGTTACAAGAAAAAACGAGCGCAGTCAGCGTAAGTGCGGGAATTTTAAGGTCAGTAAGTCTGATTTTCGGTTAACCTTCTTTTGGCTCTGTCGAATGCCAACAACAGAAAGGGTTTAAATTGCACGATTTGTCACTATACGCCAGGAAACGAGACCCAAAACAGGACCAGAGAATTATTCAGTCTTGTCACGCCGTTTGTAATGATTTTCGTCGTTTCAGTTTTATGATATATTTTCTTTGCTAGACCGCCAGCATAGTCCTTTGTGACAATCAAAACCAGGTGATTTTAGTAGATTTTCTTGGGGAGGCTGTCAAAACAGAATCGTAAATTTGTGTGAGAATTGTCTGGCCGAAATTTATTATTTATTTACGTAAGCCTGCAAATTCTCCTCGATGCCTCTTAGGGCCCGTTTACATGGAAGGAGGGTAACCCTCCTACAAGGGTTACCCTTTTCTATTGTTTTTCCCGGTTTCGTTTACATGAGAGGTAGGGTCACCCTAGGAGGAGGGTTACCCTATCTGCTTGCTAGGGTAACCCTTCTAGAAGGGACAACTTTTTGTTTATTTAAGCCATGTAAAAGGTCGAGGTAGGGTTACCCTCCTAAGAGGGACAAGTCTAGCGCGATCGGATTACTATCACATTGCCGCCAGACTGCTTAAAATATAATAATAACAAATGGCTTTGCGCGCTTATAAACCTGGAGAATTATTTCGTCGACCTATGCTGGCAAGATTGAATCAAAAGGACGAAGAAGAAAGTAATATTAGTTTGGAGGCCGGAATAGATCATTCTGGTGAAATCGTTCTGGTGAAAGGCGAAGGCCTTGACCAAAAAGATTCACCACACGGAGTCAACCACTGGAAAATATAAACACAAGTAATAATAAATCAAGAAGCGAGTCTTCAGCCAAAAAGGCAAAGAAATGAGCACGAACGCCCGAAGCCGCTGAGGTGCTTCTCAATTACGTGAACGAATTTCGAAGTGCGAATCTGATCCGCGTGATGGTTTCAGGTTTCCGCGCCCTTAGCTGGTAAGACAGCCCCAGGGATAACCCTACACATGTAAAGAAGGGCTATCTTTTGACCCTCTAAGGGGGGTAACCCTTCTAGGGGGGGTACCCTCCTTCCATGTAAACAGGCCCTTAGAAAGCTGCGCATATTAATTTTCTTTACTAAGTTGCACTGATTTGTATGTAGGTCAAGCAAGAACCCGACATCGATCCCTTTTTTAGACTAAGGCTATTGATTTTTATGTGAAGAAATGTATGTTAGAGTACGCATGGGACGTGGTGCTTTCATGACTCCGATTATAATTTATTGGAGCTACACTGGTATCATGTATTAACATTCCTCAGCTTTGTTGAGTTTTCCTTTTGAAATTTTACTTACTGTATTTCAAGTATAGAAGGTTTTCACCTTTAATATTGTAGCGACATCTTGGGTAATACCAGGTTTTCTTCAAAACATGATATTGCATTGGTGTTTTGCGTGTAACACAATGCTGGCGGGAAATACGAGGTTTTGAAAATCGCGCGCGTCTTAACGACGTGACCGATCTACGATGCTATGGAATCGAGACAAAAAGAGACAAGAGCCCTTTGGTAAGTAGCAATCACAATTACGATTTTGTACATACCTTGAGACGAAATATTAGCATCGCCCTCTTTATTCTGGTTTCCTTAGATGATATGCTGTACCTGGAATCTTGATCGCTATCACTGCGCTTTAGCTTATTCTGTTTTCCTTGGGTAGAATATACCTGGAAGCGTTAAGTTTAACATCGCGCTTAATCTTATTCTGTCTTCCTTAGAGGAAGAGGAATGCCTAACATCGCGCTTTAGCTTATTCTGTCTTCCTTGGGTAGCAGATACCTGAAAGCGGAATTCCTAATATCGCGCTTTGGCTTATTCTGTCTTCCTTGGGTGGAAGATACCTGGAAGCGGAATGTCTGAAATCACTCTTTAGCTTATTCTGTCTTCCTTGGGTAGCAGATACCTGGAAGCGGAATGTCTAACATCGCGCTTTAGCTTTATTCTGTCTTCCCTGGGTAGCAGATACCTGGAAGCGGAATGTCTAACATCGCGCTTTAGCTTATTCTATCTTCCCTGGGTAGCAGATACCTGGAAGCGGAATATATAACGTCGCGCTTTGGCTTATTCTGTCGTTGCAGCAATCAAAAGCGATCGAACTATAATAACTTGTAGTGTTTGGTGCTGGAGAAAGGCAAATAATACCCTGAAAAATTAAAATAAATGTTTTTGGACATCGTGGCTCTGTCGTAATCATTATTACCAGCTTAGCCTATTAAATTAGTAAGCATAGGTTGCGATATTGTTCGCGCTCGTTTTTGCCTTCGCGAGGAAAAATACCGCCAGCTAGGCGCAGGCTACTAAACAAAGTGACCGAGAAGCCAAATAATTTTTATCTGCATTGAATTGTAATTAACATTGTCATCTTTTACAGCACACAACTAATTAAAATAACACCTCGTCCCATCTCCATGAAGCTACAAGGTGTCAAACCATGGCATAAAGTTACTTACGCAAATTAGCTGAGGGCACATTCAATGTGCCGTCAGCTAATTTGCATAATAGGTTTCGCCCGTCATGTGGTGCGACTCGTCCAGGATCCTTGCCAGATCGCAATGACTAGCCTTGACTTCGTCTTAGGGGCCAACCATTTAACTTCTGACGGGGGGGGGGGGGGAGGTTGGGTGATTTTGAAAAAAATATCCTGCAAGTGCGTAAGAAAAAATTTCCTGCACAAGACTATGAAAAAAAATTCACACACGTACGTGGGCTGGAAAAAAAATCTGGCAAGATGTTTCCTGGGTTGACATATTGAACTTTATCAGCAGACTGTTAACAGATTCTAGCATCTGGACTTGGGTAAGAGGGATTCTTTGCAAAATGATGTTTCCCTCTCAGATGGCTTTTTCTTTACATTTATAGCACCTCTGGTTACCAATCTTGATACATGTTTTCTGAACTTCAAGATCACTGCTGGTGTTGTAATTTGAAGAACAATGTTTTCAGTGCACTCTAAATCAACAATACCAGAATAGCTGTTGGAACATGAAGTAAACTTTATTAAATATCTATTTGACACAAAACTGGAATGAGTTCTCCTGTAACATTAGCCTGAACGCTGGTCAAGTAAATGTGGAGGGATAGGAGGTGTGTCTTTTAATCTTTTAATATAGAAAGTGTCATATGCCTCGCATACTGTATGTATTCCCTCTCTTGTGGAATATTAGTATACAAGCTTGTTACGTCCATTGATACAAGGATTGCGTTCTCTGGAACTTTAGTCCTGTCAATGAAATTAATGGAGTCATCAGTTGACCGTATCAGTCTTTGAGATACGACTTCTGTTGTTGTGCTAACGGCTGGAGTAGTATGGCAACAAAAGCTGATAACTTCTCTGTTGGACCTGAAACTCCCGAGGTCTCCCAAGTCAGTTTGTGGATTTTCATAATGGTATAAAATACTGGAATTCGAGGAGGGTTTGGTGTTTGACAAAGCCATTTTTTGGTCATTTCGTTAATGTGGTGTTCGTTGTGGAGTACTGTAATCAATTGTTGTACTTTGCGGGATGTATCTTCAACCATGGGTACTGCTAGAGGCCTCAGTAGTTTTCCGTGTTCGTGCATGTTGTCTAATTGAATTTGCCCCTGGTTTTATTCCCAAGAAAGTCTAGGATGAAGTCCAAATAAAGTTTGCAAGTGAGGAAAATGATGAGAAAGCATCATCCAGTTTTCGCATGGATGTGATCTGGGGATATCTGTCATCATTGAAGCTGGGGTAGGTAGGATAAATGACGTGGCCAAAACAGTTTTTATTCTACCACATTCAAATGCCGTTGAAGAAAGAGTTGTGTCTCTTATAAGGAAAAACATAACAGCATTTCGGCAGCATCTCTCCAAGTGGACGGTACGTTGGCCTCTTTGCGTACTATCAAAATGACCAACAGAGAGTCATCTTTTGAACCACCTGCAGATTTGTTGGCTACTTGCAAAGAAAGCTACTTGGAAATACAACAAAGAGCATCATTAACGCTGTTTTTCAGCGTTATGGCATGTTAATTTGACTTCTGGGTAAGTCAGAATGTTAAGAAAGAGTTGATATTAGTCCAATTAAAAGAAAAATCTGGGATCTAAATATTTAGTTTCGAAGGGTCACATTTCCGCTCAGAATAAAGGAAAACACGTCTTAGCTACTTCAATTTTTCAAAATTTTCTGGAGGACCATGCCCCCAGACCCCCCTACAAAGATGACGCCGTCAAAAATCTCACTCGTTGGCAACAAAGCACCTTAAGAGCTTTGTGCAGATTATTTTGGGCCTTTGTAATGTGTACTTCAGCTGCGAGTTGGATTTAACCCTTTCGAGATAGCTGTCTAAAGCAACTTATTGCTGTACTGGTGGTTCTCAGTCTGATTAAACAAGGAAAGGATGTGGTTAATTATCTTCCCGTAAAATATGTACTGAAGGCGCATCCGCGCTATGCACTGTACTGTTCTGTAGCTCTATGCACGCACTATGTACTGTACTGTAGGCACATTCGCCTTGCAAAATGATTTAAGTCCAGGAACAGGTCTGACTCCTTTCATCAGTGGGAAGGGGTCACCTCAATGTTTTACATTCGGTGTTAAAATTAATGTGCTGTATTGTAAAAGTCAGTCAAAAACTCTTAGATAAAAATTAATATATTTGTTCAAAGTTTCTTTCACAGATTCTTAACCTTTTATAATCTGATTTATAATGAAGTCCTAGTAACCCCATCCACACCCCAAAAAAATTTTCATGCAGAACGTTGGAGGGAGAAAAAATATCCTGCAAGCACATGCCCCAAGAACAAAAATCCATGGGGAATTAAGGGGTTGAAAAAAAAATTCATGCCTATACCAAATCACCCACCCCCCCCCCCCTTCAGAAGTTAAATGGTTGGCCCTTATGAAGGGAGTTACAGTGGTTAAGCAATGAAGCCTAAAATCCACTAAAACGATGAATACACGGCAAAACACAAAGGAATACATTAAAGGTAAGTATTTTTCATTCATTGTATTGAACAAAAGTTCAAATTTATCTTTATTTAGCGCTCGCAGACCTCAGTAGTTTAATTCTCATACAACGTCTCTTTTAATGGTCGCCTGTAACGCGATACCGGCTCGCTCAAAGGTCACGTTCCGCCTCACCGAAGGCGCTTTTTAAGAATGTAAATTACATTACACCTCGTAACGTGAGTTTGGGCCACCTGTGCCAGAACATGACAAAACATTTTTGTTTGTTTTGACAAGTGATGAAAAAGATCACATTTCTTTGCTTGAGTGTTAGCATCATTCCTTTGGTGACAACATAAACTGAAGTTCGACAAGATAGGGTCTTCATCTTTCCAACGCTCCAAATGGAACTAAGCACGGAACAAGGTAAAGAACCTGCTTTGAAAATGAGAGAGCTCCTTTAAATAACTTCCTCTTATCCTTTTACTCGTAAGTCAAACCATTGTGTTCTACTGTAGCTCTATCTATAGCTAAACGTCACAGTTGCGGAAGTGATTACTTCCACGTTCCAAAACGTACTGAATTGATACACATTTTGCGTCCACTGTCCATTACATTCAGCAGTAGTTCCTAAAAATCTATTTTTCGACCATATTCTAGTGTATATCACAAACCAGATATACACTGGCGAAGTTGTTATTCGGTTTAGTAGCAATATTGTCATGAGTGTTCCGTTTACATTTACATACTCCTTAGCTTTTTGTCCGACATATTAGCGGTGATTACACGAGTCAACTTCACCGTTGTAAGTAAATATGAGGTTTCCCTGGGGAAATATACATTTTCCCATGTAACCGATTTTACCTCTGGAAAATTTAATCGGGTAAATTTCCTTGGTGAATTGACTGAGAACAATAGAAAATGCCCCAAGTAAAGCCCCTGATACTGTTTAGGTCAGTGATCTTAACTGTGCTTTGTTCTCATAGCTATACTTTATTAGTAGCACTGGACATTTTGCGAGGGGTTTCCGCTTCTTGTTAATACCTAACAGACTAGACACTACATTGCCTTAAGTAGGGAAAGCTTGCAAACGACACAAGCCAGACTGCCACTAACAAAAGGAGAACATGACGCTGCGCTGTTAACAGTGTCAACTCTGTGACCTCTTTTAACTGTCAGCGAATTGGTGAAACTTTCCATTGTTTTTACACAATCTCTCGTCGAGACGGGTTTTTTCCCTAGCTTGACCTTTTGATTTTCTTTGAACTCTGAGTAATTCGATGCAGCTGTGCTTGTCAGCGCTCACAAAACAGACACTTCTCACTCAGTCTCCAACAGTAGCAAGTGTAACGTGAGAAATCGATAAATCCGGTGAAGGACTGAATATCAAGGGCGGAAGAGAAAGAGAAGGTGTAGGTTCGGAAACGGAGAAACTGACTACAACTAATTGCAACCCTTGGAATTCATTGGAGTTGTCATATTGGACAAATGGGCTACTGGCCAACGCAGTTTTTTGCTGCGAAGGGCTTCGCAGCAGACTAATCCAGGCTGCGTACGTGACCCGCTTTGGTTGCCTGTGCCCGAAGCCAGAATCGATTTTTGGATGTAAATACACCTAATTGCAATAACGTTGTCATACAAAAAAAGGGGAAAGAATAAAGAAAAAAGCCAAATAGGAATTAATTAGCCATGCAAATTATTTCTTAGATATTCATAATTCTCAAAGCAATTGTGGACGACGGTGTGATACGTCAATTTGATGACAAATGAGTTGAAACAAATTAAATTGGCCACCTAAAAGACCTTGAGAGGCTTAACCCTTCGTCAGAGCAATTCCCTGAATGTAGTTAGCGTAACTAATTTATTGCTATTTGGGCATTTTCTTTTCCCTTTTTTTCATTTTTATATGACAACGTTATTGCAGTTATGCGCTGATCAATTCGAAACTTCAACATCCCCCCCGGGCATACCCCGGGCATTTGACTGTGCATTGTGCCCGGGGAGGGGGGAATTTGAACATTGCGTTGGAAGGGTGGGAATTTGAACCGGATTTATCTCTTGTTCTGACGTAATAGGCCCGTGATTTTTTTCGGTTTTGGGCGGGTTTGACGCATTTACAAGATAGAATTTCGCCTTTGTTAGTGAATAGCTCTTTGAAAAGGGTCTTTAAAAGAAGATTGAAGGTGTCATTACCAAATATCTCTCTCTGAAAGGCATGTAAAGTGCTTGATTGAAGACCAAATTTGTCCTTGAGGAGAGGCAGTTCAGTACTTATTGGTGGGGCATTTGAACGGCTTTCTTGCCCCGAGGGGAGGGAATTTGAACAAGCCAATCTTCAAAAGTTCAAATGCCCGGGGGGTTGCCCGGGGGGGGGATGTTGAACTTTCGAATTGATCGGCGCATTAGGTGTATATACACATGGGTTGTTTACCATTTGCAACGACTTGCTGGAAATTCCGGTTGGAAAGTAAATGGTACATGACTTTTCGGGTCGTTCCAGTGGAAAATTTCCGGGAGCAACGGAACGTCTGAAAAAGTAGTCCTGTTTTACCGGACGGAATGTTCCAAACGGAAATTCGTGTACCATTTGTTCTAACCTAATCTTTGATACCAGTTTCAGGCTCTCGCGGCTATTTTCTGTCCCAACAACAATTAATTAGGGAGCTTAAAGGGAAGGAGAACGTCACTTTTAAAATGACAGTCAGCCAAGAAACTTCTTGGCGATTATTCCGACTCGTTTAACCTGTCTAAGGCAGTCGAATTATCCAGGAGCTGAATTTGTAAGGACGGCATATCAGTTCAGGAAGAACCTATTTAGAAAATTAATTAGAAAATAGCTGTGTCCCCAATTAGCGCCCTGTCTTTACAGGGTGCTAGATCACTTGACACTTGAATAAAGTTATCACTATTATATTATTATTATTATTATTATTATTATTATTATTATTATTATTATTATAAAAACGAAAATTCACCATCGGTTTGCGTTCTACACAAAACGTTGAATTGGATCATTTCACGTTGTAGTTGTGCACAGAACGGCAAATAAATATACCAAAAATAACGCACGTGCAGATTCGTTGTTTTGTTAATCAAAGCCTTTGTTTTGCGACCTTCTTGTCAGCCGTCGCCGTCGTGCAAATTTTTTGGTAAATGGTAGAGATTTCTGATGATATGGACACTTGCTTACCAGTTGCCCAAACCGACCCTAACAGTAAACCGACCAATTTGCCCGTGTAAATGGTAAACAACCATGATATCTGTATATTTGTAAGTTTATCACCAACTTTGCCTCGATTTCATGGCCCTCGAATCGCCGTTGTCGAAGACTCGACCGTCGATAAAAATCCTGTTTCGTGTAGAAAGCCACGTTTTTGAGTCAATCGATTCAGAAAGAAAACCATTTTATGGTTAGGTCCTTAAAGAACACTCCACCGTCGATAAAGTGGGATGTGGGAAACTTAAGCGGAGAAATCCTGTTTCGTGTAGAAAGCCACGCGAAGGGAGTTTGAAAGCAAGTGAAGATAAATTCCCTTGAATGGCAAGCGATACGTTTCTCAGAATATTTCAAGCAATTCCTGGAACTCTGCGGTAAAATATTTATTTCTGCGGTGAAATATGTATTTATTTCATTGATAGTATGCTGCAGTTATTTAGAGTTTATGTGAAAAATGGGGAAAAGTCGCGTTGTTTATATCTAATTTTGATCCAGGAATGGCCTTGGTAAAGTTTTACACGATAAAGCGAGGATTGAACGCGATTCGTTTTTTAAAGTAAAGCAGTTTTTATCTGAGTAAACGCTTTTTTAAGCAAAGCAGTTCTTATCTGAGTAAAATATTTCCGTGAAAGTAATTGTTGTACTTTCTTCTCCGTTCTTCCAAGATCGGGAAACACGTACTGGTCACGTATGTGTCACGGATGCGTCACTGGCGTCCGTCACGGGTACTTGACCGTCACGCGTTTACTAACCTGCGATCAGGCTCTATTTTCGTTTCGCTCCTCTCTCCTCCGCAGAGGCTCCTGTTAGTAAACACCAGTGAAAGAAAAAGGGAAGGGAGGGAAGCGGGAGCGCTGGAGAGAGAAAACGGGAGCGCGGGGAACGATGCTACCCAGCGCGACTGTAGGAGGCCTCTCTGAAGCAGAGAGGTTTCGCTCGGTGAAACATTCAGGCGGGAAGGGCAAAACGAAAAATTTAGCGAGCGACCCTGGGGTAAGAGAATATGAGAGCGATGCTAAAATTTGGCCTGATCGCAGGTTACGCGTTTACCAACGACCAAGATTTTTGTGTTCGAGGCCATAGCGGTTGTCTTTATAAAAGAAGATTTACTTTTGGCCGTTAAATCACTGTTCCTCTGCTTGCCCTTTACCCGCAGCACTTCACTTTCCAATGGAAACCGCTAGTTGGATAGTTTTATTGTTTTCTGCGCTAAGTAGTGAGTCATGTTACATAAGTGTACCAGCGAGTAAACGCCTGTTGCGATTATGAGTTGTGTCACTTTGAGAATGCTGAATATTTGCAGTCAATTACCCTCCACCTCCGCGTAATTCAGCTTGGAAAGAAAAAGTAGCGATACTGCTCTTCCACATATAACCTTTTCATCTGATTGCAATCTTTGTTCCTAACCCATTACCCACTGATAATTTGAGTAAATGGGGTTACTCGGATTGACCTTTATCCTTTATCTTTGTTCACATTTCATTATTTGTCTGGGTTTTTTAGAACAGGCGTGACCTGCTACTCGTGACTTATGTATACTGTATATATACGGTATAACACTTCAGGCATTTTTTTTCGGTGTTGTCTATCTTTTCCCCGGTATTGTATATTGCCTGTACTTTCTTTCTTTTTTTCTTGCAATAATAGTGCTGCGTAGAAGGTAAAGTTTAAAATGAATAACCACCCATGTAAAAATAATAATGATGCAAATCTTACATGACAATAAATTCTGCCCAAGCAGAACAGATAAGAAACCAGAAACCATTGCAAATCAATGCTTTGTGTGACTCTTGGATCATATAAATAAAACATGATATCCTGTTAGTCCTGTCAAGACGATTGCGTGATTTTATTCAAGTGAACGTGCCATAAATCATTTTTGGTTACTCACAAGTCACAAGACGTGCAGGAATGTGTAGTCCCAGAACCAAACTAGAAGTGTCGTCATGTTTCGTAATATTGATCGGATCAGGTAATTAGATTAGTTGACAGGTGAAGCTACATTGTATCCTCTAGTCCCCCCGCAAAATTATGGAAGGCCAACTGAGGACGTAAACCACAGGTACCCTAAGCTCTATGGGAGATACATAGACCGTGTGACCTTTGTTCTGCGTTGTGTGAGTGTTGTAATATGAGCGTAACGGCGGCCGTTGCGTAACAGCGAAATTATAAGGATTTGTATGGGAAAAAACGATTCCGACTTTAATTTAAAAATGCGAACATGTTTTTAATTTAAGAAAAACCCTACCTGAAGTCCTCTGTCTGTTTTTCTTTCTCCTATGTGGTTTTTGGAGCGATTTAGCGCGATTCCAGTGAGTTTTAGTTCTACTGCCTTCCTCGTCGAGGAAATTGACGATTTTTTTGTATTTCCTCGACGTCACTCTCAACCTTTCCAAAGGTACATACATGCCTTATACCAAGCCCAACAACATCCCACTTTATATCCACAAGAAATCTAACCACCCACCGCAGATCATCAAAAACATCCCAAAGTCCATCAATAAACGGCTCTCCGAGATTTCATATGACCAAGATTCATTCGACAAAGCAGTTCCAATCTATCAAAAAGCCCTTAACGCCAGCGGATACAAGCACCGCCTTGCATTTTCACCGCCAACCACATCAGAACCGCCAAACTCCGATAGAAAGAATCACCACAGAGATATTATTTGGTACAACCCCCCGTTCAGTAAAAATGTCGCCACTAACATCGGACGGACTTTCCTAAAGATTCTCGACGAAGAATTCCCAAAGGGCCACGTGTTACACAAGATCTTCAACCGTAACACAGTGAAAATCAGTTACAGCTGCATGACCAACCTCAAACAAAACATCGACGGCCATAATAAGTCGACCCTTCACAAGAAGATTGTGCCATCAAAAACATGCAACTGTAGGAAACCAGCTGACTGCCCTTTGGCTGGGAATTGTCTCAAGGAATCCGTGGTATACCAAGAGAGTGTGGCAACGGTAGACAATAGGCCTGATCAGACCTACGTAGGCCTTACTGAAAACTCCTTTAAGACAAGATTCACCAACCACAAAGCTTCCTTTAATCACCCGAGAGGGAAACTCAAGCAAAGCAAAGCAAATACATTTGGCAGTTGAAAGACACCAAAACAAATTTTCAAATCACACGGAAGACCCTAAAGCAAGCTGCCCCATACAACCCCGCTTCAAATCGCTGTAACTTGTGGCTGTGGGAGAAGTATTTTATAATCTGCAGACCTGATTTGGCTTCACTCAATAAACGAAATGAACTAATAACCTCCTGTAGACACGCAAACAAATTCCTGCTCAAAAACTTCAAACCCGTCACGCAATAGCAACTGTTTATTTTAGATTTCAAAACTTCCATTGTCACGCATTTTTTAAGCATTTATTGTTTCGAAACAGTGACCGTTGTAATTTTATACTTTTTAATTATCATTGTCATAAGCTTTCATTGTCCCGAAAAACCGTTGTAATTTTATACTTTCCTTCTCATCGAGCGTCCTTATATACCAGTGTAGCGTTACAATCTTTACGTTTTGGCAACTTTATCTGATGAGTGCCGTACAAGTTGTGCGGTACGAAACTATTTAGCAATAAAAATGCCAAGTCTAATCTTCAGTTGATCAGACTGTCTTCTAATATTTATGCTCTAGTTTTTCTGTTGAGCACTCTGACAGCAGTTCTGCAAATCAACTAATATACTGAAGCTCCGTCAACGTTGAGCACTCTACGCAACGACTGTTATCATGGAATCAACAAGGTTCGACTACTCCACAAAGAACATTCCACTACCATCTGAGAAAGATTACAACCGTAAGCTGATTGACAAAACCGAACACCTCTGTACACGGATGAGATGGAAAGCATACTTCTTCCTCAACCCTGATGCTAAAGGCAACCAGAAAGAAACGTTTGGTTTCAACTCTAAGAATACACCTCCGCAAATTCCAGCTATGTCAAATTTCGAGAGGAGATTACCCAGATTACTTAACACGATCGAAAACATCAAATTCAGAAAGGTCAAGTGCTGGTTACAACAAAAGCTTTTATCAGACATTGAAACCAACATCAAAACAATCCCATATGTCGCCTCATCAACCCCGCCAAATCTGAGATTGGAAAAATCAGCAAACAAATCCTTGACCGAATAAACACTAACATTGTTACCAAGCTCAGATTAAATCAGTGGAAAAACACTAAAGCTGTTTTAAGCTGGTTTAACAGCATACACAACAAGGAAAACTGCTCGTTCATCGCTATTGATGTAGTTGATTTTTATCCATCCATTTCAATCGACCCTCTAAATGCCGCGCTAGAATTCGCATCTAACTACGATAACATCACTGACAATGAGAGGCGCATCATCCTACATGCGAAAAAATCCCTCCTTTACAATTCTGGTGAACCATGGAGCAAGAAAGCATCGTCTAATCTCTTCGATGTCACCATGGGTAGCTATGACGGTGCTGAATCATGTGAGCTCGTTGGCGCTTTTCTCCTCCACAAAATCAAAGAGAAACATGGCAACAACTTCGGCTTATACAGAGATGACGGCCTCGGAATTACAAATGCAACGCCTCGCCAAGTAGAGCTTATCAAGAAAGATCTGTGTACCATCTTCAGTGACCATCTTCAGTGAGTCAGCGATAGACTGGGACTGGTCTTTGGAGCGAACGGACGTGTCTTTTGATATCTGAGACTTTTCCACCAAAAAATGTTCTTATAAAACGCCTCCAATTGAGTTTGCTCACGGGTCCATTAAAACCTTGACCGAACGAGTCGACGCTCAAGAAAAGATGATTTCAGAATTAATGAAAGATGTAAATGATTTGACCAGACCAGTGTGAACTCTGAGAAGGAACGCGCAGTCAAATTAGAAAGTCACAGCCGGAGAAACAATTTAATTTTCTATGGCATCCCTGAAGAAACAAATGAATCCAGTGCTAAGAGCGAATCATTGCTTTACTCCTTTCTAGAGGAGAATCTAAAGATGGAAGAAGAAGATATCGATGGAATTTCGGTTGAACGTGCACACTGCCTTGGCAAGCGAAATGCAAATGGTGACAAGCCGCGCCCGATTATAGCAAAGTTTACCTTTCACAAGGATAAAGAGTTCATATTATCAAACGCCCGTTTTCTTGCCGGATCAGACTTTGGAATCTCGCAAGACTTTCCTCGAGAGATAGTGCAAATACGTAAAGAACTAGTGAAAGTTTTGAAACAAGCAAAGAAAGATGGACACGATGCTAAGCTGGTCTACGACAAACTCTACATTAACGGCAAAAGGTACCAAAATCCAGTTCATAAATAAACACAGGCACACTTTTCTTATGGGTAACCCTCTAACAAGAAGCTTGACATCTCTTCACGACAAGGCGTGCTTTGGCTGGAGACTTTTCCCATACTAAGTATTGTTTTTACGGTTAGTGTAATTAGTGTAACTGTACATGTTTGTTTTCTTTTATATCTTTTTATCCCAATGTTGTGTTCTTTTTTCGGTGAGCAGGATATCCAGTGGGAGAACCTTTTATCTATGGAACCTATTAATCTTGTTACGGTAATTTTTATTAACTTTCTATGGCTAATATAACTATTTCATCACTTAACGTTCGAGGCTTAGGCAATAACAAAAAACGAAGAGAAACTTTCCAGTGGCTTAGAAAGAAAAACTATTCTATTTACATGCTGCAAGAGGTCCATTGTACAGAGAAGTCCTTTGAGACTTGGGCCGCTGAATGGGGCTATACAGCCCTTTTCAGCGGCTTAGCAACTAATAAAGCAGGTGTCGCTATTCTTTTCAATAACAACTTCACTTTCAAAGGTTTGAAACAACTATGTGATAAGGAAGGAAGGTACATCATTATCGATTTGGTAGTCGGTGAGCTGACCTTAACGATTTGTAATATCTATGCCCCTAACAGAGACGATCCCGCTTTCTTCCAAAATGTGAGTGAGCAAATGACATCTTTTAAATGTGAGGAAATTATTTTGGGGGGGGGATTTTAATCTTGTTTTGGATGTCTTGAAAGACAAAAAGGGCGGGAAACCAAGTACGCATCAAAATTCTTTGAAAATGGTCCAAAATTTTCAGAATAATCTTGAACTGACGGATATATGGCGGGACTTAAACCCGGAAGAGAGAAGATATACATGGAGGCAAAATAAACCCGAAATACATTGCCGTTTAGATTTCTTCCTTGTGAGTGTAAGCCTCGCCGGAAGAGTTTTAAAGTGCGATATTCTCCCCGGTTACAAAACAGACCACTCCTTGTGCAATATTGTAATCAACTTCCACACCAACCCCAGAGGACCAGGCTTTTGGAAATTAAACTCGTCACTTTTAGGTGAGATCGTTTACGTAAACGATATTAAATCTACTATTGCGAAAACAGTGCATCAGTACGAAAATGACGAAACAGTTGACGAGGTGTTGCTTTGGGAAATGATTAAGCTTCAAATAAGAGATACTTCAATCAATTATTCAAAAGCCAAGACAAAGAAAATGAAATATAAAGAAGCCGACGTTGAACGTGAAATAGCCACTCTTGAAAGGGAATTTGAGAGCTTTTTGAACAATGACAAAGAAGCTCTTGCAGAACAGATAAGGTTAAAGAAAATGGAATTAGAGAACATTATTGAATACAAAACAAAAGGAGCCATAATTAGATCCAAAGCTAGATGGTACAATGAAGGCGAGAAAAATAACAAGTATTTCCTAAATTTAGAAAATCGACACTGCAAAAGAAAAACAATTATGCAGATCAAGACAAAGGACGGAGTAAATATTACAAATGACTCTGACATTTTGAGAGAATGCAACTCCTTTTATAATGAACTTTACACATCCAAAATAACAAAGAGAACAGAAAATTTGGAAGAACGTTTCTTTGATCAGGAACATCCTAAACTCAATCAAATTGATAAGGAAAAATGCGAGGGCCTATTAACTGAAAAAGAATGCCTAGAAGCAGTGAAGTCGATGGAACTCGGTAAATCACCTGGTACAGATGGTATTCCCGCTGAATTTTATAAAGTGTTCTGGAAGGATATATCTCCTTATCTTATAAGTTCCCTTAATAGAAGCTATCAGAAGGGTAAGTTAGCGATAACCCAGAGGAGAGGTATCATATCATTGATCCCCAAGAAAGACAAAGCGTTAAACGAATTAAAGAACTGGAGGCCTATAACCCTACTAAATTGCGACTACAAAATTGCGTCTAAGGCAATCGCTTCTCGTCTCAAGACTGTGTTGGCGGATCTAATAGAGTACGATCAGACAGTGGATCAGACTAGCTTCTTGAAAGGCCGTTCTATTGCAGAAAACATTTTCTTAATCAACAGTGTTATTTCATACACACACTCAAAAGGTATTCCTGGATTACTCCTCTTTGTTGATTTTGAAAAAGCTTTCGATACTGTCGAATGGTCTTTTGTTCGAAAAACCCTAGAGCATTTTGGTTTTGGTTCATTTTTTATTAATTGGATCAGTCTATTTTATACCGATATCCAAAGCTGTATAATAAATAATGGCTGGTCAGCCGGGGGTTTCTTCGAGTTGGGTAGGGGTGTAAGGCAGGGCTGTCCGCTCTCTCCTTACATTTTCATTCTTTGTGTCGAGGTGCTAGCTGCCGCTATACGCAGGGATAACGAAATTAAAGGAATCCCTGTAGGAAATGTCGAATGTAAGATTAGTCAGTTTGCAGATGACACTACAATGATTGTAGATGGCTCAAAAGCGTCACTCGAGAGATCCTTTGCATTGCTAGACAGCTTCGGTCAATTGTCTGGCCTGCGAGTTAACTGCGAAAAAACTGAAGTTCTTTGGATAGGATCCAAGACAGGTTCAAATCAAATTATGTGCCCAGAAAAAAACTTGACATGGGCAAATGGCAAAGCTAAGGCTTTAGGTGTTTAGTTTTGTACGGACCAAAATTTAGGAATGAAAATGAATTATGAAGAGAAGGTTCGGAAAGTTGAGGATATCCTTAACAATTGGCAAAATAAGAGATTAACGCTTTCGGGAAAAATTACAGTTATAAAGGCTTTAGCTGCATCTCATCTCGTATACGTTATGTCGTCACTATGTACCTGTTCTAAATCGTTAAAAGCAACAAATGACCTGCTTTTCAAATTCTTATGGGATGGGAAAGGGGACAAAATTAAATGGACTGAAATGATAGCTGATTATTGCGATGGTGGTCAAAAAATGTTAGACATAATGGAATTTAATAAATCTTTGAAGATTGCGTGGATATTAAAATATATTTCTGATGAGTGCAAATCTAAATGGAAGTGTTTTTTTGATTTCCATCTCTCTAAATTGGGAGGCAAATTAGTTTTTCTCGGGAACTTGAGTAAAAAAGATGCTACGAAACTCAATGTCAAAGATAATTTCCTCCAAGAACTTATAGAGATTTGGGCCGACTTTAACTACAGAGATTCTTTTGACTCCCAACGTGACTTTAGTGGTAGTCTGATATGGAACAACTCATTAGTAAGAATTGCTGGAGAGGCTGTCTTCTACAAGAACTGGGCAAAGGCCGGAGTAAAAAATATCAAAGACCTCATGAATGATGAGTGAGTTCATAACTTATAGAAACTTTAAAGAGAAGTATTGTTTTCATGTTTCCTTCCTTGAATTTTATGGAGTAGCCTCGGCCATAAGGTCCGCCATGAAGATTTTGAAAATGAAATCACAAAGTGAAAACGATCAAGGGATTTCAGTACAAAAACTGATTGCAGCAACTAAGCCAACCAAATTAGCTTATGAAATCCTAATAAATAAAAAATCTACTCGCCCTAAAAAGAGTCAGGAAAAATGGGTAAGAGACTGTAAACTTCAAGCTGTGGAGGATTTGAACTGGACTTTTATTTATTCACTTCCAAGGATATGCACTGTAAGTACTAAACTAAGGAATTTCCAGTTCAAATTCCTCCACAGACGTATAGCAACGAATTCCTTTCTTTTCAAAATTCGAATATCGGATACAGCTCTTTGTTACTTATGCAAAACAGACGAGGAAACACTAATTCATCTTTACTGGGAATGCTCAGTTACAAAGTCTTTTTGGCAAAGTGTGAAAGAATTTTTCGTTTCAATCCATCTTATACCAGCCTCGCACGTTTTAGACATGTATGAATGTTTAGGCTTCGGAGGAGAGGAAGATGATGTATTACTAAACCACTGTTTGCTCCTTGCAAGATATTATATCCATTGTTGTAAATTTAAGAATGTCTCTCCATGTATCGGAGAATACGTGCAACGGCTGAAATTCAATTTTGAAATTGAAAAACAAGTTTCTATGGTGACAGGTTCAGAGAACAAATTTCAGCAGAGATGGTGCAAAATTCTCCAGGCACTATAAGAAGTGGCTTCTTACGCAACTTTAATCTTCTCCTTTTTCTTTAATCCATAACCAATTTTTGCTGAAGTATAGTTTTTTTCCGGGTTCTTCCCCTATTTTTTTTTTATCCTGCTCTCCGTCTACTTTGCCTTAAATTTGTTCTCCCTCCTTTTTTTCTTTTATTTATTTATCTATCTATTTATTTATTTATTTATTTATTTTTATTTATGTTTTAGTCATGTGAACCTGTGTAAATGTGAACTGTTACAATAAAGTGTTAAAAAAAAATCTTCAGTGAGCATGGCCTTAAAATTACAATTGAAGCCAACAAAAAAATCGTCAATTTCCTCGATGTCACTCTCAACCTTTCCAACGGTACATATATGCCTTATACCAAGCCCAGCAACATCCCACTTTACATCCAATCTAACCACCCACCGCAGATCATCAAAAACATCCCAAAGTCCATCATTAAACGGCTCTCCGAGATTTCATATGACCAAGATTCATTCGACAAAGCAGTTCCAATCTATCAAAAAGCCCTTAACGCCAGCGGATACAAGCACCGCCTTGCATTTTCACCGCCAACCGCATCAGAACCGCCAAACTCCGATAGAAAGAATCGCCGCAGCGATATCATTTGGTACAACCCCCCGGACGGACTTTCCTAAAGATTCTCGACGAAGAATTCCCAAAGGGCCACGTGTTACACAAGATCTTCAACCGTAACACAGTGAAAATCAGTTACAGCTGCATGACCAACCTCAAACAAAACATCGACGGCCATAATAAGTCGACCCTTCACAAGAAGATTGTGCCATCAAAAACATGCAACTGCAGGAAACCAGCTGACTGCCCTTTGGCTGGGAATTGTCTCAAGGAATCCGTGGTATACCAAGCGACTGTGGCAACAGTTGACAATAGGCCTGATCAGACCTACGTAGGCCTTACTGAAAACTCCTTTAAGACTAGATTCACCAACCACAAAGCTTCCTTTAATAACCCGAGCAAGAGACTCAATACCGAGCTAAGCAAATACATTTGGCAGTTGAAAGACACCAAAACAAATTTTCAAATCACATGGAAGATCCTAAAGCAAGCTGTCCCATACAACCCCGCTTCAAATCGCTGTAACTTGTGCCTGTGGGAGAAGTATTTTATAATCTGCAGACCTGATTTGGCTTCACTCGATAAACGAAATGAACTAATAACCTCCTGTAGACACGCAAACAAATTCCTGCTCAAAAACTTCAAACCTGTCACGCAATAGCAACTGTTCATTTTAGATTTCAAAACTTCCATTGTCACGCATTTTTTAAGCATTTATTGTTTCGAAACAGTGACCGTTGCAATTTTATACTTTTTAATTATCATTGTCATAAGCTTTCATTGTCCCGAAAAACCGTTGTAATTTTATACTTTCCTTCTCATCGAGCGTCCTTATACCAGTGTAGCGTTGTAATCTTTACATTTTGGCAACTTTATCTGATGAGTGCCGTATATATGATGAACAGATCAACTGTAGATTTGACTTCGCATTTTATTACTATTTAGTTTCGTACTACACAACTTGTGTGCAGCACTCATCAGATAAAATTGCCAAATGCGAATTTACATCTTTACACTGATTTGAAATACACATACGACCGTTGGAAATATGATAGCTAGAAAAAGTGATCGCTTTTACAAAACAATAGAAAGTGAAAAATTCTGTTACTATTGCGTGACAAGAGAAGCTTCAAAATTTAGCATTTTGTGTTATATATATATATATTTATTAAAAACTGGGCTAGGTATATTGGTTTTCTAGCATTTTGATTGGCTCAACGGAGCTAGGCTATCAGCTCATATACCTGCTGCGACCAAATATGGTCAACGAACATTTAACAACAAAGTAAGCTGAAAGTTTTTTTCCTCGCGAAAAACCCGGCGAGAAAAATGGACGAGAAAAATCACTTGGCAGATAATTTAAATTAAGCAGCAATTCCAGCAGCGTCACCAACAAGCATCATCAACAGCGTCGTCTAACACTAGTCAAAATTGTTTGAAGAAACTGTGCAGAAATAGAAATTTAAGCATTAAGCGTTGTGTTTACAATTAATTTCTTTTATCGATCGTCTCGTCGATCATAAAAATTGAACAAAAGGTATGTTTTATCAGGAAAGCGTTGCACTTCAAAATATCAAGACAGGATATAAAATAAAACGCAGTGAAATGGGGCAGAAGCATTTAATAAAAACTATCACACATTCACGGCGAGTTAGTGCTAAAATCATGAAGTAGTCTAAACAAGTACTAAACAAACTACAGCTGCAAACTACCAAGAAGGAAGGAAGGGCGGGTTTTTTCGGCTTTAACACGCAAAATTGACATTGGTTTACCTGCACTCGTTGTAGCTCTGTGTTCCAACAGGTCCAAATGCTCAGATAGAAAGCGGATGCCATGTAAACGAAGTTGAATCGCTTTTCCAGTTGTTTGAATGTTGTTTTTACCATTCTGTCCTCAACCTCAAAACCGAGAACAACTACATTTTGTGCTTTGCGTTTAACAAACTCTGATGGTGAATTCTAATGTTCCTCGCTACATTAATCTCGCTTCTGAGCTGCATAGAAATTACTTCTTCAAGTTCAAATTAGTTCTGTCTTCAGCTCGATCAAACACGCACATGATGGCTCCGTTGTGCGAACAGATTACAAACTTGTTCCGTTTCAACTCCAGCAGCTAATATGGTGAAATAGTACAGCTTCAATCCGCTTTGAACGATGATTACAACAATGTTTCAGGAAAAATCCATCATGTACCATATTTCAGAGCTACTTTGTTCTCTTTCGAGCAGTTTTCATTGATTCATTCAGTTTTGCAATGAAACGCTGCAACACTTCGCAAGGTTTTGGCGCCTTTTTCGTTCAGTCATGTGATCGATTCTTGTTCCCTTTTTATCTCTTTTCTCATCATCCGTTTCCCGTTCTTTCTAGAAATTTTTTTAATAGTGGTTAAGTTTTTAATAAAACAATTATTCTACTCGGGCTTGCTGGATATCAAATGATTATAACCAACTCGGCGCTACGCGCCTCGTTGGTTATCTATCATTTGATATCCAGCGCGCCCTCGTAGAATAATTGTTAAATATATATATATAGTGAATTGAAATCCTCATCGGCTATCAGAGTGCTCAATAGATAGGACTAGAGTAATGAATAAGTACAAATGAGGAGCTGGATTATTTGGTCCAAGACATTTAATTGCTACTCAGAGTTTAATGCTTCTTCCCAAGCAATCATCGGAACAAGGTAGTGGAAGCCTTTCAAACATTTATTCAGTTAATATGATTACTTGGGGTGTATAAGGCCAGTGGTTGTTTCATATACCGTGATTTATATATATAAATAGCCTGTATCCCTTGTGGATCCTCCTTTGTAGCTGACTAAGTTGACTTCGTGTCGTGCATCATTAACTTGATCCTTAGATTGGTTGCAAATGGAGTTATAGGCTTCCACTACCTTGTCACCTTGAAAGAAAATTTCCCGGGAGGCTCTCATCTCAAGCCACATAAATCACCTCTATGATTGCTGCGTTGCCAGCGTGGTTGTCTTGATGGTGTAGTGGTTATCATAGCCGACTAGTATGCGGGGGGACGTGGGTTCAAATCCCACTCAGGGCAAATTTTCTTTCAAACATTTATTCAGTTAATATGATTACTTGGGGTGTATAAGGTCAGTGGTTGTTTCATATACCGTGATATATATATATATATATATATATATATATATATATATATGTTTATGTTTTGTCATGACAAAATAATCCTTTTTCGGATTTTGCGTTTCTTTGGTGTCGAAGAATCCATATGATCTGGGATCACAAATATATATATATATATATATATATATATATATATAATTCAGGTGATTTTCACCAGTGAAGCCAAGAGAGTGCTCTACCGTAAAGGAGCTGATATACCAGTAGATGGACAACTCAATGAGGGCACATGGATTTTAATACAAATCTGTTTCGTAGACCAACACGGAGTTGGTCCACGAAGTGGTCCACGGAGTTGGTCCACTCGTCAAATTTTTAGTGTTTTCACAGGAGCTGACTGGAAGGCTTGTAGGCCTTTTTGACGAATATAAATAACACAAATGAACTTAAACCGGTCAAAGAAAGAATAAACAAACACAAAGTGAAAACCCTAAAAATTGTCCTGAACGGGATTTGAGCCCGCGTCCTCGTCAAAAAGGCCTACAAGCCTTCCAGTCAGCTCCTGTGAAAACACTCAAAATTTGTCGGGAGGCCCGTGAGCCATAAAGCCTTAAGTTCGGCTGCGTTGTTGCGTGGTCGTTCTGATGGTGTAGTGGTTAACACATCGGCACTAGAAAGTCGAGGACGCGGATTCAAATCCCGTTCAGGACAATTTTTAGGATTTTCACTTTGTGTTTGTTCATTCTTTCTTTGACTGGTTTAAGTTCATTTGTGTTATATATGTGTATATATATATATATATATATATATATATATATATATGTATATATAAAACAGTTAATGGTTGCCTCAGGCCAACATAGAATGCCACTGCGTCAGGAGGATCAAAGATTCACAGTCCAAGCCTCACTGCATGGAATTAAAACTCGTTGAAGGAAAGCGAGAACGGACAACTTCTGACTACTAAAAAGTTAAAAAAATTAATAAAAAAATAAAAACGTTTCGATCTTAGACCTTCATCAGTTGCATGAAAAATTGAACTTATAAAATCTACCTTAAATAAGATTACAGTACAAAACAAGACGCAAAATACAATTCAAAGCTATGAGTTACGTAGCCTGCGTGCAGACGTCTCCTATTTCCTTCCACCCGCGGAAAAGGGACGTCTGCGAAACGGCGTCGCTAATCGTGTTCCAGTATCCTGCTGTTTTTCAGGAATTCTTGGAAAGTGCTTTTATTGGTTGCTTGACAATAGCCACTGTTAGAAACAACTCTGACTGGCTATCGTCGGGAAATGCTCGAGACAATGTATGCGATCTACATTTAGCGGGGTTTTCCATTGATCAAAACAGGTCCCATTGTGTGTTGTGTTTCTCGACTATTCTGAAAAACAACGACAGAAACCTTGTGAAAAGTCGCGGTGAATTTAAAGTTCAGGAAGAAATCCTTTCTCTTCAGTTCATCGTACACGAAACATCGCCATATATTTGTAGATCGTGCGTTGGAAAGTTGCGAAAGCGGCGAGGTCTTTACGCCAACGTGAGAAAAATCGAGGTCGAACTTTTTAGCGGAGCTCGCGGAGCACCATGGGTAAGAAAATTTGGTAACCCGTTGATCCCAAAAATTTTGGTTCTGACGTCAGCGTACGTCCGTCCGTCCGTCCGTACAGACTCTGGGGGAGGGTGACGGGAGTCCCAAGACAGCCTGACCGGGGGAGGTGGAATGCCACTTTTTCTTGTAGCTGAAGTAAACAACATGGCGGCTGGTTCCTCGTACGCTCGTCTTTCAATACGATAATTGTAATACATTCTTGGAATGAAGACTTGTAGCAGTTCATCATGAAAAGGAAAAGGATTGCTATAATCTCGATGGCGCATATAGAAGATACTGGAGAGCTTGAAGGCAAGAAATCCTTGTTCGAGGACATACTTGTTTTTTTCAAAGCTAAGGAGATCTGGAAAGAACCCGGCGAATTTCGTTTAGATTTTCAAGGCCTTCTTTCAGTTCAGTGGTAAAGTAAATTACAGATTTGAGTGTGGATTTACATTGTAAAAATTGTTTCATTGAGCGACTTTACATGTTTAGTAAATTACGGTAATTTTCTTGAAATGTTTTAAAAACCTGTTTAGCTCGTAGTTCCCGTTTGCCGGCTTGCGAGTAACTTCACTCGAGGGGAAAATTGAATGCAGTTTGCTTTCCTAGACAAACGAATGCTTCGTATGTGAATGACATTTCATGTTTTTGAAGGTTTCTTGTCCTTTTTCTGTGTTTATGCATTAAAGGAATTTTCATTAGTGAGCAATCTGACATTTAGGCTTCAGTTAACTTAAGCTTAATTAAGCTCAATTTCCTTTTGAACTTTAGTGCATAATTTTCAATATTTTTCTTAGAGGAATTCTACTGTATTTTATTCGAAAAGTGGAAATCGTGACTATTCTAGACTGAGTCTGTGTTGCTTTTTTCAATGTAAGTTGTTTTTCTTCGGCGATGCATATTGGGTTGTTTTGACTAATTTGTATTTATCGTATGTATTTAGTATTCAACACCTGAAGAGTCGCTCTGTCGTCATTTTTAAGTTTATAGTCTTAGTGTAAAGTTCCTTATGTTTTTTGTTCAGTTGTGGAATATTTTATCTTCCTTATATTGTTATATTTTTTAGCTTCTCCATATGAAGCGAATGACATTTCTGTCCCAATTTAGCGACTAAACTTAGACTCGCCGTTTCAGTGAGTGAGTTCAGTGTGGCATGTTTTCGTGTTCGTTTTGTTTTTTGTTAAACCGCTAAGCCATTTCAGTGTGTGTTTAGTTACAGATCGAAATGAAATCTTTATTTAAGTAACTATAAGCAAAACATTTCTCGGTTTAAGTCTACATGTATTTTGTCTAAAATAAGACTCTAAAAGCTTCCTAAAATTTAATAGTTCAGGGTGTATTCTTGAAAGCGCCCGATTAATACTTCGCGGTTGAAAAACTTGTGCCATTTTCTCTTGATAATTATACGTGTGCTTGAAAGTTTCCGAAAACATTTTTTGGAGAATTTTTCCCAGTAAACGGTTTGATGCCGGGAAAATATTATTTATTTTAGCAAGATAGATTTTGAGAAATGTTTCTTGGTTAACAGAACTAAGCAGCCAGAGGGATGCATTGGAATCAGTGAGAAATGTGTATTTGCATGGAAAAGTCTTTAAGTGGGTTTTTTAGCAATTGTAGTTTTATAGGTACTCTTCTTGAACTCTATAAGCTAGCTTTCGAAAGAACGCTACAAGAAGAGCTGTCGGTGAAAGTCGTACTGAAGTCTTCTCTTTGATGAAAAATAAGCCAACTCACAGTTTCCTCAGTGGTCCGCATGCTTTCCCTTGCTTTTTCACTTCTTGGGGAATAACTGCACAACTAAAATTTACTGTATTTTACGGGCCAATTAGCATGAAAGAGAGACGAGGAGCTCCGCTTTTAGGCTTGGCTAAATCTATATATTAGGGATTGTAGTTCCAAAGCTTTCAAGGCAGGACTTACGGTAAAAAAAAAAGATCGAGACACTTGGAAAGGACAGCATAGGAACTTCGCCTTCTCCTTGGTCTAAGGCGCCACGAAAGTCCGCCATTTTTATTCTCGCCTTTGATGATGCAACAGATAAACCGAGCCGTAATTTAGCTGGTCAGCGGACAATGTTATCATAATTTATGCGAAATTTAAAACCCGAACAGCAGGATACTGGAACACGATTAGCGACGCCGTTTCGCAGACGTCCCTTTTCCGCGGGTGGAAGGAAATAGGAGACGTCTGCACGCAGGCTATGAGTTACGTAACCGGCGTGATTATAACAATACTAAAACGAGGATAAGTGACACTAATCAAAAACATTCAAAAATAAAAACAATATAGTACATCGATTATATAACGAAAAAAGGAAAACTAAACAATACTAACAATTAAACGTAATTACAAGGTGTAGATACAGGTACAACACTAAATAAATGAACGATACAAGGCAAAAATTTAACAAAAGACCGGAAATATGCTACTATAAAAATAATTAACAAAAGATGACAGATAAGACTAAAAACTAAAAACCACTAATTCAAATAAGATGACATTTGCAATGCGGCAAAAGAAAGAGCAGTCAAAAGGAAAGCAACCTACGTTTACGCAAACATGGATCATAACAAAATCCCAAATCGAGGCCTTTGGAGCCCCAAAGGGCTGATAGACAACAAAATCCCTGGGGTGGCCCTTAAACAATAATGACCTTAATCAGTTCCCCGGAAAGGGCCTTTGAGTATACCCAACACCTAAGAGGCTGACAAAATCCAAGAAAAGGGCCTTTGAACGGCCATATATCGCGAACGAAGAATCGCAAAAAAGAAAATTAATTATAACAAATCCTATTCCTAGAATGAAATTTTTTTCTTTTATTTAAACCATGGGGTGCCAAAGAGAACAGTTGAGCACTCCAATAAACCTCCTTTGTACTTAAAAGCCTGTCGATCTCATCCGTGTTGTGTGGGGCCTGCACCTGATCAATACATTGAAACGAAAAATCATCTAAAATGTGTGGAATTTTGTTGAAATGCACTGCTACTTCACAAGTTGTTTTGTTTGTGAGCACAGCAGACTTGTGATTACGAAACCTAATTCGAAAATCAGTGGTTGCAGATCCTATGTATTGCAAACGACGAATTTTCCTTGCCAAGAGAACAGCTGAGTACAAAGGATACCTTGTTAACCAGGGTTATCCCTCCAAATTAGTCGATGATCAATTCTCCAAAGCCCCCACCATTTCTAGAAATGATTTACTCAGGACACGTGGAAAAGAAGCGAAGAAATTATTTCCATTCGTATTGACGTTTAATCCAAATTTACCGAACGTGGGCAACATAATTAGAAAGCATTTGTTGATTTTACAATCCAACCCCTAATTAAAAGAACTTTTCCCTCTAGGCTCTATCATACCATCTTTTCGTAGGTCCAAAAATCTTAAAGAATTATTGGCACCATCTCGTTTTAAAACCGCCGAAGAGGGAAAACAATTCAACAAAGCAATGGCTGTTTCAAATGCGAAAGGAATAGATGCGATCTTCGTCGAAATTTCTTTGTTGAATCCAAATTATTTCTTAGCTTGCAGACGGGCAAAAAATACACCATTCATTCAAGACTTTCTTGTGATTCTAAAAATGTGATTTATTTGGTTTCTTGCAAGAAATGTCGTTTGCAATACATAGGATCTACAACCACTGATTTTCGAATTAGGTTTCGTAATCACAAGTCTGCTATGCTCACAAACAAAACAACTTGTGAAGTAAAAGTGCATTTCAACAAAATTCCGCACATTTTAGATGATTTTTCGTTTCAATGTATTGATCAGGTGCAGGCCCCAAACAACTCGGATGAGATCGACAGGCTTTTAATTACAAAGGAGGCTTATTGGAGTGCTCAGCTGTTCTCTTTGGCACCCCATGGTTTAAATAAAAGAAAAGAATTTCATTCTAGGAATAGGATTTGTTATAATTAATTTTCTTTTTTGCGATTCTTCGTTCGCGATATATGGCCGTTCAAAGGCCCTTTTCTTGGATTTTGTCAGCCTCTTAGGTGTTGGGTATACTCAAAGGCCCTTTCCGGGGAACTGATTAAGGTCATTATTGTTTAAGGGCCACCCCAGGGATTTTGTTGTCTATCAGCCCTTTGGGGCTCCAAAGGCCTCGATTTGGGATTTTGTTATGATCCATGTTTGCGTGAACGTAGGTTGCTTTCCTTTTGACTGCTCTTTCTTTTGCCGCATTGCAAATGTCATCTTATTTGAATTAGTAGTTTTTAGTTTTTAGTCTTATCTGTCATCTTTTGTTAATTATTTTTATAGTAGCATATTTCCGGTCTTTTGTTAAATTTTTGCCTTGTATCGTTCATTTATTTAGTGTTGTACCTGTATCTACACCTTGTAATTACGTTTAATTGTTAGTATTGTTTAGTTTTCCTTTTTTCGTTATATAATCAATGTACTATATTGTTTTTATTTTTGAATGTTTTTGATTAGCGTCACTTACCCTCGTTTTAGTATTGTTATAATCACGCCGGTTACGTAACTCATAGCTTTGAATTGTATTTTGCGTCTTGTTTTGTACTGTAATCTTATTTATGGTAGATTTTATAAGTTCAATTTTTCATGTAACTGATGAAGGTCTAAGACCGAAACGTTTTTTTATTTATTTATTTTTTATTTTTTATTAAATTTTTTAACTTTTTAGTCGTCAGAAGTTGTCCGTCCTCGCTTTCCTTCAACGAGTATATATATATATTTAACAATTATTCTACGAGGGCGCGCTGGATATCGAATGATAGATAACCAACGAGGCGCGTAGCGCCGAGTTGGTTATAATCATTTGATATCCAGCAAGCCCGAGTAGAATAATTGTTTTATTAAAAACTTAACCACTATTAAAAAAAAAACTAAGAAAGAACGGGAAAAATGAGAAAAGAAATTTAAACGGAACAAGAATCGCTCACATGACTGAAAGAAAAAGGCGCCAAAACCTTGCGAAGTGTTGCAGCGTTTCATTGCAAAGCTGAATGAATCAATGAAAACTGCTCGAAAGTGAACAAAGTAGCACACGTTTTGGAAAGAAATCTTCTAATTATTGGCTCTGAAATATGGTACATGTTTGATTTTTCCTGAAACATTGTTGTTATCATCGTTCAAAGTGGATTGAAGCTGTACAATTTCACCATATTAGCTGCTGGAGTTGAAACTGAACAAGTCTGTAATCTGTTCGCACAACGGAGCCATCATGTGCGTGTTTCATCGAACTGAAGACAGAACAAATTTGAACTTGAAGAGGTAATTTCCATGCAGCTCAGAAGCAAGATTACTGTAGTGAGGAATATTAGAAGTCACCATCATAGTTTGTTAAATGCAAAGTGCAAAATGCAGTTGTTCCCGGTTTAGAGGTTGCGGACGGAATGGTAAGCTTAAAAACAACATTCAAACAACTGGAAAAGCGATTCAACTCCGTTTACATGGCATCCGATTTCTATCTGAGCATTTGGACCTGTTGGAACACAGAGCTACAACGAGTGCAGGTAAACCAGTGTCAATTTTGCGTGTTAAAGGCGAAAAAAATCTCGCCCTTCCTTCCTCAGTCTTGGTAGTTTGTCACTGTATTTTTTTAGTACTTGTTTAGACTGCATCATGATTTTCGCACCGACTCGCCACCAATGTGTGATAGTTTTTATTAAATGCTCCTGCCCCATTTCACTGTGTTTTATTTTATGTCTTGTCTTGATATTTTGAAGTGGAAAGCTTTCCTGATAAAACCTACCGTGTTCAATTTCAATGATCGACGTAACGATCGATGAAAGAAATTAATTGTAAACACGACTCAATGCTTTAAAAATTTCTGTTTCTGCACAGTTTCTTCAAACAATTTTGACTTGTGTTAGACGACGCTGTTGGTGATGTTTGTTGGTGACGATGTTGGAATTTCTTCTTAATTTAAATTCGCTGCCAAGTGATTTTTCTCGTCCATTTTTCTCGTCGGGTTGCTCGCGAGGAAAAAACTTTCAGCTCACTTTGTTGTTGAGTGTCCATCGACCATATTTGTCGCAGCAGGTATATGAGCTGATAGCCTAGCTCCGTTCAGCCAATCAAAATGCTAGAAATCCAATATACCTAGTCCAGTTTTTCATAAATATATATATATATCTCAGAAGGATATCAGAAGGATATTTCTCTTGTACTGCCCTAGAATTCAACTAGAATGGAATATAAATAATTTATAAACAAGCACAGTATCTGCAGTAGTTCAAGTGAACTCGCTATTTGCGTTCACAATTAGCAAAATCTGGTCCCTGAATTACAGAAATGGTACACAAATGAAGTTATCCTGACGTGCCAATGCTTCTGTCTGTACTTTTGGGGGAAACCTTTCAAATATACGGAACGGAATAATCACCTGAATTCTTTTGTTCACGATTGAATGTTTTGTCAGCAAGATCGAGAGAAAATATGGCGAGACCAGTAAATTTGCATGGGAGACCGCTTGACAGATGTAGTATTTTCGCATCCGTCCCCCAAAGAAACGCACGGATCATGAATCCTAAAAATCCGGATTTAGATTTGATCTGATTTAGATTTGAGTTTGGATTCTTTAGATCACTGATCTCTGATTAATCCATTTTCGGATTTAGGTAAAGAAACGCAAAATCCGTTTTTGGATACCAGAATCCGGATTTGGATTTTCCCAAAGAAACGCACCCTTATTTTCTGACTTTCTGGGAAACACGTGACTTCATTAATCGCCGTTAGTTCCAGTCACAACGCGTTGCGTGTGTAGCTGCACGTACCACCGAGATCCTGCCCAAATGTGCAGGAGAGTTATTTGCAAGCGTAAGCAGTTATTCCTTCTATTTTATTACGGTATTTATCTGCCTTTTGGCTGGAGTTTGGCTTTAACTCACGCCGACAATTTAAGGGGTATTTCTTCTTGTTGCAATTCAAGTCGGCTATGATAATTTTCGTCTTTTTGCTTCGCGAGTCGCGAAGCAAATCGTGCCTATTTGCATAATAATTGCTTACATTTCTAAATTTAGCCGAATAAATTTCGTTTGCTTTGCGTTCAAAAAGTACGAAAATGTTAAAATTCAGCTCGCACTTTCAAAAGCTTCTCAGTAAACAGTTAACTCGCATTCGGATTGACTCTGCTTGGAAATCAAAATAGGCTCCTTCAACAAAACGAATTAATAATTCAGCTTGGAGATTAAAAAGGGAAACGAGTGCAAATGTAAACGGCATATGCACGGGAATTCGCGAACCAAGTCGAGTTCATTGTCTTGCCTGCATTTTTTCTGTCGGAAATTTGTGTCCCTCGGGCAAGGACACTAGCAAAAAAAAAACGTGCCAAACCTCAGTCCACAAAAACAGCGTATTCGACGGGTTATTCGATGCAAAATAAAGTAGCTCCTAGTTGATCGAGATCGAATCCAGACACTTCACAGTCCGGGCGAGGTACTCCAAGTTGTAAGATATTTTACTTTTCTGTGTGGTACACCCCACCCCCACCCCAAAACCCATAGGGGACCTCCCCGGCCTCACCGGCGCAGACAAACATCACCACAGGACACCCAAGCATAATATTTGAATATCATTAAAAATGGCGTTTCAAAATATAAGACTCTGTATGGGAATTCGAACCGAACATTTTGAGCAATACATAACGGCGAACTAACTGAATTAAGTTCATGAAACGTTACATGGTGTTGTTGCTATCCTTTTTACAACGTATTTTGAGCAATTTTAGGTCCATTTACTTTACTGTGTATTAGTACATGTATAATACAATGACAAGGAAGGAGTCATTTGGCCCGATTTACCACTCATGTCCAATACTCTCTAACTGACACGATCCGAAAATGCCACTATACAACCGTACGGATCGACAAATAGACACCACCCGTTAAATAGAGCTGTCGATCCGAAAATTGCAGCTCATTAACGACCATCATGTTGATAGGAGGTTTGTCGATTCTTTCGATCCGTACGATTGGAAAATGTTTAGCACGATCCGTATAATAGACTTGTCGATCCGAAAATTGCATTCATCAACAACCGGGAAGCGTGTTGCACAATATAGTAGGCAAACATGAATATTCCTCGATCTCTCTAACTGACACGATCCGAAAAAGCCATAGTACAACCCGTACGGATCGACAAAGAAAGACGACCCGTTAAATGGAGCTGCCGATCCGAAAATTGCATCTCATTAACGACCTCATGTTCACAGGACTCAGGAGGGTTGTCGATTCGTTCGATCCGTACAATTGCATAATTGTATGCACGATCCATACAATAGACTTGTCGATCCAAAAATTGCATTCATTAACAGCGAAGAGTGAAAATAGTAGGCATAACACATGGCCAATATAGGTATGAGTATGCCCAAAACATGAGGGGCGCTCGAATCAAACAAAACACTGAAACCATTCAAATATAGCTAAATATGACTATGCCTCGTTCTTTAAGCGTGTGACCCCAAAACATTCGCCTTTTGCGCGGTGCAAAAACAAGACCTATGACTCCGAAACATACGCGTTTATGAAACAAACCAGACACAAAGCCAAGAAAGCACGCAAATATGACTATGCCTCGTTCTTTAAGCGTAGCTTTTGGTGAGGTGCAAACTCGCTACATCCAGTGTTTACGACAAACAAACATGTACTTAAGTAGCGGACGACTTATGGCGCAAAGGAGTGCCGAAACAACCAAAGCATGACATTGCTTTGTTCATAACTGGTGACAACGCCTAGTTCTAAGCGTGCTACCTGGCGGATTTTTCAAAAGTTCCCTATCTTGTACGCTTAATGACTGAAACTTGAATGCGCTCGGCGGCGTAGACGCAATCGTAATTTCGATCTGCTGAAATTTTCATTGTAATTTTCATTATTTGTTATTCTTGACTATGTTGGCTGTTACAGTCTAAATCTGATGAAATCGCAATCAATCAGTTGATGCTCATTTAAATGTCCCATGGCTACAAAGAATTTCGCTCTCGTTTGCCCTGGAATCCTGCCAAACAGCTTCTCTGTTAAGAGCAGTTTGCTGTAAGAAACGACTAAGGGTATGCAAGATAGAAAAATCCAATTTCCTCAATATCTGCCAGGATAAAGGCTTTGGTGAACTAGTTCTAAAAATATAAGTTTCGGGTCGTTTAGATTTTAATTTATTTTTTAGTGAATATTTTCGTATTTTGCCCTTCGCGGCAGTCAAAATCAACGCCAAAATCGGGACTTTTCCGAAAGCTCCTGTTCAAATATCGAACGCGTCCTAAGAAAGATTAACCCGGGGAGTTAAAAGATCTTGTTTCTTCTGTTTATTAGCAGTGTCCATGTTTCATGAAAAGCAAACTTGAATTTTTTACGAAATTTTATAATTTATACCCAACAACGGTCGTTACCGACAACCCAATTTAGGCTAAATTCAAGGCTCAAAAAAGCACTCTGGTACATGGCTTTACACAACGAGACTATACTCCCGGAAAGAACAATCACTTCAACTAAACATCGGCCGAGAAACATTTTGGGACAAATGAAATGGCGAATTTTGAGAGCGCTTTGAAAACGGGCTACTTGAGTGATATGAGCGACCCTTTGACCTTTCATGTCAACGGAAATCAACACACAGCAGCTCTTAAAATGTGACTTTCCTTCGCCAGAATACGAGTTTGCTTGTTTTTCTAGAATGTTTTCAAGTAGAGGAAACCAGGATTTTGAATTTGCAGGCCTTCGTTCCCAATATTGAGCGATGTTGGGCAATTTAGAGAAGTATGTTATGAAATTGACCTACTTTGTTTATCACCGAATTATACATTCAAAGTCTGTTTATGACGTGAATGCGGGATCAATAACGAAGTAAAAAACCGATTCATGAAATGTTTAGGAAATAACTCTTACCTAATTAAGTGAGCTTTTCCTGGCTGGAAACTGCAACTTTCATTGCAAAACGCATAGCGAGATCGCCGAGCCATGTTGCACGTGAGTTGTCAAATGTTTCTACAGTGCGGCCGAGGTTCCCTACGTTAACGATTAACCAGATTTTAGGACCGCATAGCGTGCAGTCGGAAACAACACTATGGTGGCGAACGCTGTGCTTGATAAGCAAAAAAGTAGGGGGGAAAAAGGAAAAAGAGAGCTTTTATTACATTTTTGCTTATTATTATATATATTTTTTACGTCCAAACCGTTGACACGTACTACTAAGCAAGTTCACCCAACGTCGGTGGCCTATTTAAACAATAGAGTTCTTCTGTTGATGGCACTACCGTGTGATAGGTTGTTCGAGGAAATTTGATGTTCACAACAAATATTAGCCCAAGAACGTAGTTCGAGGGCTTATATGCAGTTTGCACATCAAATTTCCCAGGGAAACTATCACACATAGGGCCTGAGACAGAATCCCTCTATTGTTTTTATCGTCCAACGCTAAATTTTGAGCGAGAATTGCCAATATGCGTTGATAGGTGCCACTGAGGAGGGACAGTATCGCGCCATGTGATCGATTTCGACCGAAGGGAGCACGCTAAAATTTAGTGTTGTAGTATGAAAGGTTAGAGTCTTGTTGAACAAGCGTCTGAAGCGCAGTAAACACACAAAATTCGTTCAATTCCATTCGTTCCAGAAGGCTCTTCAAACTCCCATTCTTAGTGAAACACACTTTTAGTAAATAAAACACATGAAAACACACAATTCAGTGTCTTTCTCTAGTTTTCGATGAAACAGCAGCAACCTCCCTCGACTGGTTCCGCTACAGCAGAAGGTGCTGTGATTTCTGCCTTGCATGGGATACATATGTGCACACGCCATAATACTCACAAACAGCCTTTAGCATGGCTGTTCTCAGCCTTTTCTTGCTGCCTTCCCTATGCATGTCGCACAGGTTTTAAAATTTAAGTGCTTCATCCGGTACTTTTCTACTGTTCTACTGTCCTTACCCCCTTACCCCTACCCTTGGTTGCATAACTCAACAATGGACTTGGCCGCATTTCATTCAGTCCTTTGCTAAGAGTCTTTAATTAGCAGGTCTAGTGCCCGCTAAGGAAGAAAGATATTGCACCTTACGCTATGCGAGAAATACATCTGCCCGAGCCAAAATACTAAAAACAGTCCCAAGCATGGGTATGCTTAGCATTTTCACGCTGCATTTCTTATGCAAGTCGCACAAGTTCAGGTCAGTGTTGTAAGCGATGGCGTGCTATAACTGTGCAAGCTTGATCTAATACAATCTATCGGGTATAGAACTTTTGCTTCTCTAGCGCAACACTATCACTTAAACGCTTACCACAAAGTAAAAAGCCAATTCGCCAATCAGAGTGACGCAGCTTATAAATTATTCTTGAAGAGAACGAGAACAACTTATCCATCGTGCAGTGAGGAACTAGTACTTGGAGAACAACCTCGACCTATCTGCTTCCTTATCAACTCGAATATCTGTCAAGTTCTTGCCTGTACCTAGTTTGTTGCGCCCCCCCCCCCCCCTCTCCAAAAAAAACTGCCTTTATCCGTTGCGTCACTTGCTCCTAATACTTTTTTGGGAAAGTGGTCTCAACTTTGATTAGTAGTCTCTTTTTCATGGCAAATGTTTCAGTGAAAAAATTAGGCCAGTATTTTTCATCTTCAATTTTGATTTGCTGATATGCTTCCTTTTCCCGACGTCAAACGCTCGCTCTCCAAACTGTTGAACTCAAGATTGTTTGGCATGTTTACACCGTCGAATTTACTTGAGGAAGTTGCAAGTGACAGTTGCAAGCTATTTGTAAATCGTGACAGCCATTCATGTGTCTAAGTTCGTGAGTTCCGATAGCCTGCGTAGCAAGCACTTCCGTAGACTTTTCCGCCTTTTTGAGGCATTTCGCGTTTTGGCCGCGCCAAATTAAGGCGAGCGTAAGAAAAAAAAAAAGGAACCGGGAGCGGGGAGGGGGAGGGGAGGAGAGGCAAAAAAACGAAACGCCTGCCCGCAAAAGTTTGTAAAACGCCTCTTTAGCACTCAAGGTTGGGTGAATTCATAGCGTGACAGCTTGTCAATAAAGCAACAAATCACAGATCACCAGATGTTACAAATTTACTTTCGTCAAAATCAAAACATGCTCCACGTAAGTCAAACCCACAAACTGCAGAAACGAAGCACTGGGAGATGCGATGTCGAAGCCTCGAAAGTGGGAAACTCAAAAGGGGCACTTCAGGATTTGTCGTTGTAATTTCAAAGTTAATAAATTTGGAAATTTATCTCCGCTAGGAAAATCGGTTTTATTTCTTCGGGAACCTTTTCAAAGCGTCGAAAAGAAAGGATTCTTAAGGAGCAATTCTTGCTGATATTTTCAGTGTGGTTAGAGTGGAAGTTGTTTAAAACTTGTAGCTCCGTCAAATCAGCGTATCAAATTGTCTAAACGGTGGTTCAAAACTCCATCAGTTAACAGTCCATGTGGAAAGAGAAAGCTTCCCGAAAGTCCCTGAGATTTGAAGCCACCGAACAGCCGTCTTCTAGAGTCAAACCTGAACATCGAAATTTTCTAGTTGGAGAGAAACAGTTAGTTGTGTTGATGTGGGCCACGCTCAAATTAACTTACCTGATTTGATTGACGTTCGTTGGCGTACGGGTTTTTCAAAATTGTGGGCTTTTGCGGGCAAGCGTTTCCTTTCCTCCCTTCTTCTGCCCCTTCTCCCGCTTCTTTTGCGCTCGCCCCAATTTTCGCGCGGCCAAAAAGCTAAAAATGCTTCGAACGTACGAAAAACCCTAGGCCTACGTAAACACTTGCTACGCAGGCTAGGGTTTCGATAGTGTCTACCTCTATGTCACAAGCCCCTTTTTCTCTTTCTGGGTCACCGAAATCCACTCTGCAGACGCCCGTCCAGGTATTGACCTTCTTTAGAGTACATGATGCTACACAGCAGTTGATAGCACCCAGCGTACTCACGTAGTAGGATAGCGGTGTCGATCGTGGGATTCTTGATCCCTTGAGTTGTACAGCAGAGCTCTCTTGTGATGTAGTCTCGGTGACACGGGCAGTTTTTGCTTTTGTTTTTGTTTTTCGCTCTTGCAATGCAGGTGGGCAAGGGTCTTAATATGGTTGCTGTGCTGAATGCAGTAAAATCTGTTTCCTACCAGTAAGCATGCTCGCTTGTTGAGAATCATTGTCCTGATGATATGCGGAGTATTCAGCATTTTTCCAGGGACAGGCAGAGGTACCGCTGCCCAAACGGGAGATATTAAGTGAGAAAAACTCTGTGATACCTGCCAGATTGTACTGGATGAAGTACTTTTTTAAGTATGAAATTAAATTTTTCACAACCTCATCGCATATGACAACTCGAACCTGTGCGACATCCATAGGAAAGACAGCATTACAAGGCTTGTCTACGGGTGTGGCTGCTGTATCATCGAAGACGAGCAAGGGAGAAAGACATCTGTGAAGCAAAGGAAATAGGAGACGTCTGCAAACGGGCTAGCACTATAAGACTCTAATTCTCAAGTCACCGACATTGGGAGAACTTGCTTAGTAGTACGTGTCACCGGTTTGGACGTAAAAATATATATAATAATAAGTACATCTGTAATAAAAGCTCTCTTTTTCCTTTTTCCCCTACTTTTTTCCCTATCAAGCACAAGCGTTCGCCACCATAGTGTTGTTTCCGACTGCACGCTATGCGGGTCTAAAATCTGGTTAATCGTTAACATAGGGCCGGAACCTCGGCCGCACTGTAGAAACATTTGACAACTCACGTGCAACATGGCTCGGCGATCTCGCTATGCGTTTTGCAATGAAAGTTGCAGTTTCCAGCCAGGAAAAGCTCACTTAATTAGGTAAGAGTTATTTCCTAAACATTTCATGAATCGGTTTTTTACTTCGTTATTGATCCCGCATTCACGTCATAAACAGACTTTGAATGTATAATTCGGTGATAAACAAAGTAGGTCAATTTCATAACATACTTCTCTAAATTGCCCAACATCGCTCAATATTGGGAACAAAGGCCTCCAAATTCAAAATCCTGGTTTCCTCTACTTGAAAACATTCTAGAAAAACAAGCAAACTCGTATTCTGGCGAAGGAAAGTCACATTTTAAGAGCTGCTGTTGTTTGATTTCCGTTGACATGAAAGGTCAAAGGGTCGCTCATATCTTTGACACTACTAATAAACAGAGGAAAAAAGATCTTTTAACTGCCCGGGTTAATCTTTCTTAGGACGCTTTCGATATTTGAACAGGAGCTTCCGGAAAAGTCCCGATTTTGGCGTTGATTTTGACTGCCGCGAAGGGCAAAATACAAAAAAATTCACTAAAACATAAATAAAAATCTAAACGACCCGAAACTTATATTTTTAGAGCTAGTTCACCAAAGCCTTTATTCTGGCAGATTTTGAGAAAATCGGATTTTTCTATCTTGCATACCCTTAGTCGGTTCTTACAGCAAACCGTTCCTAAAGTTAAATTACATTAAAAGAAATTAAAAGAGCCCTTTTTTGCCTGCAGAGTGCAATGTCTCCCTAATATATAGGTCGACCTGCAGGATTTTTCTCTGCGATGTGCAATGCAGGGGTTTTGAGGATTTTTTTGTCCTTTTTTTCTTTTTTTATCATCCCGACTGGTCGCGTGTGGCAGTCCATTCATGTAGAGTTGTCGGTTGTAGTCTACGTCGAAATAGAATCACGAGTTCCGCTTTTGGTCCACGTTGTTCAACACGTAGTCAACTTGTCTAGCCCTCTTTTCTGCCCACTGCCATGAAGTTGCCCAGTACAGCTGTACTGGGCCAGCACGATCCAGCGCCAGATCAAATCTGGCGAGGAGCCATTTCCGATCAGGAAGAGCACGAGCTTGAAGGTTTCTTCGTCTTTCATTGGTTTCTTCCAAAAAAATTAGCTTCATGTCTTTTGGCCAGGACTTTAGTGGGAAAAGGCGTCACCATCGATAATCTTCATTATTTCCCTCCGTCTTTCTACCACTTCTCTCATGCTGGGATATCGGATCTCTTCGCGATATAACTGGACTGACGCCATCTTGCTACAGACACAACAATGTTGATTTGATCTCTACTGCCTGGCTTTCATTCGGCTTCATTTTAATGTATTCATGTGATGCGTTTCAGTAAATCATCACACCTCATTGTTACAACCTTAATAGTAGGTTAACTAATTGCAAACAAACAGTTCAACGTCTTTCTAATTTTATGAATTTATTACTCCATGTGTCCATGTGTGAGGTATGCGGTGTCAACGAATTGACCGCACAGAAACGACCATTAAAAATATATTATTACGGTGTGGGTTTGTTGGAAAACTGCACATACGTTCGGAATATTCTTGCTTCTATTAGAAGCGGTTGAAATCACATAACGTGTGCGACGAACCAGGAAAACAATACTTATTCTGCTTTTCTTTTACCGAACTGCGGAATTCAGAAGATTTTTACACTTGTCTTGCAAGTGTTCGTAGAAAAAGAAATTCTTGCACATCGCAATCATGTAAGGAAAACCGCCATCAAGCTTCTAAGCACTTATTCTATAAATGTCAACAAGAAAACAAACAAATGTTCTTTTCGGCTTCAATTAAAAATAGTGTTATGTATGCGTTTCAGAAAATTATCACACTTCACTGTTACCAACCTTAATAATGGTCTAAAAAAACAAATGTTCCTTTCGGCTTCATTTAAAAATCATGTGTGTCCTTTTCACAAAATTAACACACCTCATTAAAAACCTCAATAATGGTTGCCACAACTATTGCCACAAAAAATGCGCAGTAGACGAGACCTTGGCCCACAAGATCAGTGATCTTTAATATTCGTAAGTCCCACTGTACTAATGAGATTCATTTTTCAGATCGACAGGTATTTTTTTTCGGGTCGTGAATGCCATTCTCCATCCGAACGATTCAAACGGATCGACAAACATTGCACAATACCTCAGCCACAAAATATTGAAAGCAGTATTTCTAAGCCCCACTAATGATATTCATTTCTCGGATCGACAACTCTTTTTCTCGGGTCGTAAATGCCATTCTCCATCCGAACGATTCGAACAGATCGACAAACTGTGCACAATACCTCAGCCACAAAATATGCAAAGCAGTATTTCTAAGCCCCACTAATGATATTCATTTCTCGGATCGGCAACACTTTTTCTCGGGTCGTAAACGATGTTCTCCATTCGTACGATTCGAACGGATCGACAACCTTAACACCATGCAGCTAAGCCACAGCAGATGATCTTCCATATTTCTAAATCCCACTAATGAGATTTATTTCTCGGATCGACAACTCTTTTTCTCGGGTCGTGGGTGATGTTGTCCATTCGTACGATTCGTACGGATCGACAACCTCTGAACACCACCTAACCACAAAAGATGATCTTTAATATTTCTATTAGTCCCACTAATGAGATTCATTTCTCGGATAGACAACACTTTTTCTCGGGTCAAACCTACTTGTCGATCTGTACGGATCGAAATTTAACTTTTTCCGATCGTATCAGATGGTGTGTATTGGACAACCCTCCGATTTACCCACTTTCACCGCTCGACACGTTTCGGAATTTGCTCGAATTTACGCACAAATATAGTTCGGGCTCCCATTCTGACTTAGCAACTTCATAAAAGGATGACATCCAAATGATTTTCTCAAAACCAGTTGCACATTCCTCGTGTTCCCAAAGAATTAGCCACTGCACAAAATCATAATAGCATCTCAAAATAGGCCGCCATGGATCCGTGAGGATTACGATAGTCCCGTTTGACCACGGTCGACACTGGACACCAGTAAAATTAAGCCCCAGTGGGGAGGGCCACGCTCGTCTTGGTCGTGTTACAATTGTAGTAACGCCAACCCGGTGCGCGCTCTTTTTCTCAATTTACGCTTGCCCCACTATCTCGGAGCCTGGAACAGGCTAGGCGTTGCCATGTTGATGAGTCCTAACAAGGACGAAACAGCTGTCCATGGCTGCTACTGCCCGGGTGATATGGCTGTGCGTATGCGTAAGGTACTGGCCATACCGCATTCTCGTTCCCAGACCCTACGATCTGCTTAGTCAGCGGTGGGATCGTCAGGCTCTGGTATCAGCCATGACCGGATGTCGTGAAATACAGGACATCCGGGAGCGCATGTCTAATTCGTTAAGTTCCTATTGCGCCTGCTCTATTCTCGTCCGTGGTGCTTTGGGCATGACAATTCTGACAACCGAGAAATTTAAATTCCTATTGATCGAGTCATGGTTAGTCGATCTAGCAGATGGACTAAGAGCTGTTCGGGACCCTCTTAATCTCCTTCAATTAGCGGAGAACCTGGAGCTTTAAAAGGAACAAACTTACGAAGCTGTCTTTCGTTCCGAAGTTGTTCAGAAGAACGATTGTACCTGCAGCTTGCTCACGGGTTTTGGATTTGTATCTTGCCCTAATAAAGGTATTGCATTTGCGTTATACTGAATTGTTTTACATTCGTCTGGTTTCTGTTGTGTGAGAATGTCAACAGTGTACTTATCGCTTCGCCACTAAATGCTAAACTACCCCATGGAAAACTTCCACAAGCATTTGGCGCCCAAGGTTTTTAACATCGACATCAAGAGGTCACTACAAAGGTTGATGAGACGGTTACATTTAAGTTTATTTGTGGACAAGCTGTAGTTTTGAAGAAAACGCTGTAGCGAGAAAAGAAGCGCTGGCATTTAGCGACAATCTCTAACACTTTAGATTCTTACGTGCTTATCTGCCCTAAGACACATTGGCCGTGGTTCCACTAGGCAAGTTTAGAACGAAGTTACAACGTCGTCAAACCGTTTTCAGTGGAACCGGTCACCTTGAGGTTGCCATTCGTTGTTAGTACTATTGTTCGTTAACTGGGTAACGCGGCATTTTTCAAAGGCCGTGATTCCACTAGGCAAGTTTACAACGGAGTTACAACGTTGTCAAGTCGTTTCCAGTGTAATCGCTCACCTTGAGGTTGCCAGTCGTTGTCAGTGCCGTTGTTTATTACAATGGTAACGTCGCAATTTTAAAAAAAGAATTACAACGCTGATTTACAACGCCAAAAAGCATGGTTTATGAGTTGTAAATCTTAATCCAATCAACGCTGAGCAATCACATTTTTAGGTTTGGCAGGGAGGTTTACCGCAAGTGCACGAGTGCACGAACACGCGCACGAGGTATATTCGGCACTGAATAGCCCTTTTCACAGTTAAGTTTTCTTATTTGCATTACAATGTAATTGGACATGGATGTGAGGCAATTTCGGGCAATTTTGCAGTTTCTGCCCGAAATTGCCTCACATCCACGTTCAAATGCATTGTAATGTAAATCAGAAAAGTAAACTGTGAAAAGGCCTATTGCATAAGCAAGCCCGCAGGCTAAAAATTGGAAATGCTCTGCTAAAATTAAGTGTTTCGAAGTTCGGACGACGAATAAATAGAAATAGGCTCCTGGTAGAAAATGTCTTTCAATCACGATGAATCAAGTGTACCAAGGTATGTTCTTGCTGTGAATTTCTTTGCGAATTTTTTTCTTTGCAGTTGATTGCGATAAGCATTTTTTTTGTGATGGTATCAATGGTGATGGGATGATACAATGTGTTGTGATTGACAATCAAATAGGCGTGAAAACGTAGAATCGTGCGACTAATATTACTGGGCTGAAAAATATCCCTCGTTATACCGGGGTCTTAGTTGTATAGGGGTTCGTTACATCGGGGTTCCCCTCCTGTAATTGTATTTGAAGCCGCACTAGTATGCCTCAGCATACCGTTAATTAGTGTTTGCTGTTAAATTAACCAATATTTTAATGTTTACTGTTTTCGGAGAAAATACTGTTTAGTGTTTGGTAGGTTTCTCGTAAAAAAATCATAGTCTTTTAGCATTTATCTGCTCTGTTAAAACGGGGAATCTCTAAAACGGGGAATGTCTTAAATATGTCTTAAACGAATCGTTCGAATGGAAAACGTCACTCACGACCCGAGAAAAAGTGTTGTCGATCCGAGAAATGAATCTCATTAGTGAGACTTAGAAATATACAAGATCATATCTTGTGTTTAGATCAGTGGTGCTTAGAGGTTGTCGATCCGTACAAATCGTACGAATGGAGAACACCACTCACGACCCGAGAAATAGAGTTGTCGATCCGAGAAATGAATCTCAGCTGTGGGACTTAGAAATATGAAAGATCATCTGCTGTGGTTTAGCTGCATGGTGTTAAGGTTGTCGATCCGTTCGAATCGTACGAATGGAGAACATCATTTAGGACCCGAGAAAAAGTGTTGTCGATCCGAGAAATGAATATCATTACTGGGGCTTAGAAATACTGCTTTGCATATTTTGTGGCTGAGGTATTGTGCACAGTTTGTCGATCTGTTCGAATCGTTCGGATGGAGAATGGCATTTACAACCCGAGAAAAAGAGTTGTCGATCCGAGAAATGAATATCATTAGTAGGGCTTAGAAATACTGCTTTCAATATTTAATGGCTGAGGTATTGTGCAATGTTTGTCGATCCGTTTGAATCGTTCGGATGGAGAATGGCATTCACGACCCGAAAAAAATGCCTGTCGATCCGAAAAATGGATCGCATTAGTACAGTGGGACTAAGACTTACGAATATTAAAGATCACTGATCTTGTGGGCCAAGGTCTCGACTACTGCGCATTTTTTGTGGCAGTAGTTGTGGCAACCATTATTGAGGTTTTCAATGAGGTGTGATAATTTGTGAAAAGCACACACAAGAATTTTTAAATGAAGCCGAAAGGAACAATTGTTTCTTAGGCCATTATTAAGGTTTGTAACAGTGAGGTGTGATAACTTTCTGAAACGCATACATAAAACCATTTTAATTGAAGCCGAAAAGAACATTTGTTTGTTTTCTTGTTGACATTTATAGAATAAGTGCTCTGGTTGATTTCCTTCAAGGCGCGGCGGTTTTCCTTACATGTTTGCGAGGTGCAAGAATTTCTTTTCCTACGAACACTTGCAAGACAAGTGTAAAAATCTTCTGAATTTCGCAGTTCAGTAAAAGAAAAGCAGAATAAGTATTGTTTTCCTGGTTCGTCGCACACGTTATGTGATTTCAGCCGCTTCTTATAGAAGCAAGAATATTCCAAACGTATGTGCGGTTTTCCAACAAACCCACACCGTAATAATATATTTTTAATGGTCGTTTCTGTGCGCTCAATTCGTTGACACCGCATACCTCACACATGGACACATGGAGTAATAAATTCATAAAATTAGAAAGACGTTGAACTGTTTGTTTGCAATTAGTTAACGTACTATTAAGGTTGCAACAATGAGGTGTGATGGTTTACTGAAACGCATCACATGAATACATTACAATGAAGCCGAATGAAAGCCAGGTATAAAAGCAGCAGAGATCAAATCAACATTGTTGTATCTGTAGCAAGATGGCGTCAGTCCAGTTATATCGCGAAGAGATCCGATATCTCAGCATGAGAGAAGTAGTAGAAAGACGGTGGGAAATAATGAAGATTATCGATGGTGACGCCTTTTTCCCACTAAAGTCATGGCCAAAAGACATGAAATTAATTTTTTTGAAAGAAACCAAAGAAACCTTTAAGCTCGTGCTTTTCCTGATCGGAGATGGCTGCTCGCCAGATTTGATCCGGCGCTGGATCGTGCTGGCCCAGTACAGCTGTACTGGGCAACTTCATGGCAGCGGGCAGAAAAGAGCGCTAGACAAGATGACTACGTGTTGAACAACGTGGACCAAAAGCGGAACTTGTAATTCTATTTCGACATAGACTACGTACAACCGACAACTCTACTTGAATGGACTGCCACACGCGACCAGTCGGGATGATAAAAAAGAAAAAAAAGGTTAAAAAAAAACCCTCAAAACCCCTGCAGTGCACATCGCAGAGAAAAATCCTCCAGGTCGACCTATTTATTAGGGAGACATTGTACTCTGCAGGCAAAAAAAGGCTCTTTTAATTTCTTTTAATGTAATTTAACTTTAACAGAGAACATGTTTGGCAGGATTCCAGGGTAAACGAGAGCGAAATTCTCTGTAGCCATGGGACATTTAAATGACCATCAACTGATTGATTGCAATTTCATCAGATTTAGACTAAAACAGCCAACATAGTCAAGAATAACAAATAATGAAAATTATAATGAAAATCTCAGCAGATCGAAATTACGATTGCGTCTACGCCGCCCAGCGCATTCAAGTTTCAGTCATTAAGCGTACAAGATAGCGGACTTTTCAAAAATCCGCCAGGTAGCACGCTTAGAACTAGGAGTTGTCACCAGTTATGAACAAGGCAATGTCATGCTTTGGAAGTTTCGGCACTCCTTTGCGCCAAAAGTCATCCGCTACTTAAGTACGTGTTTGTTTGTCGTAAACACTGGATGTAGCGAATTTGCACCTCGCCAAAAGCTACGCTTAATAAAGAACGAGGCATAGTCATATTTGCATGGTTTCTTGGCTCTGTGTCCGGTTTGTTTCATAAACGCGTATGTTTCGGAGTCATAGGTCTTGTTTTTGCACCGCGCTCAAAGAACGAGGCATAGTCATATTTAACCATATTTCCGTGGTTTCAGTGTTTTGTTTGATTCCAGCGCCCCTCATGTTTTGGGGATACTCATACCTGTATTGGCCATGTGTTATGCCTACTATTTTCACTCTTTGCTGTTAATGAATGCAATTTTCGGATGACATAGTCTATTGTACAGATGGTGCATACAATTATCCAATTGTACGGATCGAACGAATCGACAACCCTCCTTGAGTCCTGTGAACATGAGGTCGTTAACGAGATGCAATTTTCGGATCGACAGCTCCATTTAACGGGTCGTCTCTCTTTGCCGATCCGTACGGGTTGTACTATGGCTTTTTCGGATCGTGTCAGTTAGAGAGATCGAGGAATATTCATGTTTGCCTACTATATTGTGCAACACGCTTCCTGGCGACTACAAGCAGAAACAATTGGTCGGCTAGGATTGTTTGGTTTGTGAATTTTAGGTTTAAAGTAAATGCGTGAAGTCCTAGAAGTAGTAACAATATGATTTTTAGCAGTCACTGGTAATTCTTGTTTGTCCATGAGATCCTGAATAGTTTTTTGACAGTTTTTTGGTTGGCTGAAGTGCGATCTTTGTCAACTTTGGCACAAAAGGAGGTGTCGGAAAGTTGCCCAAAAGCTTCTTGTCGGTAAGGGTCGATCCGCCAAACAACTATCGCGCCACCTTTGTCGCCCGCTTTGATAACAACATCTTTGCGTTTACTAAGACTTTTAAGTGCTGCCCATTCTTCTGTAGAAAAGTTCGAGACTTTGGTGTTGCACTTAAATTTAAGTTTTTGAATATCGCGACGGCATTTTTTTCATGAATAATTATAAAGAAGCGAACTGGTCCTCCGGGGAGGATCCATTTTGATTTGCGAACGTTGAGAGTTTCAAAAACAACTTTTTTTCAGAAGTGTTAGACCGAAAAAGCTTTTAATAGAACAATTTTTCAACGTCTTGTTTAACTGAAAATTCATTGGTTCGCTTGGCTACAAGAACAAAATTTTAACCCTTACTAAGAACTGACCTTTGGGAGTCGGAAAGTGGTAGATTTTCTGGAATGGTGACTACAGTGATGTTATTATTTTCAAATGATGGGTCACTAGTAGCTGGAGGACCTATTGATTGTTGAAGGTTTTGATTTTTAATTTGGCACAGGTGGTTGAAAAGTTTAGAATTGAGTTCCTGGATTTTGGCGCGAATAGAATGTATTAAAACTGATGGACAAATTTTGGAAAGTTCGTTGCGACACTGGAGAATTTGTTTGTCGAGATCGTCCCGTTTGTTGCACGTAACTCTAATAATGATCCTCATGATATTACGTGAAAAAACGTTTTGAGCACATTGAATTTCGTGAAGGTATTGCTAGTTTGAAGGCGAAAACGTAGATGCGTGAAAATGTGAGCGAAACCCTTTTGGAATAACTTTGGATTCGAGGCAACGACCTATGAAGTTGATGTGACTACAAAATCTAGGTCTAGTGAAAATGAGAGCGGCTAAACGAAAACCTAAGCTGTTACTAGTAGGAGGAAAAGGAATGAAATAACTTACGATTTCCTGGCGTAGCTCCTTGGTGAGTGTGTTCAGGTTTGGCATCGTCTTCGGTCTTCTGGTTCCGGTCTTCTTGTGTTCGATCTGTCGAGTGAAAAGAGTCTAGTGGTGGCAGCGACTAATCAACATACAAGCAAGGGGGTTAGAACACAAAACACAAAATCTTGGATTTTGGATTTTGATAATCTCGCTACTTTGAAACGAAAAATCGTAACATTACGAAAAATCGTAAAATTCGTTGCAGAGGCGAATCCTGGAAATACTGGTGTTGAAAGCCACGCTAATAAATTACTTCCAACCACCGCGATGCGGTTGATATACTCCTGCTTATCAATACCCAACATGCCTGTGCAGCCAGGGTAGCATCTGTGAGGCTGATATATGCACGTGAAAAACGTATTTACTGTAATCGCCAGGGTCAGTTTGGCTTACTTGAGCAGATCAATTCATTCAGTAACCTGAAGCGTAAAGCATAAGGTAACTTCCCAAACCAAGTTCGGATCTTTAAGCAGCTCTTCCATTAATCTGTAAAGAAACTCTAAGTTGTTTAACTGCGAACACGGAATTGAGTGGAACGAAACTAAACAAAGCGGAAAGACGATAAAAGAAACAGAAATTACATGTAATTTCACGTACGTAGCCTGCATACATACATAAATTATCGGAAGGAATAATTCAGGTCTGCACGCAGGCAATGTCGGGAATTAAAAATATTTCGCACCTGCACCGGTACCACAGTTTCTAGTTCTGGGAAACTGATCAATGTGGTCTCCTATGCATTTGGGTCATCACGCAACGCTCCTTTGTTACAACCCAAATGACGGCTACGTAGGTTTTGTTAAATAAAAATGAAGGCCGACGAGTATAGATCGTAAACACTTCAGGAAGGCTACCAGCAAAAATCTGTAAGTTGTTCTGGATCGGCGTGCAAACACACCATTGATTCCACAGATAACACAGTTAACAACAAGTCATGCAACTGCCGACAAACGAACACATGCCCACTTAACGGAAACTGCCTTCAATCATCAATCATCTACCAAGCAACCGTTAAACGCAACGACAATAACGCTACTGAAACGTACATCGGACTGACTGAAAACGACTTCAAGACTAGATTCAGAAACCACACTTCATCATTCCGTCACGCAAAACACAGGAACTCTACCGAACTTAGCAAGCACATCTGGACCCTTAAAGACAACAACATTGACCACTCTGTTTCATGGCGAATCATTTCATCTTGTTCATCTTACAACAGCTCAAGCAAAAGATGCAATCTTTGTCTGAAAGAGAAATTGCTAATCATCTGCCGACCTGATCTGTCATCACTCAACAAACGTAACGAACTTATATCTTCTTGCCGTCACAGGAACAAAGCGTTGCTATGTAACAACTAAACACTTGAACATTCAAATTTTCTGCATCAAATTTTCTGCATCATTGATCATGTAAATTATAAATATATATATATATATATATATTAAAAACTGGACTAGGTATATCGGTTTTCTAGCACTTTGATTGGCTGAACGGAGCTAGGCTATCAGCTCATATACCTGCTGCGACCAAATATGGTCAATGAACATTCAACAACAAAATGACAAAGTGAGCTGAAAGTTTTTTCCTCGCGAGCAACCCGGCGAGAAAAATGGACGAGAAACATCACTTGACAGGGAATTTAAATTAAGCAGAAATTCCAACAGCGTCGTCTAACACAAGTCCAAATTATTCCAAGAAACTGAGCAGAAATATAAATTTAACTTAAGCATTAAGCGTTGTGTTTACAATTAAGCTTAACTTCTTTCTTCGGTCGTCACGTCGGTCATTAAAATTGAACAAACGGTAGGTTTTATCAGGAAGGCTTTCCACTTCAAACTATCAAGACAAGACATAAAATAAAACACAGTGAAATGGGCAGAAGCATTTAATAAAAACTATCACACATTCATGGCGAGTCGGCGGGTGCGAAAATCATGAAGCAGTCTAAACAAGTAAGCTTACTAAACAAACTACAGCTGCAAACTACCAAGAAGGAACGAAGGGTGAGATTTTTTCGGCTTTAACAAGCAAAATTGACATTGGTTTACCTGCACTCGTTGCATCTCTGTGTTCCAACAGGCCCAAATGTTCAGGTAGAAATCACCGGATGCCATGTAAACAGAGTTGAATCGCTTTTCCAGTTGTTTGAATTTACCATTTCGTCCGCAACCTCTAAACCGAGAACCACTACATTTTGTGCTTTGCGTTTAACAAACTATAACGGTGAATTCTAATGTTCCTCGCAACAGTAATCTTGCTTCTGAGCTGCATAGAAATTACCTCTTCAAGTCCAAATTAGTTCTGTCTTCAGTTCGATCAAACTCGCACATGATGGCTCCGCGTTGTGCGAACAGATTACAACAAAGTTGTTCCGTTTCAACTCCAGCAGCTAATATGGTGAAATTGCACGGCTTCAATCCGCTTTGAACGATGATTACAACAATGTTTCAGGAAAAACCAAACATTTACCATATTTGAGAGCCAATAATTAGAGGATTTCTTCCAAAACTTGTGCTCCTTTGTTCACATTGACTCATTCAGCTTTGCAATGAAACGCTGCAACACTTCGCAAGGTTTTGGCGCCTTTTGCGTTCAGTCATGTGTTCGATTCTTGTTCCCTTTTTATCTCTTTTCTCATTTTTTCCCATTCTTTCTTGAATTTTTTTTTCAATAGTGGTTAAGGGCTTGCTGGATATCAAATGATTATAACCAACTCGGCGCTACGCGCCTCGTTGGTTATCTATCATTTGATATCCAGCACGCCCTTGTAGAATAATTGTTAAATATATATATATATATATTTGAATTTCTTGTAATCGGTCCCACAAACAATGCTGTCCACGGAGTCTGTAACGGAGGATCACTAGAAGCGATCGTGGAAACTTGAATAATTGAAACAGAATGTATATTAGTGACGGTCAAGTAGCCAACTCCAGTTAAGACTTTTCAGCTTTATTTGCTCAACGTTTCGGCCGTCTCGGCCTTCTTCAGGAGCGTAATGACTGTATAACGGTGAGTGTCAACGGAATTATTTAAAATGTGGAATTACAATAGTGATTGGTTACATACGTTCACGTGCGACGAAGTTAAGTGCACGTGGCGATGTAGTGCAATGGTGAACTATATATATAACATACAATAAAATTCGAAAATAGAAACAAAACAGAGAAATACTTGGGAAATTGACATGAAAACAAAAACAAAAAACAGAAAAAGAAAAAACAACGACAACAAACAAAAAAAAACACAAAAAAAAATATTGAATAAAATATAACAATTAGGTTAAGTTAAACTGTTTATTGCCGGCTTCAATTTATTGATCCAGTATTCTTCTCTTGCCCTCCTGGTGTACTGGTCTGTTGACCGTAATTTCTCGATAACTGTCAGTTTCATATTTTCACGGTCACATCTTTTAAAATGCCTCACTGTGGGAATGTTCTTGTTGCCCACGTTTATATCAGAGCGGTGTTGATTAGCTCTGGTATGGATGCTGTTTCCAGTCTCGCCAACATATTGTTCTTGACATTTGTCGCATGTGATTAGATAGATGACATTCTGAGTGTGACAGTTGGTATATTGTTTTAGTTGGATAGATTCATGGGTAGAATTGCTAGTGATTGTCGTGGCAAATGATCCATACGATTTACAGCAGGCACATCGTGGATCGCTACCGCATGGCCAAAATCCTGGTTTAGTGAGAGGGGTGGTCTGGCTTTGCTTGTGAACAGGGGAGATATGGATTTTAAGTCCTTTGTTGTTGCAGAAAGAACGGCTAAAGATGTTGCATTTGGTGCCTGTGGGTGTGTTTGTGTTGAGTGGGGTAGGCAGAGTGAGTGGCTCATTTGGTTTGACTGGTCGCAGACGACGGCTAATCTGTTATAAAAGCCGTCGTCTGCGACCAGTCAAACCAAATGAGCCACTCACTCTGCCTACCCCACTCAACACAAACACACCCACAGGCACCGAATGCAACATCTGTAGCCGTTCTTTCTGCAGCAACAAAGGACTTAAAATCCATATCTCTTAACTGGAGTTGGCTACTTGACCGTCACTAATATACATTCTATATATATATATATATATATATATATATATATATCTACCTGGATTTTTGAAAAGGTGGCTCCTGAAGATTTGCCCACTTTGGCCGGAACGACACCGAAACCGGATTTTTTGGACTCCCATGAGCCTAGAAACCACACGGGAGAGAAAAGAGAAGGGAGGGGAGAGAGGGGAGAAGAAAAAAGGACTGCTGGCACTCATGATTTTTATATTGCCTACTTTGGAGATAGTTTCTGAACGACAAAAAAGTGCTCGCGACACACCGCTCGGGCACCTCAGCCGAGCGGTACCGTTTTCAAAAATCCGGGTATATATTGGCATGAAATGGGCTAAAATGGCCAAGAAATGCTGAAGAGGCCGCTCATCAGCCAGAATTCGGTCATTTTTTGCCATCTGACAACAATTGCTTGCGATATCTACCTGGATTTTTGAAAAGGTGGCTCCTGAAGATTTGCCCACTTTGGCCGGAACGACACCGAAACCGGGTTTTTTGGACTCCCATGAGCCTAGAAACCAAACAGGAGAGAAAAGAGAAGGGAGGGGAGAGAGGGGAGAAGAAAAAAGGACTGCTGGCACTCATGATTTTTATATTGCCTACTTTGGAGATAGTTTCTGAACGACAAAAAAGTGCTCGCGACACACCGCTCGGGCACCTCAGCCGAGCGGTACCGTTTTCAAAAATCCGGGTATATATTGGCATGAAATGGGCTAAAATGGCCAAGAAATGCTGAAGAGGCCGCTCATCAGCCAGATTTCGGTCATTTTTTGCCATCTGACAACAATTGCTTGCGATATCTACCTGGATTTTTGAAAAGGTGGCTCCTGAAGATTTGCCCACTTTGGCCGGAACGACACCGAAACCGGATTTTTTGGACTCCCATGAGCCTAGAAACCACACGGGAGAGAAAAGAGAAGGGAGGGGAGAGAGGGGAGAAGAAAAAAGGACTGCTGGCACTCATGATTTTTATATTGCCTACTTTGGAGATAGTTTCTGAACGACAAAAAAGTGCTCGCGACACACCGCTCGGGCACCTCAGCCGAGCGGTACCGTTTTCAAAAATCCGGGTATATATTGGCATGAAATGGGCTAAAATGGCCAAGAAATGCTGAAGAGGCCGCTCATCAGCCAGAATTCGGTCATTTTTTGCCATCTGACAACAATTGCTTGCGATATCTACCTGGATTTTTGAAAAGGTGGCTCCTGAAGATTTGCCCACTTTGGCCGGAACGACACCGAAACCGGATTTTTTGGACTCCCATGAGCCTAGAAACCACACGGGAGAGAAAAGAGAAGGGAGGGGAGAGAGGGGAGAAGAAAAAAGGACTGCTGGCACTCATGATTTTTATATTGCCTACTTTGGAGATAGTTTCTGAACGACAAAAAAGTGCTCGCGACACACCGCTCGGGCACCTCAGCCGAGCGGTACCGTTTTCAAAAATCCGGGTATATATTGGCATGAAATGGGCTAAAATGGCCAAGAAATGCTGAAGAGGCCGCTCATCAGCCAGATTTCGGTCATTTTTTGCCATCTGACAACAATTGCTTGCGATATCTACCTGGATTTTTGAAAAGGTGGCTCCTGAAGATTTGCCCACTTTGGCCGGAACGACACCGAAACCGGATTTTTTGGACTCCCATGAGCCTAGAAACCACACGGGAGAGAAAAGAGAAGGGAGGGGAGAGAGGGGAGAAGAAAAAAGGACTGCTGGCACTCATGATTTTTATATCGCCTACTTTGGAGATAGTTTCTGAACGACAAAAAAGTGCTCGCGACACACCGCTCGGGCACCTCAACCGAGCGGTACCGTTTTCAAAAATCCGGGTATATATTGGCATGAAATGGGCTAAAATGGCCAAGAAATGCTGAAGAGGCCGCTCATCAGCCAGAATTCGGTCATTTTTTGCCATCTGACAACAATTGCTTGCGATAATTATTGGCATGAAATGGGCTAAAATGGCCAAGAAATGCTGAAGAGGCCGCTCATCAGCCAGAATTCGGTCATTTTTTGCCATCTGACAACAATTGCTTGCGATATCTACCTGGATTTTTGAAAAGGTGGCTCCTGAAGATTTGCCCACTTTGGCCGGAACGACACCGAAACCGGATTTTTTGGACTCCCATGAGCCTAGAAACCACACGGGAGAGAAAAGAGAAGGGAGGGGAGAGAGGGGAGAAGAAAAAAGGACTGCTGGCACTCATGATTTTTATATTGCCTACTTTGGAGATAGTTTCTGAACGACAAAAAAGTGCTCGCGACACACCGCTCGGGCACCTCAGCCGAGCGGTACCGTTTTCAAAAATCCGGGTATATATATATATATATATATATATATACTTCTCACAAGCATCCATTCTTGTAGTCTATCATAACGATCATATAAATTTAACACAAATGAAGACAAACTCTAACTTTTTTTGTTTAACACCTATATTTCGAGTACATTCAGTACTCTTCTTCAGGGTGACTAAAAACCGTTACAAGAATCGTATTACAATATTCAAACTGTACATTTCAAAATTGCGTTACTAAGGACACGCGTCTTAAACGATTTTTATCGCGCGCGTACACCCGCACGTGACTTCTTGTTTTGTGCGTAAAATCCGTCATTGTCGTTGAGGCCATGGGGCGCCAAGGTCGTCAGTTTGTAAATCCAGTGATTTTCTCTTTCTCGTAATTCTTTTTCTCCTTTGACATGGTCTATCAGCTGTATTTGCATGTCTTCTAAACCTCTGTGCCCGTCACTATTGAAATGTCTGTATATGAGGTCATCTTTCCCTTTTTGATTTAAACTTAAATTAACATGAGCATTGACCCTGCTTTTATGATTATTAAATCGGGTTCTAGACCTAGTCGTAGTAGATCCTACATATTGCACTTTGCACTTAGTACAATTGATCAGGTAGATTACGTTACTACAGTTGCAATCTAAGTTATAATTAATTTTAAATTCTTTGCCATTCTTATTGCTACAAAAGGTGTCACCTAGACATAATAAAAAATTACATATTTGACAGTTTTTTGAAGTACATTTCAATGTTCCATTGATCTTCTCTTTCGGGGCGTTCGTAAAACGAGCACGAACCAGGTATTGAGCTAAGCTCTTTGGCTTCCTATACGCCACCATTGGTACTTGTGGAACGGCTTCTTTACACCTCGTGGATGAATGTAAAACTGGATGTAGCTTTTGAAGTAGACCTCCAATATGCGGGAGGCCAGGATGGTAGGTTACCACAAACGGAACCCGAGTGTTTTCTTTTCTCGGTCTTTCTGTTAAAACTTCATCTCTCGACGTTCTCCTTGCTCGATCTATTTGTTCTTCCACATACTTCTTCTTGTATCCCCTCTCTTCTAAAAACTTGCATAAATCACTAGCTCGTTTCTCAAAGAACGAGTTCCTTGAACAGATTCGTCTTAATCTCAACGCTTGCGCAAAAGGGATCCCTTTCTTGCAAGCGTTTGGGTGACACGATGTTTTGTGGAGGTATTGATGACTATCTGTTGGCTTTATGAAGACATCAGTCTCGAGTCTCCCAGAATCATTGATCACTTTCACATCTAAGAATTCTATTTCACTACACGACCATTTTGATGTAAACTTTATTGTTCTATGTGCATTGTTGAGGTACTCGATGAAACTTTTAAGACTGTCTTCCCCCTCCGTCCAAATAATGAAAATGTCATCAATGAAACGCCACCATGTGTGAGGTTTAATTTCTGCTTGCGAAATTAATTGTCTCTCTAGTCTATCCATGAATATATTGGCATACGATGGAGCCACGCGAGTTCCTATCGCTGTTCCCAACTTCTGCACATAGTGCTTGTCATCAAATTCAAAACAAGCAGAAATTAAACCTCACACATGGTGGCAATTAGAATGGCAAAGAATTTAAAATTAATTATAACTTAGATTGCAACTGTAGTAACGTAATCTACCTGATCAATTGTACTAAGTGCAAAGTGCAATATGTAGGATCTACTACGACTAGGTTTAGAACCCGATTTAATAATCATAAAAGCAGGGTCAATGCTCATGTTAATTTAAGTTTAAATCAAAAGGGAAAGATGACCTCATATACAGACATTTCAATAGTGACGGGCACAGAGGTTTAGAAGACATGCAAATACAGCTGATAGACCATGTCAAAGGAGAAAAAGAATTACGAGAAAGAGAAAATCACTGGATTTACAAACTGGCGACGTTGAGGCCCATGGCCTCAACGACAATGACGGATTTTACGCACAAAACAAGAAGTCACGTGCGGGTGTACGCGCGCGATAAAAATCGTTTAAGACGCGTGTCCTTAGTAACGCAATTTTGAAATGTACAGTTTGAATATTGTAATACGATTCTTGTAACGGTTTTTAGTCACCCTGAAGAAGAGTACTGAATGTACTCGAAATATAGGTGTTAAACAAAAAAAGTTAGAGTTTGTCTTCACGTGTGTTAAATTTATTTATATATAGTGGGCGCGCGCGTGCAGGGTAGTTAACGATTTGTTGTAGCGCGCGCGCGTGGATGCTCCATTTGAAACTTGTTTTTATAGTATGGCGCGTGCAGGGCAACGGTTATTCATCCTGAAGAAGACGCCTAAAAGGCGTCGAAATATAGGTGTGTGAAATAAGTTGAATGATTGTCTTCATTTGTGATAACATATATTTTTTTATGAAGATTTACGGTGGCGACGGATGCTTGTGAAAAGTAGTTATATATATATATATATATATATATATATATATATATAAATAAATTCTTGAACTTGGCTTGAATGTATTTCAGAGAGCGTTCAATTTGACGGTCAAACTGATAAACGCTTACTCACAAGGGAAGCGTTCTGGTGCTCCCAACTTTGCACTCTCCAACCTCAGGGCCTCAATAAAAGATCCGAATTCAATTCAAAAAAATAGAATTAGGTTTAATTGACGTGCGTGTTTTATGCACTTTAAGCCATTTTTGTTTTGTGAGTTGTTTAGAATTTCCGATTTTTAATATTTAATTTTTAATAATATTTTTAATTTTAAGAGCTAGGGGTAAAGATTAATTTAACGATGAGAGTCTCGTCTATATGTTCAAAGGCCTTTCTTTAGGATTTTGTTATTTTAGCGTACACTTGATCTACTCAGGGGCTTCGGCCGAGGATTTTATAACAGATTTTTCTGTTTAAGGACTCCTGCCTTGGAAACTGTTGTCTATCTAACTGTTGCTTTTATTCAAGGTCTTCTAGTAAGGATTTTGTTACGTTGAAGAACTTTTTATCGTGCCTTTCTCATACCACCTTGCATTATTATTTTTTACTTGTTTTGTTACGTAATAGCTGAATTTTTAGACCTAAAATTTTTATTGTGATGGTTGCCCTTCGGCTGACAAATTAGGCAATACTTCTTATGAAGACCTCTGACTAGTTATTTGTAATGTTTTGTAACCTTTGTTTGTTTATTTCATTAGCACTTTTTGTAACTACCCTACATTTTCGGCCTATCTTTCCCCTTCTCGAGCATTTGGTGAAGACTGAACACGACAAATAAGCCAACACGACAAAAACAAGAAATAAAAATTATGCTCTCGTTGAGCTCGAGCGACTTCGAATCGGACTCCGAGCTTTAAACATAATTTTTACCCTTGGTGCAAGTAGTAAACCTGTTGGTGCAAACGTATGCGGCTAAAGTATAAAGGAGCTTTTCAACAAGATTAACTTTTTCTACTTTTTTTCTAAAACTCTTACTTTTTGCTTTTGAATTTCATGCTACGGAAATTTTTATGTTTGCGTGAGCTTTCAATGCATGACCGGAAAAAAAACATTGACCGGAAGCTCAGTTGTCTACTCATGCGCAGTGCGTTCTGCCACGGTGTTCACTTGGATACGTTCGACATATCAAGCTGTTACCATTCTCGTTCCCAGAGCCTGCGATCTGTTCTGTCAGCGGTGGGATCGTAGGGCTCTGGTATCAGCCATTACCGGATGTCGTGAAATTCACGACATCCGGTAGCGCATGTTTAATTCGTTAAGGTGCTATTGCGCCTGCTCTATTCTCGTCCGTGGAGCTCTGGGAATGACAATTCTGACAGCCGAGAAATTTGAATTCCTATCGATCGATCGAGTCATGGAAAAGCTGTTCGGAACCCTCTAAATCTCCTGCAATTAGCGGAAAACCTGGAAGGAGCAAACTTAAAAAGCTGCCTTTCGTGCCGTAGTTGTTCAGAAGAGCGATTGTCCCTGCATTTTGCTCACGAGGTTTGGATTTGTATCTTGCCTGAATAAAGGTATTGCATTTGCGTTATACTGAATTGTACAGTTATTTTATTACATTCGTCTGGTTTCTGATGTGTGAGAATGTCAATTGTGTACTTATCGTTTCGCCACTAAATGCTACATTGTATTACGTTTTATCCCATCGAAAATTTCCAGGAGAATTTGGCGCCCAAGTTTTTAAACATCGACATCAAGAGGTCATTACAAAAGTTGATGAGACAGTTACACGTAAGCTTAAGTTTATTTATGGCAAAGTTGTAGTTTTGTAGAAAATGCAGTAGCGAGAAAAGAATCGCTGGCATTTAGCGACAATCTCTAACGCTTTGAATTCTTATGTGCTTAACCAAACAGCAAATTGTGGTCGCTTAATCTGCCCTAAGCCACATTCTTTGCGTGGTAATTGATCAAGTCAATATATTAATTAATGCCCTGATTAATTCAACCGGAAATAAAACGTTATGCGTAGAAGCCAAAAAATTTTAACGTTATTGCGCATACAGTTTGAATCAGCCAATCAAAAAAAATAAATTTTTGGCCGTTACCAGAGCTACAAGAGACGTAATTTAAAAAAATCCGCGTAGCTCTGGGGACGAGAATGAGCTGTTACATAATAATGACGTCATGTTCTTATACATAGACATTGCATCGCAACCTGCACTTACACCTGCACACCTAGGTACACACCTTAAAATTCACTCTCAAAACTCTTCAAACCCGGCGACAAGAATAGCAAATTCTTTGTACGAATAATCGATGTTTTCTCGAGCGCTTTACGTCCCTTACCAAACTGAGCACTATTTGAAATGTGTTTTTAAACTATCTTGAAAAGTTTTTTTAAATCTATCTTTTGAAATAGGTTCCGTAAAGAGCCATACTTACAAATAAACCAGGTACAGGTATCCATTGAAATCCATAGTTTGAAAATCAACCATTTGAAGGACTGTCGGTTAAGAAATATATATGTTTATCATACCACTATACGGCCTAGCTGATGAAATTTTATAGAAAACGCATTGGCAATTTGACTTGTTAAGGACCAGATGGATTGACGCAAGCTGGTCTGCAAAAAGTTGCCCAGCGCCGCAGACGCCATCTGTTCATTTAGCGCGTGTGCACACTTAAGCATTTACAAGCATTTGTTTCAAACGTTTTCCAATAGTATTAAGCATAATATGCTGGTATGGTAAAATACTTATTGACTAAGTTAGGTCAGGCCTGACAGGAAAATACTGGCTCTTGGTCTTGGCACACGGAAGGAGCGTAGTGAGGTCAATATGCCATGACCTTGGGAAAAATAATTTACCATCCGGCCAAGTGCATAATATACATGTTTTTATCATATGATAACAATTTTGCTCACTGCATGCAAGATGTCCCAAGATTGATGAGATTGAAATTACAACTAATGGTAGTAAAATAGTCAGGGCTCCCATTGATAACAGAACTTTATTATTATCTATCAGAACTATTTTATTACCTTTAATAGAGTACTGTTATTGTCCTTAAATTATTGCTCGGTTCATCATATTAATTGCACTAGTATAAGCAATTTAAGTTATAATGAGGCAGAGGGGCTGCTGTGTATTAAATCGATTCTGTGCATGCGTTGACGCTTGGTCAATGCAGTTAGATGAAGGTGGTCAACCTATACCAGCAAGTGGAAATGCTACCACACTTTGGAGAATTTTGCACAGATGTTTGACTTCAATAATTACATTTTACAGAGCGTCATTGAGGAGACAATTCACTGGACCAAAACACCTTTACTTACCATGAGCGCATTTTCATCAGGTAGGTAAAAAGTGAATCGTAAAAATGTTTTCTCAATTGATATATATTAATTATATAAGGTGGCTTCCTAGGGTTGTTATTGATGGAGTAACGCGCACCATTATCCTTCAAGAGGTAATTTTCTCGTGCTTCTTTCTAAAACAACGAAAATGTAACAAACAAAAACAAATATATGTTTTATAACCATTACTGCTGAAATTATGGCATTAGTCTTGAATTAAATGCCCCCAAAATTTAGGCGTTTGTTAGAGTGCATTTTGCTATGATTTTGATTTAATTTTATTGTGTGAAATCTTCCCATATTTTCACAATTTATATAATATGGCCAGAGAAAGCGTTTACGGGCAAAAAAGGAGGGTTACCTAGGCAGGTTATTCTCTTTTTACAATTTTTTGGTTTTTGCTTCTGGATGAAAACTGATCTTGCGAATTTTTTGGTAATCAAAAACCCTATGTAAATGAAAATATTCTAATCTCTTTGAAAAAATGTTAGGGATTTCACCGAAGGAAACACGAAAAAATCTAGAGGAAAGTTTCCATTTTCGCCCGACAACACTACGTCATAGAATAGGAATTCGCCAAAATGGCTGTTTGACCTTAAAATTTAGAAAAAGCAAATTTCTTAACTGGTTATTTGACGCGGAACTGATTATCTTTGAAACTGAGTTCACAAGGCAAGTTCATAAAGCAATGTTTAGGCTAGAAAAGTTGTCTAGAAGGAAGATGTTCTTAAAACTCCTCGACAACAGCTGCTTCAGAGCTAAAATTTCAAAATTTGGGATCTAAAAGTAACTTTTCACTTATTGTTACACGAACTCGCGTCAGCATGCGCAGGTTATCAAAGCTTGCGCCATTAGCGCGCGCACGTTAACAAACCTCCAGGTAGCCATTACCATCAGTGTGAACGTTATCATCAGCAAATGTTGTGGTAGAGAGATTCTCGTTTTATTTATTTGTTCGGGGGTCGGATTTCCTTGTGTCGTAGCTGTATCTCGGTACTCCGATCCATAGAACAGATGGTCTTTACAAATTACCATGAACTTACTATACCCTCTTTAGTCTTTGCCTTCTGTAAAAGCAAATAAAAATATAATCATCCAAGCTTATACTCGAAATTTAAGCTCTTACACGTACATTTCTTTGGCGTTGGGCTTTCAGAAAAAGGCAGCTACGCAATTTTCACGTGGGTGCCTACTAATCCGAAAGTGGTGTTCTTCGAAAAGCATTTTGAGAGATTTGTAGAACCCTTTTACTACAGACTGTAACAGTCTAACACCATACCTGTGTTAAAAATCTTCCTAACCCTTTGATCATTTAGGTTTTGTGAAATACGTTTAAACCTTTTTTTTTTGCAATTCTCTCTTAACTTAAAATTCAGATCCATATAACACTTTGGTTAACTCATTATCCTTTGTTTCAGAGAAAGACCAAGAAACACCAGGTAATGTGTGTAAAATATGTGAGTAGGAGTTTCCGTTCTCGTCATAAAATTCTAAATTCCTTGTATAATAGCTTTGACTAAAGTCCTATCTGAAACTGAAGGCCTCTAACACCGTATGGTAAATAATCAATTACCTTATTTGCGAGAAAACAAATTTCACACAGACTGGCTAGAACTCCAAACTTAAATTTGCGCAAGAGACACATTTCCTATGGTATAAGACTCACAAACATGCATCAAAGTCGATTGTGACGTAAATGCCTTGTGACCTGTTTCATTCTGAATGTACTGATTTTCTTACTCGCCATGCGTTTGAATGTGTTAAAAATCTTTTTAACATTGTACTACATATTGCTCTTAGAAAACACATTTCCGTAGGAAAAGACCTCATCTAATCTGGAGTTTTTTGACGTCCTGAATCCAGTTTCATCGATCTTTATAAAATCTTGTGAACTGACTAAGGCAATGCAAAAACTTAATTCGCATTTTGTTCATATAACGCCCCAGAATGATCAAAGCATGTGTACTGTCGTGAATTGTAACAACGTCGTGAATTGTAATACCTGTCGTAAATTGTAATAGCTCTTCTTGTAATTTGTAATAACGTAACTATCGCAAATTGTAACAGCGTGTTGTCGTAATTTGTAATAATCCGAGCTGTCGTAAATTGTAATAACACATTGTCGTGTTTTGTAATAACTTTTAGTCTTTATAATGACTGGTAACTGTCATAAATAATGTGATAGAATTGGTTTAACTACCTTAACGGAGAGGGAAGGGGAGGGGAAACGGAAGTCGGGTAGCCCGGAGTAAAAGGGGCCGGGAGTGTACGGAGAGCAGAAAAGAAGGGAATGGGAAGTGGGATTTCCAAGATGGCAGTATGTGGGAGAAATAGTAAATAAATTTCGCAGCGTTGTGCTATATTTAGCGATCGAAAAGCGCAAGGGCGGAAGGCTGCAGCAAGGGGCGGAACCGAGAGTAATGTAATAACTTTTAGTCTTTATAATGACTGGTAACTGTCATAAATAATGTGATAGAATTGGTTTAACTACCTTAACGGAGAGGGAAGGGGAGGGGAAACGGAAGTCGGGTAGCCCGGAGTAAAAGGGGCCGGGAGTGTACGGAGAGCAGAAAAGAAGGGAATGGGAAGTGGGATTTCCAAGATGGCAGTATGTGGGAGAAATAGTAAATAAATTTCGCAGCGTTGTGCTATATTTAGCGATCGAAAAGCGCAAGGGCGGAAGGCTGCAGCAAGGGGCGGAACCGAGAGTAAAGATTACGAGAAGCGGGAAGTTTCCTATACACCCCCTATCAGATCAACCAAACAACTTGTTGATTTGCTAACTAGAATTTTGTCACTCTTGTTACAAATAGAAACGAAAAGTGGTAAACGCATTCTCTAACTAAACTGAAACAGTTCAACAGATCGATCGGTCGGTCTGGGCTAAGTTTCTTTTCACGCCCACTTCAAGATGGCGGCCGATTACCGTTTTTATCAGAAAAAAGAAAACAACTGTTGAAACAATTCAAGTCAAGTCTTCTGTGAGCAAAAGGTGGCTGTGTCAAGGTCTACTTTATTTCTGAATCCGTCGACAAATGGCCACCATTTTGCGTCATTTTGAAACTGCAAACATCGCAGTCCCCTAGAAATGTCTGAAACGCCGATTAAGTGCAATATGTGCTTAATCTACGTGTTTTTGCTCGCGAAAGAAAGACTGAACTAAAAAGTATCATCACTGTGAAGAAGAAAAATGCATTTGGAAAGTCTCTCTTTCTTTGACAGCCCTGCAAGCGTGTTGCCTCAAAGTATATAAGACACTGCACATTCGGTTTTAAATATAGTTCCTTGAGGACTGACGAGACTGCTGGAAAAAGCAATGCTCTTAAATGTTATCTCGTGTTTCTCTTGAAATGTTCCCGCGCAGTACATGTACTTTACTGCTGCGGACTTGACAAGAAATGTAGCATCACTGATTGCATGGCCCTCGTTATGTTGGCCAGCAAAAAAGCAATTTACATTACGAGATTGAAACACGGCTTTTATGGATAAATTCGGGTAATTGTGTTATTACAAATTACGACAGCTCGGCTTATTATAAATTACGACAACAAGTTTGTACTGTCGTGAATTGTAATAACGTCGTGAATTGTAGTACCTGACGTACATTGCAATAGCAGAGCTCCTTTGCGGCCAAAGCGGAGCACCATCGGTAAGGAAATTTGGTAACCTATCGATGCGAGAAATTTTGGTTGCGACGTTAGCGTACGTCCGTCCACCCATTCAGACTCTGGGGGAGAGGGCGGGGAGTCCCAAGGCAACCCGATGGGGACTAGAGAATGCCATCTATTCTTGGTGGGAAATCGCGCGGTGCTTTTGAATTTTACACTTGAACTTTAAACTTGAGAAAAAACAGCTAACACCTATAAATGGAAAGAAAAAGTTCAAACGAATATTCAGTTGTCTTTTTGATGGAAAGCGTAAAGTTCAAGTTACGAAATCTGCCTTCGAGGACTTCACCTTTGTTTCTTCAAGGTGGAGAGCATGTCCTGTTCATTGTTGCGGATAGCCAAATGCGGTTTGGAACTAACTATAACGATACATTGAACTTACTTTATCTGGAGTTATTACGCCTTTCAGTCAAATTTGGAAAGCGCTAGAGCGGTCCAAACTTTGATGTCCGCCTGGGGTTGTTATTTTGACGTTCAAATTGTGCCAGGATTTCTGTTTTTACGATTTTGCGGAAACTTGAAGAGCCAAGGTAGGATGTTATTATAAGCTGATTCTAGAAGTTTAAACCAAATCGTAGCGCTCAGTTTTGTTAGAATAGCAATTTTATCACAAAAAGTAGTGTTCAATAAAAGCCAAATCACGCAAAATTAACGAACAGTACATCTACGTGTTGACATATGTATTATTCCTTGATAAATTGTGTGTAAAATGCGAAAGTTTCAAGGCAATCGAGTAAGAAAAGACGATGTTATTAGAGTTTTTAGAGAGGCATGGAGCGCGTCATTTATTTCGATCGAGTCACCTTAAGGTACACGATTTTGAGCATTGCGGTCAAAGAAATTACGTTTTGGAATGGGAATTTAATTTATGTCTTTAGAAATTGGTCATTTACTTTTTATTTATGTTCACGTTGACTTTAATAAATTATTGGAAAACGCACTCAGGTTTGAGATAGATATAGTCTTGAATATTTTGCGATGCTCAGCTGATTTCACTTGCGTGCACGGACCCACGATGCAGGAAGTGTGATGCGAATGGCATTTAAGTTTTCTTACTTACGGTTTTTCGAATAAACTTTTTCAAAAAAATGAGTTCTCTGTCCATTATTTTTTGTTTGTTTATTCACAACTGTAGGTCAAAGCAAAGTCGTAAGACAGTGCAAGTATCACTTCAGTGAGATGTCGGCGAATAATTGTTTTCAATTTTGACTGTCGGGTCCATGTCTATTGTCAAGTGTCTATTGTCAATTGTCTATTGTCAATTTTCCTGTCCTAGACGTTTTCAGTAGTAATAATCTTTTAAACGAAGCAGTCGTCGGTTTAAAGCTATTTTATCCGAAAAGCTTCCGAAAACAGTTTTGTGCGTTCCTCAAAGCACCCAAATTTAAATAAGCTTACTTCGCAGCTGCAAAACTTATGCCATAGTTTAAAGCACGTGTGGTGTATGTTTGTTTTCAATATCGATGGCCTCTAATTAGAGAACCAAATAGAAAAGTTATTTGAGAAACTATAAGCGAAGCAGTTGTCGGTTTAAAGCTATTTTATCCGAAAAGCTTCCGAAAATAGTGCTGTACATTTCTCAAGCGCCCGAATTTGATACAGTTCGCAGCTGCGAAACTTATGCCATAGTTTAAAGCATGCTTGGTGCTTGTTTGTTTTCAATCTCGATGGCCTCTAGCTAGAGAACGAAATATGAAAGTTATTTATCGAAGCAGTTATTCAGCGAAGCAGTTTTCGGTTTAAAACTATTTTATTCCGAAAACAGTTCTGTGTGTTACTCAAAGTGTTCGAATTTCTTCGCGGCCGTTAAACTTACATGATATTTCTTCGATGATTTCCAGGTGATTGGAAGCTCCCCAAATCCTTTTTTTTTGGGTAATCCCAGTAAAATGCCAGTGAAATGCCAGTATAAATTTTTGACTAGACTTAACGCCATACAATGTTCGTGTTATTTGTTAACATCCAAAATGATGAAAACCCAAAAAAATAACCCATTTACTTCATTCTTTTAGTTAGCAAATACTTTGTACAGCCCATTCTTTTCGCAAGCGCAGAATTATTGAAGGCCTAATGATCCAACAATGGAGCCCCAGTTTGAACAAACAAGTTCATTCTTATGTTTCGAAACTGTTCCCATCGGGAATTACTTAAAACATATAAAAATATGCACACAGCGGACAGTCTTTTTTCCCTGAAGATGACTTAATTAGTCGAAAACGTTTGCGTTTTCCTTTTTTAACATTTTTTAGCCTTGCAAATAGTGTTTTTTAATCATAAGCGAATATTATGGATAAGTTATATTTCGCTGTTGTAAATGAGCGCCGTTTCAAGTTCTTTCAAGAGAACAGCCAATAATCCAAAGAGATTTGACAAGCCTTGACAGTTAAATGACAGTTAAATGAATCTTGTTGATGGCCCTCGTTATGTTGGCCAACAGAGAAAACAATTTACATTGCGAGATTGAAACACGGTTTTTATGGTTAAATCCGGCTAATTGCTAAGTTTTAAGACATATTATTTCAAAACACGAGAATGTGTTATTACAAATTTCAACGGCTCGGATTATTACAAATTACGACAAGAGCTATTACAATTTACGACAGGTATTACAATTCACGACGACTTTTATTACAATTCACGACAGGTATTGCAATTCACGACATTACTACAATTCACGACAGTTCAACATGACATAGTCTTGTGCTAAAGTCTTGTGCTTATGCCCCTCAATAGATATCATGCTTGATAATATTTGTACACCTAGTGTTAAGAACAATTAACGTAATGTTTTTCGGTATACAAAAAAAAAGACTTTTTTGTGCTGTTCTGTTTGACACAACACCTTGATTAACTCATTATCCTTTGTTTTAGGGGAATCCCAAGATACACTAGGTAATGTATGCAAAATATGTAAGTAAGTGACCGGTAGGAGTTTCCCTTCTCGTCATAAAATTCCAAATTCCTTGTATAACAGCTTTGACTAAAGTCCTATCTGAAACTGAAGGCCTCTAACACCGTATGGTAAATAATCAATACCTTCTTTGCGAGAAAACAAAATCACAAAGAGCAGCTAGAACTCCAAACTTAAATTTGCGCAAGAGACACATTTTTTATGGTATAAGACTCACAAACATGCAGCAAAGTCGATTGTGCTTTTTAAATGCCTTGTTATCTGTACGTGGTGTTCTTAGAAAGAATTTTGAGAGATTTGTACAAAACTGTTTCATTCTGTCTGTACTGATTTTCTTACAGGCCATGCGTTTGAATGTGTTAAAAATCTTTTCAACTTTTTACCACATATTGCTCTTAGAAAACACATTTCTGAAGGAGACGACCTCATGTAATTTAAAACCTGGAGTTGTTTCACGTCTTGAATTCAGCTCCGTCGATCTTTATAAAATCTTGTGAACTGACTTAGGCAATGTAAAAACTTAATTCGCATTTTGTTCCACATAGCGCCCCAGAATGATCACAACAGGACACAGTCTTGTGCTCATGCCACATAATAGACATCATGCTTCTTTGGTCGGTACATTTCGCTACCCCCAGTTCATGGACTTCTCCGATGGACTACCAAAATGGGTTATCAAATGGGCTACCTGGATTGACTTCCAAATGGACTACCTTAGTGGGCTACCCGACCTACCAACTGTCCAAATACTTGACTACTGTACTGAAACCTTTGACCGACGAATCATGACACAAACTACAGTCGACTGAGAACTTTATTAACGCAATCAAGACAGTACAAGTACCTGACGACTACAAACTAGCGTCTTTTGATATGAAATCATTGTTCACCAGTATTCCACTTCAACTGGCTCTAGACTGCACTGAGACCGCCATCAACAACTCTACTATCGAACTACCGCTACCTACAGACGACATAATGGACTTACTGAACCTTTGTCTTACTTCTACGTATTTTCAGTACAACGGCAAGCACTACAAACAGTTGCACGGAACAGCTATGGGCTCACCAGTTTCTATTGTTGTTGCAGAAATTGTTATGCAAAACATCGAGGAACGAGCCCTCACAACTTACAAACGAACACTACCACTCTGGCTACGTTACGTTGACGATACCTTTACAGCCGTACACAAAGACGAAATCGACGATTTTCACAAACATCTCAACGGACAAAACGCCGACATACAGTTCACTAAGGAGATCGAGGAAAATGGTAAAATACCTTTTCTAGACTGCTTAGTTACCCGCGACAATAACAAACTACGGACGACAATTTACAGAAAACCGACACATACCGACAGACTACTCGACCAATCATCTTACAACCCAACGTCTCACAAAGCTACGACTATACGGACCCTGACAAGACGCGTGCAACTAGTTTGTGACTCACCCGACAGCTTAACGGACGAAATCAAGTACTTAGACAACGTTTTCAACAAGAACAATTACAATCGGGACTTTATTAGACACAACACTTACAGAAACTCCGAACCAAACGCTACGAACACTAACGCCACACCTGTCACTACTGCAACCATACCTTACATCAAAGGGACTTCTGAAACTATCGCACGAATCCTACAACCCTACAACATCCGCGTTGCTCACAAACCACTATCAATACTTTACGACAGCTACTGACGAACGTTAAAGACAACGACGAACCGAGCGACAGACGGGAAGCAGTTTATACAATCAAACGCTGCGACTGCCAGGCCACTAATATTGGTGAGACCGGCAGAAATTTGAACGTCCGACTGACTGAACACAAACGAGCGACTAGAAATGGTGATATCAACAATCACATTGCTGAACACCATTTAAAAACAAACCACAGAATCGACTGGGACTCTGCTGAATGCGTTACCTACAGTACGGACTACTATCAACGAATCACTCTGGAAAGCTGGTTTACTAACTTAGAACAAACACCACTGAACCGTTGCCAACAGCTACCTGCACCTTACAAACGACTGATTACCGACAATGACAAGACAGACAAACAACAGACAAACCGACTTATTTGACTAACAATAGACCAACGGACATTTGACTAACAAAAGACGGATCGAAGCGCACCAATCACGTTTAACAGTCTTCACAGCCAATAACATCACGACTTAACTGACAGACGACCAATAACATCACAAGATCGTCGACCAATCAGGACAACGACCAGAGACTTATAACATCTACTGACGATTCACAGTTCACTTGACTCTGAAGATGACTTCCACTCAGGTTGTCGAAACGTCAGTTAATGTCACCTCAAACAGTCCTTCTCAGGACTACACTCACCCGGACGATCACAATTTACCGTATTTGTTATTTTTGAGAACAAACCACCCCTCCCTCAAAAAAATTGTCGCAGTGGGATAGTATAGTGAAAGTACTGATTTTAACTCAACTTCAAAAGTAACATCTTTCTGCATAAGCAAGCAACAGACGCAATTTCACGAGTATAGAACACTTGGCATTTGCTTATTAAAGTAAATGAAAGAAAAGTTGCTTAACTATAACTAACAATGTGCGCTTTGTGACATATTCGAACATCACAAATCAAGCCATTTTCGAAGGTCTTTTTTTCAATGGTCTCTGAAGATACAAATGTAAAACTTATTGGAAGTTAGTCCCCACACATGGTAAGATGTTTTCCTTTTGTTTAGTTTAAAAATACTGAAGATTAATTATTACTTCAAAGATTATTTGCAACCTTTCGACACGCTGAGCTGCCAGAGCTGCCACATCTGCCATATCACCTTGGACATAGTTCGTAGAGGGAAAATCGAAAATCACGATTTCCAAACGATTCCAGATTGACCAGATTTTCCGTTTCGATCATTGTCAGTCTAGTTAGGTTAGCCCAACATATTATTTCTGTGAAAATCCCTATACTGAGCTTAAAGATTCCTAGAGAAGATAAGCTTGTTTTACTAGCATGGAAACATGTAGATTCTGTTTATAGTTGTTACTAGGCACGAGACTGCATCGGTCAACGACAAATATGACTCCTAATAAAGCCTTTCACACTTACTTCATTTACTGCAGACAGAAATTGTTCCTGTAGACCTTCGTCGCTTTCTAAAATCTCTAGAATCACTTCAAAAATCATCGCCAAAAATGAAGAGATCGTTCGCATCGTCCGCCATTTTGTTTTGAAGCTGTGAACGGTCAGAGTCACGTGTCGGGTTGACTCAACACCCGAGAGCGCGCTATTGCTTGTTCTTTGGAAGTTTTCCGGCTTTCACAACCAGTCCCCTCTATGAACTATACCTTGGACGATGTTTTCCTGCAGATGACTGCTGAGAAATATGGCAAAAATTATAATGCAGGGAAGATTTGGTATTGCATGTTCTTTGTTTATGAGATTATTTCCGCGTTGTATAGTGTTTTGTTTTTGTCCCTGTGGTGCCGGTACTCGAGTTCAGAGCCATTTGAGTGCACGTATAAAGCATGCATTTTACTGCGAGTTTCTTATATCGCAAAGTACTCTTTGCTTTTTTGAAACATTCTACATCAATTTCGAGAGCTTGTCAAAATCTTGCAACTGCTTTCACAACCTTTCTCCGCACGTAACTACTAAAGTCAGCAATTGGGGTTACTCTTCACAACTGTGAAATAAATCACACGCAAACAAACTTGAAGCGCTTGTCATTTGCAACACAATTGCTGAAAAGGAGTGTTGTGCGCGAAATTTGGAAACTATTTCCAAACATGATTTTCCCCCAACATGCGAAACTGAAAAAGACAGGACACATCGACCCTCGCCCAGGGTCTAGCCCCTTTGGTACAGTGGGGTGAAGAACTAAAACAACCGAAATTTCTCCCCGTTCAGCAAACTATGGGGAATACACCAGCAGGGTTTCATAAAGTGAATTTGTTCTAAACCTGGGAAGCGGGGTTAGTTGGAGACTAGGAATGCAATAGAGCCTTAACTTAATCTTGCTCAAGATAACGTGTTGGATCCGTGGATTTGCCTTGTAAACCGCTTATTACATTTGGAACTTTGCTCAATTAGCTGATGGTTACTCCGGCGCTAGATTCTGCGTAACTGTCGTTTAAATTGCTACAAGGAGTTATTTACTGTATTAAGAAGAGATTGTTGAAGCCATAAGTGTAATAATTGGCCTTAACATCGCCCAGAATGCTATTGTCTTTTGCGACATGTACTTACAGCGCCTGATTTTAGGACGCGCGGCATAATAATTTGCATGTTTAGAACAAGTCGGCTGTGATTGGTCAGAAGATCTTGCCTTTGGGAATACCTCGAGTCTCTTCGCGATTCCACTGCTGTCAATCAAACGGTTGGAAGTGTGAAACAAATTTCAAGGTGCGAGAAAGTGAACAATTGGGCCCTAATTAGGCCGCGCTCTCTATTCAAACCTTTTGAATAGAGAGATTCGTCAAAGAGTCCGCGAGCAAATTTTATCATGGACTGTCTAAATGTTATCTGAAATAGCTTATGCAAACCAAGCGGTTTTAAAGCGGTTGAGGCCAGCGCGAAGCATTACCTGCCCGCCACGAGAGAAGCGCCAAAAATTATTTCTCGCGCTTTGCAGGAATTGCATTCGCAAAAAAAAAAACCCCGGGCTGTCGGTATGTGTGTTGACTAGCGAGCTTGAAGCGCGATGAATGTAATAACAGTTGTACAACAGAATAAACTCTCCTTCAGCTTACAAACATAGGTATTTCGTTTATCCTGTAATGACGACCTGGGTCACGTGACAGAAACGGTTAGTAAATTATTCATGTGGACATGAGCATGAGTGTAATGAATGGTATTGTTAAATAAGATGTCCTACTGATGTGATTTGTCAGTGATTGACGTTTCAGTCGGTTCATTTGGCTTTGTGTAGTGAGTAAAAAGAAGTAGCAAGATCATCTCAGATGAAGTGCAAAATATCTGCTTAGAGCACTGACCGCCGTGTATAGTTCTAAGCCGTCAGGGCGATGAATTTAAAGGTGCTATTAAAAGGCTATGGCGCCTTATATATATGAGGCTAAATTGCTGTTGGCTCTTTCATCTGCAATAGTAGGGAAAAAATCAAATGTAGCACGTTTCTTCATAAACGTTTTGGCGTAGTGGTGACTGTAGAGGTTCTACGACTTCTACGCCAGCTTGTCACCTCTAAAGGCAAGCGTAGTGCTGTATGCGATATTCAGGCTTGTCTTTGTTGAAGGTAAAAAAAAAATGGATGAGAAATCCAAAATGAAACAACTGAAGGACTTGAACTGATACAAGTGACACGAACTTGAGACGTGTGCGCCGGAGAAACATTATTTGATATGTAAACTCTGTGCAACCTCCAGATCTGTAACAACTGTAAACCAAAACAATACATCATCCGCCACCTCTAGAACCTGTACCAAATTTACTACCATTGAAAACTGTACCACCTCTACAAACTCTACGCCCTCCATAACCTCTGCAACCTCTACACCCTTTACAACCTCTGCACCCTCCACAACCTCTACGCCCTCTACGCCCCTTATACCCCCTGCACCCTCGACAACCTCTAAACCTTCTACAACTTCTACAATCTTTACACCTTCTACAACCTCTACGCCCATACGACCTACACTCCCTCTACAACATCTACATCCCCCTACAACTTATGCAACCTCTCCAACCTCCACGCCCTCTACAACCTCTACATTCTCTACACTCTCTACAAACCCTATGCCCTCTAGGCACTGAAGCACTGAAGTCTGATGCCATAATAAGCCTTTTCTGCCTTAACTTAATGGGCCACCGATGGACAAGCCCAGGAGCAGTGTGAGGTTACTCTGTGAAATTTACATTTGCTTTAGACAAAACGTCTAAGACCCTAGATTAAAGATTTTCAATATCTGAGGTATAAACTTATTTGCTTCGTTTTTCCGAGAACAAGCTGCGCTTTTTTGATGAAATTTTGTTCTTCTTTCGTAGTTTCCTTTCTTCATTGCTGTCATACTACTCTACCTTACTTTACCAATTTTACGCTACCTATTAGGTAAAGTATATTGTGGCTCGATAGGATTTCTTAGTGCTGATGCCTAAAAACTTTGAATACGAATTATACCCCTAAAAGAAATAGGGCCGCCTTGCATTGGTTAGTTATTTTTTTTATGCAGAGTGTTATGTACTTCTGATTTAATCATAGCAATACAGTGACGTCATTGTTATTTCTATGTACAGCGATTTTCTTAGAATCTCGAAATTTGTACTTAGATTTTTACTTAGGAAAATATATCATGCAGTTATATTGTAGAATTAATTAGGAAAGCGTAATTTTTATTCAAGTTGGCACAGCCTTTTAGACTGCATATTTATAAAAATGAAAAAACAATTTGTATGAACTACAACAGCAGCTAATTGTGCGAAGTTTTTAAAAGAAAGAACGAGGAAATTTTCTCAAACTTTAAGAGAAGATTAATTGCGTCATACACGTATGGTTGTTGCTTTAGCACTAACAATTTTTTTTATCGTTTTAGACCTAAAAAATTTCTAAAATTCGCACGTGCAAATAAATCCATCCTAAGAAGGCAAGACGTCATTTACTAACTTGTAATTCTGGTCACATAAAATTTGTGATAAAATGAGGCTCACTCAAATTGGGTGAAAACGCAAAGTTTGTAAGAAGAAAGCCTACATTTACTTTTGAAGTTACGGCTCATAATCATTCAACTTCAAATCATGAAGACAAGTTCAGTATTACGATAATTTTTGTTTTTATTCTATCACTACGATAAAGGTTAATTTCTACGTCAAAAAATCACCATAAAACGACAAATTTTCCCTTCGTTAGTGAAAAAAACTGTTTGTCCACACAATTGCCATCATGTGAATTGAAATTAAGCTTGAAGTCTTGAGCATGAGAATTTTAATTCACAAGCTTGAAAAAAGCCAACCATTAATCGAAAAAACATATGCAGTTATGGAACAAAGGTTCATGTCGTCTTAAAGGACTCAAAGTAATCGAAAGAAATCACTTACAACGGTTTACTCTAACTCGTCATTTTCGTTTTATTTATGAAATATTTTCCTCATTTCAATCCGTATTTCATGTAACAATTAGAATTTGTTATGCTTATTTTCTGAAATGCTGAGCAGGTTGATAAATATGCCGAAAATCACGGCAAAATCCTATCGACGCAACCACTTCTCCTGTCGATAAAATGAACCCTGATCGCTCTCTGCCAATTCACTGCCAATTCCTTTTCAAGGGCTTTCCTTTCCTTTCGTCTTGGTATAGAAGGCGGAAACAGGCACAGCCGTTTCTTCTTAGGATGCATTTAGGTGAAAGAAAACTCTGATTACTTCGTAAAAAAAAAAAAAACAACTAACAACCACTTCCGAACGAGCTTTCAATTTCACGTGACCAAGTTAATCAGGTGTAACAATACTTTTCAGCGATCAATTACCATAGTTTACAAGGACAAATCTTTTACTCCTAATAAATCTCCACTGCGCCAGTATTTCTTCTAAATTTTTGTTTGAAAGAGAGCTCTTGAAGAGATTTATCTGAGCATGTAAAATCTCAATTATGAAAAAATGCCACTTTTTTCCGGCAGTATCTGATACCATAAAGTATCTGTTCTATACCACACTGTTATTAATTCGTTATCCTTTCTGATCTTTCAGAGGAATCAAAGATATTTAAAGGTAATTTATTTTTAAAGTTTAAAAAGGGTATATGTTTTTTAGGATTTTTTTTTGTATTTTGAATTCCTCGTATAACTACTGTCTTAACAGTACTCTCTGAAACTAATGGTCCCTAACACCTTACCGTAAATAGTTTATAATAACCTCTCTTTAGTTAACCATTGGTTTTAAAGAAAGTAGCGACCTTTGCATTGCGAGTTTCCTTTCACGGCATCAAATTCTGAATTCCTAGTATAACAACATTCTTAGCATAATATTAGTTTACCAAACGCCGAACACCCCGTAAGAGGATCCACGGGATACGGTGTCTCGACGTAAATCTGTAGATTTGTGTAAGTAAGACGAAGAGACAAACTCTTGACTGTTCCGGCGGTTTAATTGAGGGTTGTCCAATACACACCATCTGATACGATCGGAAAAAGTTAAATTTCGATCCGTACAGATCGACAAGTAGGTTTGACCCGAGAAAAAGTGTTGTCTATCCGAGAAATGAATCTCATTAGTGGGACTAATAGAAATATTAAAGATCATCTTTTGTGGTTAGGTGGTGTTCAGAGGTTGTCGATCCGTACGAATCGTACGAATGGACAACATCACCCACGACCCGAGAAAAAGAGTTGTCGATCCGAGAAATAAATCTCATTAGTGGGATTTAGAAATATGGAAGATCATCTGCTGTGGCTTAGCTGCATGGTGTTAAGGTTGTCGATCCGTTCGAATCGTACGAATGGAGAACATCGTTTACGACCCGAGAAAAAGTGTTGCCGATCCGAGAAATGAATATCATTAGTGGGGCTTAGAAATACTGCTTTGCATATTTTGTGGCTGAGGTATTGTGCACAGTTTGTCGATCTGTTCGAATCGTTCGGATGGAGAATGGCATTTACGACCCGAGAAAAAGAGTTGTCGATCCGAGAAATGAATATCATTAGTGGGGCTTAGAAATACTGCTTTCAATATTTTGTGGCTGAGGTATTGTGCAATGTTTGTCGATCCGTTTGAATCGTTCGGATGGAGAATGGCATTCACGACCCGAAAAAAAATACCTGTCGATCTGAAAAATGAATCTCATTAGTACAGTGGGACTTACGAATATTAAAGATCACTGATCTTGTGGGCCAAGGTCTCGACTACTGCGCATTTTTTGTGGCAATAGTTGTGGCAACCATTATTGAGGTTTTTAATGAGGTGTGTTAATTTTGTGAAAAGGACACACATGATTTTTAAATGAAGCCGAAAGGAACATTTGTTTTTTTAGACCATTATTAAGGTTGGTAACAGTGAAGTGTGATAATTTTCTGAAACGCATACATAACACTATTTTTAATTGAAGCCGAAAAGAACATTTGTTTGTTTTCTTGTTGACATTTATAGAATAAGTGCTTAGAAGCTTGATGGCGGTTTTCCTTACATGATTGCGATGTGCAAGAATTTCTTTTTCTACGAACACTTGCAAGACAAGTGTAAAAATCTTCTGAATTCCGCAGTTCGGTAAAAGAAAAGCAGAATAAGTATTGTTTTCCTGGTTCGTCGCACACGTTATGTGATTTCAACCGCTTCTAATAGAAGCAAGAATATTCCGAACGTATGTGCAGTTTTCCAACAAACCCACACCGTAATAATATATTTTTAATGGTCGTTTCTGTGCGGTCAATTCGTTGACACCGCATACCTCACACATGGACACATGGAGTAATAAATTCATAAAATTAGAAAGACGTTGAACTGTTTGTTTGCAATTAGTTAACCTACTATTAAGGTTGTAACAATGAGGTGTGATGATTTACTGAAACGCATCACATGAATACATTAAAATGAAGCCGAATGAAAGCCAGGCAGTAGAGATCAAATCAACATTGTTGTGTCTGTAGCAAGATGGCGTCAGTCCAGTTATATCGCGAAGAGATCCGATATCCCAGCATGAGAGAAGTGGTAGAAAGACGGAGGGAAATAATGAAGATTATCGATGGTGACGCCTTTTCCCACTAAAGTCCTGGCCAAAAGACATGAAGCTAATTTTTTTGGAAGAAACCAATGAAAGACGAAGAAACCTTCAAGCTCGTGCTCTTCCTGATCGGAAATGGCTCCTCGCCAGATTTGATCTGGCGCTGGATCGTGCTGGCCCAGTACAGCTGTACTGGGCAACTTCATGGCAGTGGGCAGAAAAGAGGGCTAGACAAGTTGACTACGTGTTGAACAACGTGGACCAAAAGCGGAACTCGTGATTCTATTTCGACGTAGACTACAACCGACAACTCTACATGAATGGACTGCCACACGCGACCAGTCGGGATGATAAAAAAAGAAAAAAAGGACAAAAAAATCCTCAAAACCCCTGCATTGCACATCGCAGAGAAAAATCCTGCAGGTCGACCTATATATTAGGGAGACATTGCACTCTGCAGGCAAAAAAGGGCTCTTTTAATTTCTTTTAATGTAATTTAACTTTAGGAACGGTTTGCTGTAAGAACCGACTAAGGGTATGCAAGATAGAAAAATCCGATTTTCTCAAAATCTGCCAGAATAAAGGCTTTGGTGAACTAGCTCTAAAAATATAAGTTTCGGGTCGTTTAGATTTTTATTTATGTTTTAGTGAATTTTTTTGTATTTTGCCCTTCGCGGCAGTCAAAATCAACGCCAAAATCGGGACTTTTCCGGAAGCTCCTGTTCAAATATCGAAAGCGTCCTAAGAAAGATTAACCCGGGCAGTTAAAAGATCTTTTTTCCTCTGTTTATTAGTAGTGTCAAAGATATGAGCGACCCTTTGACCTTTCATGTCAACGGAAATCAAACAACAGCAGCTCTTAAAATGTGACTTTCCTTCGCCAGAATACGAGTTTGCTTGTTTTTCTAGAATGTTTTCAAGTAGAGGAAACCAGGATTTTGAATTTGGAGGCCTTTGTTCCCAATATTGAGCGATGTTGGGCAATTTAGAGAAGTATGTTATGAAATTGACCTACTTTGTTTATCACCGAATTATACATTCAAAGTCTGTTTATGACGTGAATGCGGGATCAATAACGAAGTAAAAAACCGATTCATGAAATGTTTAGGAAATAACTCTTACCTAATTAAGTGAGCTTTTCCTGGCTGGAAACTGCAACTTTCATTGCAAAACGCATAGCGAGATCGCCGAGCCATGTTGCACGTGAGTTGTCAAATGTTTCTACAGTGCGGCCGAGGTTCCGGCCCTATGTTAACGATTAACCAGATTTTAGACCCGCATAGCGTGCAGTCGGAAACAACACTATGGTGGCGAACGCTTGTGCTTGATAGGGAAAAAAGTAGGGGAAAAAGGAAAAAGAGAGCTTTTATTACAGATGTACTTATTATTATATATATTTTTACGTCCAAACCGGTGACACGTACTACTAAGCAAGTTCTCCCAATGTCGGTGACTTGAGAATTAGAGTCTTATAGTGCTAGCCCGTTTGCAGACGTCTCCTATTTCCTTTGCTTCACAGATGTCTTTCTCCCTTGCTCGTCTTCGATGATACAGCAGCCACACCCGTAGACAAGCCTTGTAATGCTGTCTTTCCTATGGATGTCGCACAGGTTCGAGTTGTCATATGCGATGAGGTTGTGAAAAATTTAATTTCATACTTAAAAAAGTACTTCATCCAGTACAATCTGGCAGGTATCACAGAGTTTTTCTCACTTAATATCTCCCGTTTGGGCAGCGGTACCTCTGCCTGTCCCTGGAAAAATGCTGAATACTCCGCATATCATCAGGACAATGATTCTCAACAAGCGAGCATGCTTACTGGTAGGAAACAGATTTTACTGCATTCAGCACAGCAACCATATTAAGACCCTTGCCCACCTGCATTGCAAGAGCGAAAAACAAAAACAAAAGCAAAAACTGCCCGTGTCACCGAGACTACATCACAAGAGAGCTCTGCTGTACAACTCAAGGGATCAAGAATCCCACGATCGACACCGCTATCCTACTACGTGAGTACGCTGGGTGCTATCAACTGCTGTGTAGCATCATGTACTCTAAAGAAGGTCAATACCTGGACGGGCGTCTGCAGAGTGGATTTCGGTGACCCAGAAAGAGAAAAAGGGGCTTGTGACATAGAGGTAGACACTATCGAAACCCTAGCCTGCGTAGCAAGTGTTTACGTAGGCCTAGGGTTTTTCGTACGTTCGAAGCATTTTTAGCTTTTTGGCCGCGCGAAAATTGGGGCGAGCGCAAAAGAAGCGGGAGAAGGGGCAGAAGAAGGGAGGAAAGGAAACGCTTGCCCGCAAAAGCCCACAATTTTGAAAAACCCGTACGCCAACGAACGTCAATCAAATCAGGTAAGTTAATTTGAGCGTGGCCCACATCAACACAACTAACTGTTTCTCTCCAACTAGAAAATTTCGATGTTCAGGTTTGACTCTAGAAGACGGCTGTTCGGTGGCTTCAAATCTCAGGGACTTTCGGGAAGCTTTCTCTTTCCACATGGACTGTTAACTGATGGAGTTTTGAACCACCGTTTAGACAATTTGATACGCTGATTTGACGGAGCTACAAGTTTTAAACAACTTCCACTCTAACCACACTGAAAATATCAGCAAGAATTGCTCCTTAAGAATCCTTTCTTTTCGACGCTTTGAAAAGGTTCCCGAAGAAATAAAACCGATTTTCCTAGCGGAGATAAATTTCCAAATTTATTAACTTTGAAATTACAACGACAAATCCTGAAGTGCCCCTTTTGAGTTTCCCACTTTCGAGGCTTCGACATCGCATCTCCCAGTGCTTCGTTTCTGCAGTTTGTGGGTTTGACTTACGTGGAGCATGTTTTGATTTTGACGAAAGTAAATTTGTAACATCTGGTGATCTGTGATTTGTTGCTTTATTGACAAGCTGTCACGCTATGAATTCACCCAACCTTGAGTGCTAAAGAGGCGTTTTACAAACTTTTGCGGGCAGGCGTTTCGTTTTTTTGCCTCTCCTCCCCTCCCCCTCCCCGCTCCCGGTTCCTTTTTTTTTTCTTACGCTCGCCTTAATTTGGCGCGGCCAAAACGCGAAATGCCTCAAAAAGGCGGAAAAGTCTACGGAAGTGCTTGCTACGCAGGCTATCGGAACTCACGAACTTAGACACATGAATGGCTGTCACGATTTACAAATAGCTTGCAACTGTCACTTGCAACTTCCTCAAGTAAATTCGACGGTGTAAACATGCCAAACAATCTTGAGTTCAACAGTTTGGAGAGCGAGCGTTTGACGTCGGGAAAAGGAAGCATATCAGCAAATCAAAATTGAAGATGAAAAATACTGGCCTAATTTTTTCACTGAAACATTTGCCATGAAAAAGAGACTACTAATCAAAGTTGAGACCACTTTCCCAAAAAAGTATTAGGAGCAAGTGACGCAACGGATAAAGGCAGTTTTTTTTGGAGAGGGGGGGGGGGCGCAACAAACTAGGTACAGGCAAGAACTTGACAGATATTCGAGTTGATAAGGAAGCAGATAGGTCGAGGTTGTTCTCCAAGTACTAGTTCCTCACTGCACGATGGATAAGTTGTTCTCGTTCTCTTCAAGAATAATTTATAAGCTGCGTCACTCTGATTGGCGAATTGGCTTTTTACTTTGTGGTAAGCGTTTAAGTGATAGTGTTGCGCTAGAGAAGCAAAAGTTCTATACCCGATAGATTGTATTAGATCAAGCTTGCACAGTTATAGCACGCCATCGCTTACAACACTGACCTGAACTTGTGCGACTTGCATAAGAAATGCAGCGTGAAAATGCTAAGCATACCCATGCTTGGGACTGTTTTTAGTATTTTGGCTCGGGCAGATGTATTTCTCGCATAGCGTAAGGTGCAATATCTTTCTTCCTTAGCGGGCACTAGACCTGCTAATTAAAGACTCTTAGCAAAGGACTGAATGAAATGCGGCCAAGTCCATTGTTGAGTTATGCAACCAAGGGTAGGGGTAAGGGGGTAAGGACAGTAGAACAGTAGAAAAGTACCGGATGAAGCACTTAAATTTTAAAACCTGTGCGACATGCATAGGGAAGGCAGCAAGAAAAGGCTGAGAACAGCCATGCTAAAGGCTGTTTGTGAGTATTATGGCGTGTGCACATATGTATCCCATGCAAGGCAGAAATCACAGCACCTTCTGCTGTAGCGGAACCAGTCGAGGGAGGTTGCTGCTGTTTCATCGAAAACTAGAGAAAGACACTGAATTGTGTGTTTTCATGTGTTTTATTTACTAAAAGTGTGTTTCACTAAGAATGGGAGTTTGAAGAGCCTTCTGGAACGAATGGAATTGAACGAATTTTGTGTGTTTACTGCGCTTCAGACGCTTGTTCAACAAGACTCTAACCTTTCATACTACAACACTAAATTTTAGCGTGCTCCCTTCGGTCGAAATCGATCACATGGCGCGATACTGTCCCTCCTCAGTGGCACCTATCAACGCATATTGGCAATTCTCGCTCAAAATTTAGCGTTGGACGATAAAAACAATAGAGGGATTCTGTCTCAGGCCCTATGTGTGATAGTTTCCCTGGGAAATTTGATGTGCAAACTGCATATAAGCCCTCGAACTACGTTCTTGGGCTAATATTTGTTGTGAACATCAAATTTCCTCGAACAACCTATCACACGGTAGTGCCATCAACAGAAGAACTCTATTGTTTAAATAGGCCACCGACGTTGGGTGAACTTGCTTAGTAGTACGTGTCAACGGTTTGGACGTAAAAAATATATATAATAATAAGCAAAAATGTAATAAAAGCTCTCTTTTTCCTTTTTCCCCCCTACTTTTTTGCTTATCAAGCACAGCGTTCGCCACCATAGTGTTGTTTCCGACTGCACGCTATGCGGTCCTAAAATCTGGTTAATCGTTAACGTAGGGAACCTCGGCCGCACTGTAGAAACATTTGACAACTCACGTGCAACATGGCTCGGCGATCTCGCTATGCGTTTTGCAATGAAAGTTGCAGTTTCCAGCCAGGAAAAGCTCACTTAATTAGGTAAGAGTTATTTCCTAAACATTTCATGAATCGGTTTTTTACTTCGTTATTGATCCCGCATTCACGTCATAAACAGACTTTGAATGTATAATTCGGTGATAAACAAAGTAGGTCAATTTCATAACATACTTCTCTAAATTGCCCAACATCGCTCAATATTGGGAACGAAGGCCTGCAAATTCAAAATCCTGGTTTCCTCTACTTGAAAACATTCTAGAAAAACAAGCAAACTCGTATTCTGGCGAAGGAAAGTCACATTTTAAGAGCTGCTGTGTGTTGATTTCCGTTGACATGAAAGGTCAAAGGGTCGCTCATATCACTCAAGTAGCCCGTTTTCAAAGCGCTCTCAAAATTCGCCATTTCATTTGTCCCAAAATGTTTCTCGGCCGATGTTTAGTTGAAGTGATTGTTCTTTCCGGGAGTATAGTCTCGTTGTGTAAAGCCATGTACCAGAGTGCTTTTTTGAGCCTTGAATTTAGCCTAAATTGGGTTGTCGGTAACGACCGTTGTTGGGTATAAATTATAAAATTTCGTAAAAAATTCAAGTTTGCTTTTCATGAAACATGGACACTGCTAATAAACAGAAGAAACAAGATCTTTTAACTCCCCGGGTTAATCTTTCTTAGGACGCGTTCGATATTTGAACAGGAGCTTTCGGAAAAGTCCCGATTTTGGCGTTGATTTTGACTGCCGCGAAGGGCAAAATACGAAAATATTCACTAAAAAATAAATTAAAATCTAAACGACCCGAAACTTATATTTTTAGAACTAGTTCACCAAAGCCTTTATCCTGGCAGATATTGAGGAAATTGGATTTTTCTATCTTGCATACCCTTAGTCGTTTCTTACAGCAAACTGCTCTTAACAGAGAAGCTGTTTGGCAGGATTCCAGGGCAAACGAGAGCGAAATTCTTTGTAGCCATGGGACATTTAAATGAGCATCAACTGATTGATTGCGATTTCATCAGATTTAGACTGTAACAGCCAACATAGTCAAGAATAACAAATAATGAAAATTACAATGAAAATTTCAACAGATCGAAATTACGATTGCGTCTACGCCGCCGAGCGCATTCAAGTTTCAGTCATTAAGCGTACAAGATAGGGAACTTTTGAAAAATCCGCCAGGTAGCACGCTTAGAACTAGGCGTTGTCACCAGTTATGAACAAAGCAATGTCATGCTTTGGTTGTTTCGGCACTCCTTTGCGCCATAAGTCGTCCGCTACTTAAGTACATGTTTGTTTGTCGTAAACACTGGATGTAGCGAGTTTGCACCTCACCAAAAGCTACGCTTAAAGAACGAGGCATAGTCATATTTGCGTGCTTTCTTGGCTTTGTGTCTGGTTTGTTTCATAAACGCGTATGTTTCGGAGTCATAGGTCTTGTTTTTGCACCGCGCAAAAGGCGAATGTTTTGGGGTCACACGCTTAAAGAACGAGGCATAGTCATATTTAGCTATATTTGAATGGTTTCAGTGTTTTGTTTGATTCGAGCGCCCCTCATGTTTTGGGCATACTCATACCTATATTGGCCATGTGTTATGCCTACTATTTTCACTCTTCGCTGTTAATGAATGCAATTTTTGGATCGACAAGTCTATTGTATGGATCGTGCATACAATTATGCAATTGTACGGATCGAACGAATCGACAACCCTCCTGAGTCCTGTGAACATGAGGTCGTTAATGAGATGCAATTTTCGGATCGGCAGCTCCATTTAACGGGTCGTCTTTCTTTGTCGATCCGTACGGGTTGTACTATGGCTTTTTCGGATCGTGTCAGTTAGAGAGATCGAGGAATATTCATGTTTGCCTACTATATTGTGCAACACGCTTCCCGGTTGTTGATGAATGCAATTTTCGGATCGACAAGTCTATTATACGGATCGTGCTAAACATTTTCCAATCGTACGGATCGAAAGAATCGACAAACCTCCTATCAACATGATGGTCGTTAATGAGCTGCAATTTTCGGATCGACAGCTCTATTTAACGGGTGGTGTCTATTTGTCGATCCGTACGGTTGTATAGTGGCATTTTCGGATCGTGTCAGTTAGAGAGTATTGGACATGAGTGGTTTAATTGCATAACGTTTCGGCCTGCGGCCTTCCTCAGGTACAAGTTTAAAACTAGATATTTGCAATAACAAGTTAAAAAGCCTAGTATGAGAAAATTACAAAGCCGTCTATATTTATAGTAGTAGTTGAGGTGACAAATAATGTAAATAATGGTTACGTAATAACAGAAAGGAAAAACAAAAAATACTTAAGATATAAGTGGGATCTAACAAAGTAGTGCAAACAGCAAAGCTTAAAAATTACAAAGGTTACAACTACCATGAGCAATTCAACTGTGGTTGGATTTGCTGCCTGTTGTAAAGGCTGATCGAAATTTTGGACCACAATAAAAACTAATTAACTGTTGTAATAGACACGGTTCTTTGATTTGAACTTCCTCCCTTTGTTAAGGCCGTATGGATGTAACGAAGAAAGTTGTGACTACCATTGCTTCCCTTGTGAGAAGCAATTGTTCGAGATGGACTTCATTTCTGTGGTTAACAATTTGTTTAATAATAATAAAGCTAATTCGACAAATTTGGTGTTCATTAGAACAATAATGAACAGCTAGTTCCCAAGTTCTCTTATTGTTAAGTGGAGCCAACAGACTGCTTTTTGCATTTGTCACAAGCAGCCAAATAAATAATATTCTTTGACAGACAACTTAATTGTTGATTGATCTTGTAGACGCGGTGCAAATTACCCTGCGAGCAGAGGCCCTTTGATCTTCCTAGATAAGTCGGGAAGAGGAAGGGACCTCTGCCAGCTGCCTGGACTTTCTTTGATTTGCCGCTCATCCACCGAAACGGATGAGTGAGTCCGGTTTGAAACCAGTTTTTCCCGTTTTTGCTCGGTACGCATGTGCTTTGTTAGAAATCGCTGACTAATTACGTGCCCACGGTATGTTCGGCACGCTCGTGAAGTTCACAACAGCGGACGTTTCTCTTTCGAAGGATGTCTTTGATAAAGCCGTGAAAAGTGCCCTGCGAAGAGTTAATACTCCTGGAATAAGCAATCTCACTTAACACCAGTCGAAGGCCTTGCTTAATTTTCTGTGTGGTAAAGATTCTTTTGTCTGTTTGCCAACCGGCCATGCAAAAATTTTACTTCTGGTTTGAGCGGGAATCGATGAGAAGGGCTACGCGAATGTGCACTTCGACGCTTATTTTTATGGCGAAACGACATTTATTTTGGTCAACGGCGAGACAAGCAAACGGCAAGAGAAACAATTATTTGCCGACTGGTGGCCGGTAAGTTTTGTAGTCTAGTGGGTTAGTGCTATATTTTGCAAAAATCGTTACAGACCGGACAAAAGCACCAAACTTGGCACACTTAGTCTTTGAAGCATGGGCTTTAAGAAAATCCAATGCTCCAAAAAAAATATTTGCACTTAAAGGTGAAAATGACGTCATTTGTTACGTCACTCTTGTGTTTGGCTGTTTCTGATTTTGTGTGTTATATACTAATGAACAACATTCGGGTAAGGGCTTTCTCGCACTTAATCGGACAGAAAAGTGCAAAACGTTTTGGCAATACTTTTTAATACAATAATATCAATTAATACACGGGCCTTTTCATAAATTGTAAATATATTTGTTGTTTTTTTTGCCGAATCGCGCAAAGGGCATGATTCTAAAATTTGTTAATTATCCGACTGCATCACTTTTCCTTCAATGGATAAACTCTCTAAAAAATCAGATAACATTGCTGTAATATTATAGACAATTTTTTTGGTGAGATAGTTTCTGGAATTAGCATCATGCAATTTCCAACACAAGAGAATGAAGGTACCTGCAGAGAAGCATCTTTTTCACAAACTGCAAACTCTAAAGAGAAACCGAGTCTTCCAGAAGCTTTCGCAAATGTGCCACCCATACATGTCACGGACACAACAACTGTGCCATCTGTATCGAATACAACTGAGTACAGTGGAGGGATGGCGATTAAGCAAGCTATTGACATAGAAAAAGGCTGCATAAAGCAAAGTGTCGAGCTCCTCAGATTGGAAACACTTCGCAAGGGTCAGCCAATTTCGTGGGCCGCCTACCACGCTTCTCTTCAGCCCCCCGTTGAGCATCTACCCTCAATTATTGCAATGCTTCCAATCTTCCTTGAGAAAGCAGACTCGCCTGCAATGGTTAAACACGGGCTGGATATCGTTAGAAACGTTACCAGGTTCTTGAATGCTGGACAAGTTCCAGTTCTTGCTTGTGACTGTCCTATCTTTGCGATCTCCAAAAAAATTCAGTGGAGCATGCCGCAGTTGTATGGAGAAGACAAATTCCTTATAATGTTTGGAGGGTTCCATATCGAGAAAGCCCTATGGAATGCACTTGGAGATCTCCTACATGGTTCAGGCTGGACAGATGTCTTGACTGAAGCGGGAATAGCAACGTCCGGTACAGCCGATTCATTTTTAAGAGCAGCCCACATTACTCGGACACGACACATGCATCAGGTTACGGCACTGGCGCTAGCTAAGCTACAACAAGAGGCTTTTGTGAAAAGCAGAGAGCATGATTTGGAAAAATGGCGACAAGAAATGATGGAAGCATGCCCAACATTCCACTTCTGGGACATGATTCTGAGAACAGAAATAGTTGTCTTGGCGTTTATACGATCGCACAGAGAGCGAGACTTTACTCTGTACATAGAGTGTCTAAAAGAACTTATGTTCTTATTCTTCGCTTTGGATCACGTTAACTACAGTCGCTGGGTTAGTGTCCATCTACGAGATGTGCAATCATTGCCTGACAAACTGAGGGACATTTTCAGCAAGTTCTGGGTCATTCAGAAGACATCTACGAGATTTTCAGCAATCCCAATTGATCAGGCCCACGAACAGGAAAACGCTAAAGTCAAGGGTAGCGGAGGAGTTGTGGGGCTTACGGAAAACCCGGCTGCATTGAGCAGATGGCTAATTTCTGGCCCAGAAATGGCAAGGCTTGTCACACAGTTTGATGAGCAATACATGCCACAACCAAATCGAGAGGATACTAGTCACCATGAAGAAGGTCTGTGACAACAGGTGAAGTTTCAGCAACAAGTTAACAACCTTATTAATCAAATTAACAGATGCGGCAATCCGTTTGACGAGAAATGCCAAGAACTCCTTGTCCTAAATACCAGAGAGTGTGCAGCAGAGAATGTTGTGACATCAGAGTGCACCATTGAAGAAGTAGGAAAACGACAATTTGAAACGTTCAAGAGAGAAGTTCTTGAGGAAAGAACGAAACCAATCAGCACCGCCATTAAAAGAAATTCATTGCCATTATTTAGCACAACGAAGCACAAAGTTCGTTCGTCAACAAATAAAATCAAAGCAATTAAGAATGACGTCGGACTGTTCAGTCGCTTGTATATCAGTACCCAGCAGCATGAAGGAGACCTTGACGAATTCTTCGCCCACGAGAACCATGCCTATCCCCCTTCAATATCCAATTTTGGCAAGCTTCGTTTGGGTGATAAGTCGGACTTGCTTAAGATGTTGCAAGATACAGGGACAAAACCAGATGATTGCAGGTTTGAGTGTAAAATCTTTGATGGTGGCGCGCTGATTCATTTTCTTAGCCCAAAGAATGCAACACTGCTGTTTTCAGAATATTCACACCAAATCTTTTTACCATTTCTGGAGAGGGAACTCTCAACTGTCAAACGAGTGGATGTGGTATGGGATCGATATCTGACAGATAGCCTGAAGAACTGCACAAGGGAGAAGCGTGGGCCCGGTGTTCGGGTGAAAGTTGGTCCCCAGGCTAGAGTGCCAAAGAATTGGAATGCCTTTCTTAGAGATTCCACGAACAAAGATGAGTTGTTTAACTATCTTTCCGAAGAAGTGGATCATGTTCAGTGGGATTGCTCGAGGGAAATCTATATCACAAAAGGTAGTTTGGTAATTGCCAAGGGTGGTGGCAAGCCAATGTTTGACTGCACTCATGAAGAGGCGGACACTAGAGTTATAGTTCATTTGCTTCATGCTCTTGAAAACGGGCAGAGCAGAGTTGAAATTCGAACAGTTGACACAGATGTTGTTGTTTTACTGATCGGTAAATTCTTTGATGTGCAAGCGAAATATCCCCTAGTTGACATAGGGGTGGCCTTTGGAGTTGGCAAGCATTTTCAATACATCCATGTCAATTCCGTCTGCGGGAAATTAGGCAAAGATCAATCAGAGTCCTTTCCTGCTTTCCACGCCTTTTCGGGCTGTGATACAACTTCGTCATTTTGTGGAAAGGGCAAGAAATCTGCTTTACAAACATGGCGATCCTTCCCTGAGGCCACTGAAGCGTTTCTTCACATGCAACAAAACCCGTTTGTTGCAGTAAACTATTCTTCGCCACATTTCAAGACGCTAGAGAGACTTACAGTGCTGATGTACGACAAGAGAAGTACTTTCCATTCTGTAAATGCCGCTCGGAGGGAGCTGTTCTCCAAGAAGGGAAGGACTATTGAAAAAATCCCCCCTACACAAGTAACTACTGTAGTGGGATATCGCTGGTTTCCGAGTGCATTTTAAAAGACTTTTTTGTTAACAAGAATACATTTGCCTTGCAGAATGCTTTGTTATTGCATGTTCAAAGAGCTGCATACCAGGCCGGGATTTGGGCAACGTGTGCAGAGACCCAACCTAACATTCCTTCACCAGCAGCCTGGGGATGGAAATGGAACGAGCAGAGCTGGGAGCCAGTGTGGGCGACAGTTCCAGAGGCGGCCAAAGCCTGCAAGCAGCTTATTAAATGTGCATGCCAACTAAAATGCTCCTCGAGGTGTAGCTGCCACCGAGCGAGCCTGACTTGTACGGAATTGTGCTCATGTAAATGTACAGAATGAAAGGCTATAAGCATAAATTATCACAAGGGATACCAGCCTGAAACAAATATTAATTATTGAAGTTTGATACAAGTGCATCTAGTAATTGAAATTTTAAAGAGTAGGAACAGTTCTTTAATCGTGATATTTTTAATGTAATGATATTTGGTGCTCTGAGTAGTTAAGCAAAACACCCAGCGTGCGCATGGGTAATGAGTATAGAGTTTTTTGTTATCCTCGGTTTCACGTTTTTCATTCACGTATACAACAATGTACAGCATTAAGTTGTGTTTGCAATAAATGCGATTGCTTAAAGCATTACCTTGAACACAATTTACTCGATAACATTGAATACCCTGGCTTCTGCCTGGCCAAATGTTAATAAATGACATGCAAATATGCAGTCGATTTCTATAGTACGAAATCATCCTTTCTTGTAATCCATATTCTTGAAGCATTAGATTTTCTTAAAGCTTATACCCAAATCACTAAGTGTGCCAAATTTGGTGCTTTTGTCCGGTCTGTAACGATGATTTCGCTAACCCGCTTGACTTAGACATTTTTTACCAAATTTGTAATTTTTGTGTTTTTATAGATGAAAATTAACTTAAATGCACTTATTTTTCCTGTTGGGCATTTTTTTGCACCATTTTATTGTTTTTCAGTACTTTTACGCAATTTTTGGCGGTTTTCTTACGTTTTGGAAAAATTTTCAAATCCAAGATGGCGGATCGAAGATAACAAATGTTGTCGATTTCTGTGATGACGTAATTGTCCTTTCTCGCGATCCATGTTCTTGGAGCATTGGATTTTCTTAAAGCCCATGCCTCAAAGACTAAGTGTGCCAAATTTGGTGCTTTTGTCCGGTCTGTAACGATGATTTCGCTAACCCGCCTGACTATTGAAGACGAAACAGTCTCAGTGCAAAATATAATTTACCGCATGACGGAGATGACGGCCAAGAAGTTTGAATACGAAACAAACTCGACACAAATGCGTTTTGTTGACTCAACACGAAAATACTTCTGAATGACGGATATAAAAAGAGGGCCAAAATAAAATAAATATCTCGAAGACCAAGATTTCTATGCAAGACTTCCGTGACCCGCTAATTGGAAATCACTGGACTGTAACAACATTTTGACAGTCGAGGAAACGCAGTTTCTTGATCAGCAAAAATATTTCGAGGCTGGTAGGTTTTCAACCTGTAACATAAATTCGAACAGAATTATTCTCAGCCTTACGGTTTAATTATAGCTTTTCTCAACTCTCTTGTGTTTACTACGACCGAAGTCAGAATATTTTGTTGTGGACGCGGCTGTCATTCGGTAAACATGTTAATTGAAGCGAGACAGAGCAAGGCTCGGTTACATTTGAATTTAGCGCATGCTCAACAGGGAAAGTCGAGGCGGCTGGCAGAGGTCCCTTCCTCTTCCCGACTTATCTAGGAATATCGAAGGGCCTCTGCTCGCAGGGTAGAGGCGAGTGTGATTAACACTCCCAGCGCCCCAAAACTTTGAGGGAGCTCGGGAAGAAGCGGGAGGGTGCTTCAAGTGTAACAAAAGATGCGATTTATGCCTAACCTTTTTTATTCAAGATACCAAATTTCAGAGCTTTGCTACAGGCCGTGTATATTTGTCTACAAGATCAATCAACAATTAAGTTGAACGTTAAAGAATGTTATTTATTTGGCCGCTTGTAAAAAATGCAGAAAACAGTACGTTGGCTCTACTTCAACAGAAATCAAAGTTCGTTTTCGCAATCATACATCGCCAATCCTTAACAATAAGAGAACTTGTGAACTAGCTGTTAATTATAATTCTTTTGAACACAAAATTTGTCAAATTAGTTTTATTGTTATTGAACAAATGGTAACCACAGAAATGGAGTACATCTCGAACAATTGCTTCTCACCGGGTGGATAGACCAAATAAAACTAAAGACTTAAACGTTAAACTTCACAACATGTTTATTCGACCTCGTGGTTTCTTACTACGCTCGCAAGCCCTCTCGGGATTGATGCTCCAACAAATCTTACGGTCAGTGGCGGCTCAATTCTTCGCCACTCCATCCTCCCCCACCAGTGAGTCTTTAAGACAAACGACACAAAAAAAACAACAACAAAGGGAAACAGGTCCTACGCGAAAAGTTTCTTAGTAAACGGCACTGTTCAGCATTGTTCAGTTTTAGCAAACTCCTAGTTTAAACAGACTTCTAATAAGCACAACTTGGCGACTGGCCGCAACAAAGTCCCACTTGGGGTCTTCACTTCTGCTGTGCGCACTCTACCATCACTTACGGGAAATATCTTCTTGACCCGCCCAAGGGGCCAATGTGAGCGTGGGGCGTCATCATTCTTTATCAGGATCACGTCACCTTTTAAATTTCGTTTTTCCTTGTCCCACTTTGGACGGACTGCCAGGTTAGGTAAGTACTCCTTACGCCGTCGTCGCCATACCATGTCAGCAAGTGCTTGGGCCATTCTCCACCTCTTGCGACTATAAGCTTCCCGCTCCTCAAAATGGCCGGCTGGGGAGTTGGGTGATGCTCTTCCTTTGAGGAAGTGGTTTGGTGTTAGTGCTTCATAGTCGTCCGGGTCGTCGCTGACTGAAGTAAGTGGATGACTATTGAGTATAGCCTCCGTCTCGACAAGAACTGTACGGAGCGTCTATTAATGACGGTCTTCAATGCTCTTTTCACTTGCTTCACCATATATTCAAAGATTCTTCCCATATGCGGAGTTGACGGCGGGTTACAGTACCAGGTGATCCCTTCTTGGGCCAGCTCGCCGGTGAATCGTTCAGTACTCAAGTCACCTGCCAACTCCAAGTGGACAGCTCGGGTGGTAAGACATGTAAAGAGACAGCCCCATCCTTCTCAGTGACTCTTCTTCTCTTAACATTCATAGGACCAAAATAATCCACACTGGTGTTTGTGTATGGAGGCTCACAGAGCGCAAGTCGCTTTTTGGGCAAGGATGCCATCACAGGTACGTTTGGCTTAGCTCTCCTTCTCTTACAGTGCAGGCAATCATTGATAATCTTCCTGACGAACGATTTTCCTCGCGAGATCCAAAACGTCTGGCGTACAAGGGCCAACGTGTGTTCCCTTCCGACATGTAAGTGTTTCTCATGGAGGTCTTGGACCAGGAGTCTGGATAAAGGATGTACTGGTGGGAAGATCACTTGGTGCTTTGCTTCAAATGGTATCGGAGCCTTGTCTAGTCGACTTCCAACTCTCATAATTCCGTCTACAAGAACTGGCTGTAGTGGAAGCAAAGAACTGTTACGTGAGAGAGCTCGGTTGGCCTGGAGATCCTTGTAGTCTTCTTTGAATGACTCAATCTGGGCTAGCTGGCACAAGGCTAAGGTGGCCTCCGTCAGACCGTTGGCATTTAACACTTTGGTCTGTCGCTTGAGGGCGGACTCCAATTCCTTGCGTGACATCTTAACTTGAATTTGTACCTCATCCACCAGGCGTATAGCCGAACAAGCCTTCTCCAACAAGAGTACTTCTCCCATTCTACTAGATTCATAACCGGTGTACTCAAGGTTGTGAAGACAGAAGCTTTCAGTTCCAGCTCACTTTCATCTATTTCTGGGACCGCGTCATTACTCGGCCATTGCTCTGAAGGTAGCGATAGAAATTTAGGGCCACTGATCCACCGACATTCCGGAGTCAAATCACGGATTTCTATTCCTCTCGTGCAGTCATCGGCCACATTCATTGCACCAAGGATGTGATGCCACTCTTTGACGCCTGAGTTGGAGACGATTTCAGCAACTCTGTGTGATACGTACACGCTGAATCTTCTGTGGGTGTTGCTAATGTAGTGTAGCACGATCTTGGAGTCACTCCAAAGATGTGTTTCCTCAACTTCAAAGTCGATTTCTTCTAGTATCTTGGACTTCAGCCTAATTGCTACGACTGCAGCCTGCAGCTCCAGACGTGGTATAGTTAAGGTCTTGATTGGTGTTAGTCTTGTCTTGCTGATAACGAAGCTCACATTCACACGTCCATGAGCGACTGGAAATAAGCGACCGCTCCGTAGGCGATTTCGGAGGCATCAAAAACACGTGTATTTGCACGTTTTGGCATTCATCGTAATGGAACCCGCACCACCTTGGCACTGCGATAATCTGCAAATTCTTCAGACCATCTTTCCAACTTTGCCATCTCTGGAGGATGTCGTCAGGCAGCTCTTCATCCCACTCAATATGACGCCTCCACAGTTCCTGTATGATCAGTTTTGCCTTCATCACATAAGAAGTGGCGAGTCCAAGACGATCAAACACACTGCTTATGGCGCTCAGAATTCCCCGTTTAGTGTTGGGAGATTCGCTCTTCACTAGTTCGAGGCACAGGAGGTGTTGTTCCACGCACCACTTGACGCCCAAAGCTCTTCCGTGTGGCAATTCTTTGCGGTCGAGATCAACAGTGTTACAGCCACTTCAGATGAAGGGATGGCTGCAAGAACGTCTCGGCTGTTTGACATCCACTTCGTGAGATGGAACCCTCCAGTTGCTAGGATTCCTATCAGCTGTTTGGCTAGATGCGTAGCTTCATCAGAGGTCGGTTTTGATGTCATGAGGTCGTCTATATAAAAGTTCCGCTTTACTGTATGAATCGCGTCTTCACTGAATTTCCCTTGCTGAACATGAGCAGTTCTCTGCAATGGATAGTTTGCGCAACAAGGTGAGTCGACAGCACCAAACACATGGACAATCATTTGGTATTCATCTGGTTTCCCGGTTTCATCTAAGTCGCTCCACAGGAAACGCAGAGAGTCTCTATCTTCCTCACACACTCTGACTTGATGAAACATTTGTTGAACGTCTGCCATAGCGCCTATCTTTTCACTACGAAATCTCAAAAGGATTCCCACCAAATTGTTCAACAGATCAGGACCAGTGAGGAGATTGTCATTCAGTGAAACACCGTCAAACCTTGACGCGGCATCGAAAACTACTCGAACTTTTCCTAGCTTGTTGGGAATCAATACTGCATGATGTGGTAGGTACCACGTTTTTGGGGTTGCTATCTTAGCCTCTTCAGGTGACATCTTTCTGGCGTGCCCATTAGTGACGTAATCGTTAATGACATTCTGGTATTTCTCCGCTAGTTCTGGATTCTTCTTAAGTTTCTTCTCAGTGGAGTGGAGTCTTGAAAGTGCCATGGCTCGATTGTTTGGGAGGTTTGGCTCATGTTTCCACAACAACGCTGTTTTGTAGTGGCTTTTCTCTTTCACTGTACTGTTTTGCAAGATTGCCAGTGCTCTTTTGTCTTCAGCTGACAAAGGGGACACAGAGAGTGCTTGCTTGGTTGCATACGAGTCTATCTCCCAGAATCGTTCAATCTGATGCTGCAACTGGGTTCCTTCGTTTGTCGCAAAGAAGTTTGTATTGACCGTCTCACAGTGTCTGCTGCTTAGATTTCCAAACAGGGTCCATCCAAGGGGAGTCTTGATGGCGATGGGCTCATCCCATCGTCCCTGGCGGACTTCGAGCTGAATCAACTAGTAAGCCATGTCAGATCCAATAACAAGCATCACATGACAGCCTTCGAGTTCGGGAAGGTCAACACCTGATAAATGTCTCCACCGTTCAATAGCTCCTTCCTTTGACACCTTGACGGAAGGGATATTGAGCTTGTCAATGACCCACACTCCATGTACTAATACCGGTTCTGGATGATCTTTGGCTGACAGACTAAAACTCACTCTACATAAGTTCTGGGTTTTGGCGTCATTTCCAACTGTATTCAGGCTAAGCTGATGTGTTTCACCACCAAGTTGTAGCTGATCTGCTAAGTCCTTTCTGATGAGGGTCGAGTCACTTCCAGGGTCAAGGACAACATACGTGTTCACTACACCTTTCTGGCCATGGATCTGAACAGGCAGGATTTGAAGTAGGACCTTTCGAGGCTGAAAACAAACTTGATTGATATTGCTCTGGACACCCGTAGGAGGAACAGGGAGTGGACCTGTGCTTAGCTCCAAAGGCTGAGCAACTTCCATCGCAGGGGTGACTGACTGAGTAGAGCTGCCTAGGGTTTTATTTGCGCCCTCAGTACTTGAATCTGCTCTATAGTCTTCATGTAAGAGGGTGTGGTGTGGCCGGCCGCACTGTTCCTTAAGGCATCTATTTGTACTCGGACAATCCTTAGCTTGGTGACTTGCTTTCAGGCAATTGAAGCAAAGTTCATGTTCCCACGCAATTTTCCTCCTTTCTTGCAAGGGCTTGGACTTGAAAACAGGACAAAAGGCAATACAGTGTTTGACGTGGCAAACAACACACTTGTTTTCGTTTGACTGGGCTTTGTTCCCGCCCTCTTTACTGCGGAATTGGACACGGGCTTGTTTGAAGTCAAGTACGTTACTGCTGTCTCTTGGAACTTCGGTGGAGAGCTCTGTTGTCGTAGCAAGGGGATGCAACTTAAGACTGGATCTTGGTCTCGTAGACTTCTGTTTCTTGTTCCACTCTTCACATATGAAGTCTTCAAGGAGGTTGAACAATGTGTTCACTCGTTTGCCCAACCATTTCTCAAATTCCAGCAGAATCGATCTACCACTGCGACCATCTATTTGTTCGTACCATCTCACTCTGAAGTTCATGGGTAATCGCATGGTTGCCCTGCTGAGATACTCCGGAGTTTGGAGAATGGCAGACTGGCCCATCTTCACGCACCAAGTTGTACAGGCTTTCACCTGATAATAATAGTCACTCAACGCTCGTCTGTCATTTGAAGTTACATAAGGGCTTTCGAGCACGTTCTTCAGGTAAGCTGATGCTACACTTTCAGGGTTCCCAAATAGGCGTTTTAGTTTCTTGAGGGCGGCTGAGTAACTATGGCCTGTGACACCTAAATTTTCAACTGCTTTCTTGGCTTCACCATCGAGGTTTTGAAAGAGATAAGCCATCCGATCTGAATCAGTAAGTGTGGTCTTGTTGTGTATTTGATCACGAAATCTTTCAATAAACTTTGGCCAATCAATATGCTTCCCTGTGAACTTGAAGAGCTCAAGTGGTGGCAATCGATGCTGCTCTTGTGCTCGTAGAAGAGCTATACTTGAATCTGTTTGAGAGCATGTGAAACTTATTTGGAACACAGTTTCTTGGCCTTCGGTCGGCCTGTCAATAAATGCATCAACAGGCTCTTCAACTGGGACAGCTTGAGCTGAATAATGACGAGAGGTTACATTGAAACCAGTTATGTAAGGAGTTGATGTGCTTCGGGTGCCTGGACCCCACTGTGTTGCAGGACCTGACTGAGATTACTTCAGTGGAGACGCAGATTTTGATCCACAAGGATCACTGCGACTGGAAGTTGATGTTGGGGTAAGACTAGTAACTCCTGCTAAGGAGGCACCACCATGATGAATTTCTCTACCTAAATCTTCTGAAAGGGCAGGTCCAGAGGGTTTTGACCAGATAACTGAAGTTGTTAGAGGGGTAGACGTGTTACTGTTTTGAAAAGACCAAGGTGAAAGGGCAGGTCCAGGAGATGATGACCAGATAACTGAATTTGTTAGAGGGGTTGATACATTACTACTCTGAGATGTCCCAGATGTGGGCTGGGACACAGTCACGGTCATTTCAAGATTATCTTTACTTTCATCCTCAGTAATTACGTGGGAACTGGGTACTAAATAATGTTTCAAAGATGGCGATGTTTTGCTAACCTTACTGATTTGGTCGTTGTTGTCCTTTCCTTCGATAGCTTCTTGTCCCAGTATTTCATGATGAAGCTGGGCCACTTCTGCTTGGTTTCGGGCGGAAATGACCGCCATTTCGTCGTCCCTTTTCTTTCGTAACAAATCGAGTTCCCGCTTTCGCCGTTCCAGTTTCAACTCAAATTCCTTTTGGGCCATTTCCTCTCTAAATTCTTCTTCACGCACTTCATTGTCTCTTTTTACTCGTTCCGCTAGCTGTTTTGCTTGTAGGCAATAAGTTTAAACCCTCTTTCTGTAATCTTGTCTCATGTTCAAATTAGTTTCATCGATCTTTAATCCCTAAACTGACGCGGCCAATGTCGCACTTGGCGTTTTGTCCCATAACGCCCTGAAATGCTGGTAGGATGACACCGTTTTGTGCTTATGCAACTAATATTTGTACACCCTGTGTTAAAATAGAAAATATTTTCTGTATATTAAGTGGCAGCCTCCCTAAGATCCTCATATCCCAAATTGGTCACAAAATAGATTTGCTCCAAATCTTGTATGTGAATTACACTTTGTCTGGTTACTTTAAAAACGCTTTTCGTTTTGGCTCTAAATGCTTTCTTCATCAGTTTACGAGGGGGGTCCCCTGCTGGACAAAAATGGATATTTTATTAGTCCAAAAATGCCAATTTTCAATAACTTTGGTAACTCCTCATTGCACTTAAAATTTGATGCAGGATAAAACTGTTTTACTGTTGGTTGATAAGTACAAGTCTTCCTTATCCTAGAGTGTTACCGACATCTCCATGTAATTGCTTTGAGTAGTTAAAACATTTCCTTTTATCAACCTACTTTCAGAGCTTAAAAAAAATTAGCAAACAAAGCTACATGTGAACAAAAAGTGAGCTTTCGTATAGCAATTTCCTTACGGTCACGGTCTTAATTATTATAAATCAAAATTGTGCGGCCAGACGGTTTGAAGACCGTGGCATCGCTTTCAAACAGCAGTATTTCTAAATTATGCTAATTACGAACCACAACTTACGCGTGAAATTCGAGAGCAAATGTGATGCGAACAGTGTTCCTGTACATAAGGAAAACACAAAGATAGTTTCAAACTACAGCAGGACACAAATCTACACTGGTAAATCAAATTGTAAGCAGCATTCAAATAGCTTATTAACTATGCTTAATTCACAATAACAACGTATAAAGTACACGCCAGTCGATGATTGCCAATTACGCTTAGCAAAGTAAGTTTAGAAAACCACCTTGATCTAGAACTATTAATCTGAGAATAAAGCAATAAACGAGTATATGAGTATATTACAGGCTGTGCTTTACAAACTAATTTAGCGAACACTTAGTGCCTTGCAATGAGATCAACGAATGGCATCTTGGTCTGTCTTCATTTGCACCCATTAGTTACTCGGTCATCTTCGATCAAAGGTAGATCCGTGCGTTTCAGACATCATCTTAGAAGCGTCAAAACAGTCGGTTTTGGGAAAATTCTGCGTCCAAAAACCTTCGTTTAGTCCACGCTTTCGATGCCTTAACTTTTCTCGTGTTGACTCTTGTGTTATGGTATCGAGACAGTAACAGCTGACCAGTAAGTAATGACAACAAAAAGACTTGGCCGTGACTACTACGTTTTGCACTTGCGTTGCTCCTAGCTATCTAAAATTTGAATACATGTCTCGCTCACCAATTAAGAGTGAATTTATTTGAAAATAAGGTTTGGAACTCATGTGGGAAAAAACGCAAATTTTTGTCCCTAAGTTAGATCTGCAGCCATCAGTTAGTTAGATCTGCAGGCATCATATTTGCTCTCGAAGTAGTTAGTTAGATCTGCAGGCATCATATTTGCTCTCGAATTTCACGGTGCCACAGTCTTGAAACCGTCTGGCCGCACGATTTTGATTTATAATAATTAAGACCAAGTCTTTACCTTTCCATGACTGGAAGGAATTGCTATACGAGGTCTCACTTTTTGTTAACATGTATTTTTGTTTACTCATTTTTCCGAGTTTTTTAAAAGCTGTGAAAGGAGGTTTGTAAGAGGAATTGTTTCATCTACTCAAAACAATTCCATGGAAATGTCATTTACACTCTAGGATAAGGAAGACTTGTACTTATTAACCAATAGTAAAATTTTGTCCTACGTGTCAAAATTTGGGTCCTGTGAGGAGTTACCAAAGTTATTGAAAATTGGCATTTTCAGGTCATGGGTTCGATTCCCGTCGGAAACTCAGATTTTTTCTTTGTCCCAAGCTCGTGACAAACTGAATATTCCATCTTTCTTAAAATATCCATTTTTGTCCACCAGGGGACCCCCCTCGTAAACTGAAGAAGAAAGCATTTAGATTTCAAACGAAAAGTACCATGCAGACAAAGCGTAATTCACATGCAAAATTCGAAGCAACTCTGTTTTGTCACCAATTTGGGTTATAAGGATCTTAAGGAGACAGGCACTTGAAATTAAGGTGGCTGGATAAGGTTTTTTATTGTTATAATCCTCTTGAAACGAGGAAAGATTACAACAAAAATTACTTCTGACCATGCGGCCAAACTATGAATACTTAACACTTCTTTTGTCGAGCAATACGTTAGGGCTGATTCTGACGTCATAGCCGTGACCATAGCAACGTTTAAGGTCCACTAAAAGATCCCCTAATTTCAGTTTTTGACAATTATCTGGAAAACTAGTTTGGTGACCTACCCTTTTTATTACATTTTTCGAAAGTTCCCTAAAATCTTTAACTTCTCCTGCGGTATGGCAAAAAGTTATTCAGTAGAACTTAAGATATATCGAAAAAAGTCGTTTTCTAAATTAACAAAAAATTCCACTGAATAACTTTCCGCCAAACGTTTCTATTTGAATTGGCATAGTTAATGCTCCAAGCACGCAAAAAATCCGGATGGGTCACCAAGAAAAATTTCGAAATAAAAGCAAATGTTTTGTACTAGTTTGATTTGCAGTTCGAGGGATTTTATACCGTATTTTCACTTCCGGTATTTTGCACGCGCGGTGTTTACCAGAAATTTCCATTCTCTGGGCTTACGCATGCGTTCTAGCCATGTCGTGTGTAGGTTACGCGCGCGCGGCTAAAAACCCTTTCGAGCCTCCTTAAACGATCTCTTTGTATTTGAGAATGTGCTGTCATTGGAAAACCTTAATGTACATTTAGTACAACACCATGACAAATTCATTGTACTTATTTTTTTTTTCAGAGAAAGCAGATAGACTTGAAGGTAATATATGTTACTACATATAGAAGTGAGTGATTAATAAATTCTAAATTCCTTGTATCGTAACTCTGCAGTAATCTCTGAAACGGTTGGCCCCAAATACTGTAAGTAATAAGTAATCATCTAGAAAAATCATGTAGAATATAAGAAAAACAAACAGTTTGCTGCTCCTTGCCAAGATGTCGTTCTTTTTCACCTAAAAAAGGTGAAAAACACGCATTTTTTTTCAACAATGGCTTGACAACCTACTACTTTGGACGTCATAGAAACCGATTCTTATCAAACTTGGTTCAAAATGCGCCTAATGCACATGCGGCAGTATTTTCTTCTAAATTTTTGCTTGAAAGAGAGCTCTCGAAGAGATTTATCTGGCCAGCGGTTATCTCTGTTGCGTGATTGGAGGTTTGAAGCGAAGTGCAATTATGGTCCCCAGACGTTTTAGACTTGCCAAAGCCTTTGCCTTTGCCAGAACGATCGGGCCGATCCGAAGAACCTCCCAAGCGACGGAGCGCTTCTCGCGAGAAGACTGGGTCGGTCGCAATTCCCGCTTCTGCGTTGACAAAGTTGACGAAGTCGGCAAAGGAGGGTATCCCTCCTCTTGCAACTCTCGTTTTATTTGCTGCTCGACGCCATCGGTCTTGAAGCGTAAATGGAAGCTTGGTGACCATGCTTTGCAAATTATGAGGATGGTCGAGTATAGACAGGAAGGTTAGAGTTGACATTGCGCTCCGGCACTGACTAAGAAAGGTGGAAAATCTGTCTAATGCCACTTCGTCCTCTGGTCTGATGCAGGGCCACAGATTAATCTTCTTAAGGTAGGCGTTGGATATCTTGTAAGGGTCCCCATACTTCTCCTTTAAGAGCCTCTGAGCCTCTAGGTAGCCACTGTGTCTCTCAAGGTTGAGACATCCTTTGATAAGGTCCTTGGGTTCTCCGTGTAGATACTGCTCCAAGTATTGTAGACGGACATCATTTGCGCTGACTTTGGCTTCTACTTGCGACTCGAAACTTGTAATGAATGTAGAGTACTCCAAAGGATTGCCAGTAAACTTGCTTAGAGTCGGTGAAGGCAGCAAACTCTGTGTTGTTGCTCCGCTAGCAACTCAGTTAATCTGTTTTGTTGCTGAAGAACGTCACAAAACTGTCTTGTACTTTGCTGTATATCGGCCATGTATAGTTCACTAGGGAGAGGTTCTTGCTTCGGTCGTTGTACCGGCTCTGTATCCTGCTGAAATTCGGCGGAGTGAAGTTCAGGTGCCAAAGAATTCAGGCTTGGATGCTGCATTGGTTTAGGAGGGGTTTGTATCGCAGGAGCGTCATAAAAATCCGCAGATAAATTCACATTTGTCGAAGTGTTTGACGATACGGTTGGAGCGGTGTAGGTGCTTGAAACGATGAGGTAAAACGGCCCAGAAAGGGAAGATCCTGGAACACGAAAAGCTTCCGGAGGCATTTCCTGTCGAACGCTTGAATTATCCTTGACGTCACTTTCAATTTCTGCAAACACGCCTTCACGCGCGCGAGCAACTGCTAATTGTTCTTCGAGGCGAAATTTCTCGACCTTCTTCTCCAACTCTTTCTTTTGTTACAGTATAGCTACTCTTGCCATCAATTCGGCGGCTTTGGCCTTCTCTTTTGCTCTGCTTGTAGCGATTGATCGGCTAGATTATCTCGAAGACGCTTGTGAACGACGCGATGTTGTAGAATACCTTGTACTAACTTGTGATCTAGTTTCCAAACTCTCTTCGATCGCCTCTTTCGCAGAAGAAATCCAGCGCACAGGTTTCTCTATAAAATCATTAATCTTGTCACTCTGTCGGGCGTACCAATCGTTCGCTATGTTCAAATCATCTTCAGTCTCAAGATTGTTCAAAAGTGCAGCGACAGGTCTTAAGTTCTTCCACAGTAATACGAAATGAGGTCAGATTCCTTTCCACGACATCCACATTTTCTTCGCTAGTCGCTAAAGAATCGATTTCCTTTATTTGCCGTTGCACTCTCCTAGTAATGGACTGACAGTCTGTCCATCGAATGTGAGCGATAAATTCCTTTCCTTTCTCAGTGCGCTGCGTTCGCCGTGTTACACTGATTGCTTCGGCAGCGTCCGCAGGTTTCCAAACTGTCGCTTTCCGTTCCAACTTGTTCACGAATCTGATGGCTCCCGGTTTCCTCGATTGGATCCATAACGTTTCAACGAATAATACAGCAAAATAGTCACAGTTCCAACGCGCCTTTATTACAGTGCATCGATTACAATTGCGATTGCTAAGAATAAACAAAATTACAAGTTACTAACGGAGTAAAAATGACAATTATTGCCAACGATGAAATAACACAGCAAAGGAAAAGAAGCTAGGCAGAGATACTTACAAACGTTGTGTGATCTTGAACAAGTTAGACGGAAAAGCACGGTAGATGAATTAACGAAATACTGAGATGCTGACACTGTGAACTTTAAAGCGAAATGACCCAAAATAAAAAGATGAAACTTACAAAATGATCCAGAAACAAAGGAATTTATGCGGGAAAACCTAACAGAATATAAATTGCGGTGACTGAAAGAATGTGAAAAGAATGTGAAAAACTAAACAAAGAACGAACGCGAAGAAACATATTTGTCCCCGCCTTACCATCCTGCCTTACATGGCGAAGCTGAACGCGCCGTGAGAACCTTAAAAGGATCCATAAAAAGGATGAAGGGAGAACCCGTCTTTTTATCAGAAAAGCTGGCACATTTCCTTTTGGGTTGTCGTACAACTCCGCATACAGCCACTGGTTGCACCCCTGCTGAGCTTCTGATGGGGCGGAGAATTCGTATTCGATTGGATCTCCTGCATCCAAATTTGTCCTCAAGAATTTCGGAAAAGTCCAGAGAGGCAGATCACTCAACTCGACGAATGTTCGAAACTGGAGAACCAGTTATAGTACGAGACTATCGAAGTCGCAAATCATCTGGGATCAAAGGAGTTATTCAAGATCGCTTGGGTCCCATTACATACCGAGTGCAGGTTGAAGATTTATTGTGGAAACGTCAAGTAGATCAGTTACGATCTCTGGCTGGTTTAAAAGCAGCTGACACAGAATCTCTATCTAAAGTGCCAGAGGTTGGTCATGCTCGAGACCCAGAGGGGGTTCCATTGTCTCAACCCTAGCGCTCTGAGATTGAGAGTGAAACTGCCAAAGCACCCGACGCAGTTGATGAAACTAAAACTACAAAATGCACCCAACGTTGTAACGGAAACCGAGGGTACCGATTTATCCACCTCGCCACCAGAATGTACAAATTTACCATCAGTGCCGGCTGAAGTGCCAATAACATCTCCTGACACGCAAAAACCAAGACGTTATCCCACAAGGATGTGCTCTAAGCCGAAGCGTTTAATTGAAGAGATGTAACATAAGTGACATTAAGAACATTGTTTTAAAACTGGGAACTGCTTAGATTTATTGACTTTTTTCAAATGGACAATAGTTAGATTCGTGTTAGTTTAGATAAGTTTTCGATCTGCGCTGGAGGAAGTGAAGTGTCGATTATCGTATAGCGCTTACACTGACTTTTTTTTCTTTTTTTTCTTTTTCTTTTTTAATTTTTTTTAATAGACTTTATTGCAAACAAAAAAAAATACACAATAAAATACAGTGGAGTTAAAGTATTAGTAGTAGTTTAACAAAGTGCCATAACTAATTACGATAAAGCAATAAGGATATGTAACTAAATAATTAAGTAAATAATATTGGAGCGAAGGCTGGGGAAAGCACAATCAAATCGTTTTAGACTGTCTTGTTGATTTTCCATGTTCTTTCAAGTTTTGAGATGCATTCTGCCCTGTCTAAATTCTTATTCAATGATTTGTTTGCATAAATATATTGCCTTACATGCTGTAGGAGCAATGAGATTTTTCTGAAAAGAAGTGAATTTGACACAGGTGATAACTGACAGAAGTTCAATAATATCTGAGCGACAGTGGGGTTGATGTTCGTGTGGTGTTGTGCATTAAACCAATTTAAAATGTCTTCATATAGTTTAAGAGAGGATATGTATTCCATGAAGGTATGTTCAAGGGAGTCTGGTTCGTGACACTCCACGCATTCACTATTACTGACAATTCCATAGCGTTTAAGTTCTTTTTTGGTGATGAGAATACGGTGCAAAAGTTTGAATGAGAATTGTTTCAGCTTGTTATCTTTAGTTGTTTTGTATATATTATTTATACTTTTTTCCCAATTGTCTGCAATCACTTCATTTTTTTCTGACCATGTTTTTTTTGCGGTTGGTAACTTGTCTTGTTTTTCTAGGAATAATTGGTAGTAGTCCTTGCATCGCATTTTGGGGAGGATTAACACTTTGTCTTTTGAAAGCTGAAACAAATTATCATCCTGTTCGGAAAGTCGTCGTGTAATGAGAGATTGCGAAGCCTCATTTCGTATATATACTGGTATTGCGGAGATGATTTGCTGATATCGCAAAATTTGTATTTGTCGTTGAGTTCAGATAGCGAGAGGAAATTGCCGTTCTTGTTTAGAAGATCTTGGACAAAGTGAATATCTTTATCAAACCAAGCTTTCCAGTAGATAGATTTTCCTTCAATGGTTGTCCTTATTATCCCACAGAATAAACGTTTTTTGGTGCATATCCTCGAAATTATTTCGCAGATCAGCGAAATAGTCTAGCAGCTCTCTATAGAAAGTGGGTAATTTTTCGCTAAGTTTTTTCGTGTTGTAGTTGCATTTTAGAATGAAGGGAAGCCCGCCAAGTTTGGTAAAGTAAGATTTTGGAATTGCTTTCCTTGATTCATCTGACCCGAGTAAGAATCTGCTGATCCAACTTAATCGTAACGCTTTTACCATTGTACCAAAGCATGGAAACTTTAAGCCTCCTTTTGACAGTGGCAGATAGAGCACCTCACGTTTGATCTTATCCTTTTTGTTTTTCCACAAAAACGCGAAAAGTTTACTTTGGACTTGCTGAATGATTGACTCCGGAACAGAGAGCATTGAGGCCGAGTAAATCAGCTAAGAAATTCCTAGCGACTTGGCAAGTAATGTTCTGCCATAAAAAGTCAGATCCCGAGATAGCCAGATGTTAAGTTTGATCTCCATTTTCTGGATCTTGAGACTAAAGTTGCTGTTATTGTTTTTTACGTTGTCATATGAAAGATGTATTCCCAAAAATTTAATCGGATCGCGTGGACATTCGAAATTTAAGATTTTTTGTTTATTTGCCTTGCTAGAGCCAATCCACATAGCCTTCGTTTTCCTTTGGTTTATTTCCAAGCCGGAGATAGCGCTAAATTCTTTGATTAATTCTAGGACCTGTTTAACTGACTCAACATCCTTAGCTTTGATGGTCGTATCGTCCGCAAATTGGGAAATTTTCGCCTCTTTATTATTTGGAAGTTGGAAGCCCCTACACAGTGCGCTTTGTCTAATTTTGGTGGCAAGAAGTTCGGCTGCAATGACAAAAAGAAAGGGACTTAAGGGACAGCCTTGGCGAACCCCCCGCGAGACTTTAAAGTAATTGGTCATGAAACCTGCATTTATTACTCCACTTTCGACATTTGAATAAAGAGTAGATATCCAGTTTCTAATTCTCGGACAAAAATTGAATAATTCTAAGGATTTATCTATAAACTTCCATTCTATGGAATCGAAAGCTTTCTTAAAGTCGAGAAATAGAAGAATGCCGGGGAGTTTATTGGTATCTGAGTATTCCATAATATCACATAATAGTCTTACATTTTGCCCAATGTATCTTCCTTTGATAAAACCGGACTGATCGGAGTGGATAATATTAGGTAGAATTGGTTCTATTCGTCTAGCAATTGTTTTAGTTAAGATTTTATAATCGACGTTGAGAAGGGTTATCGGGCGCCTGATCAAACAGGAGTCTTCTTTAGGGATCAATGTTATCACGCCCCTTCTTTGTGATACAGACAATTGACCATTGACAAAAGCTTCATTATAGGAGTTAAGTAGATGTTCCCCAAGTATGTCAAAAAAAGCTTCATAGAATTCTTTAGTAAGTCCATCGTCGCCCAGTGTTTTATTATTTTGAAAAGACTTAAGCGATGCTTTTAATTCTTCAATGGTGAGTGCTTTTTCTATCAAAGCGTTTTCCTCGTTGCTCACTTTTGGAATATCTAAGCCACTTACAAAGTCCGAAAATAATTTATTCGACTCTCTTTCCAGTGTGGTATCGATTTGCGATTGAAGGAGCGCGCTGAAATATATTTCTATTTCTTTGTTTATTTCTTTTATATCTGTGATTATTTCATCGCTTCTAGTCTTGAGCTGTAGAATAACTTTTTCCTCGTAGTTCCTTTTTTCAAGGTTAAAGAAATATCTTGTAGGTTTTTCACCCATTTCTACCCAACGGGATTTTGATCGAAAAATTGCTTCTTTGCCTTTTTTTTCGAAAATGTCTTTAAGTTCTTTTTTTCCTTCCTCGAACTCGTCCAAGGTTTGTTTACTTAGATCTAAATTATTGCATATCAGGTAGTCTAATTTTTGTAGCCTTTCTTGAATTGCCGATTCCCTATGCTTGAGTTCCTTTCTTTTGGATTTTGAGTAAATTATCGTTTTCGAACGAATTTCCATTTTTATTAGCTCCCATAAAAGCCGCTTACTTTCAATATTCTTGTAATATTCCAAGGCTTCCTGTACACAGTCCTTGAAAGTTGTTTTGTAGACCTCGTCATCCAGTAGTTGGTTGTTGAATTTCCAGTTCCCGGGACCTCGTTTAAATTCATCTTTAATCGAAATGCTGAGAAAAATTGCTTTGTGGTCAGGGGCATTCGAAATTCTGATTTCCACTTTATTGATGTTATTTTGAAAAGACTGTGCAACTAAGAAAAAATCGATTGTCGATTTTAGTTTAAGAGGTTTGGATTCGTAAGTAAAGGCTTTAGTTTTTGGATGTTTTAACCGGTAAGCATCAATGAGGCCTAGTTCTTCCATAAGATCTATGATCAAATTTCTGTAGCTAGTTTCTTTCCATGGTTGGCCGCCGCATTTATCTAAAGGGTATAATGTTACATTCCAATCACCTGTAATAATTAATTTTACTATGTCCGTTGTGGACATAAAGATTTTGCTTAATGATTGGATGAATGCTTTTTGTTGACGACATTCATTCGGAGCATATATTGTTGTTATGCATATAATCTCATCTCCTACAGCAAACTCGGCAATTATGTATCTGCCATCCGAATCAGCACTTGAATTTGTTAAGGATAAAAGCGAATTAGGTTTCAATAGCATGCAAAGCCCTCTGGAGTGTTGGCTACCGTGCGAAAAGACAACTTTACCGCCCCATTCAGCTTGCCAAATTTTTTCGTCAAGTTCGTTTGAGTACGTTTCCTGTAAACAATAGATATCAGCTTTTTGTCGCTTTAAATATTTAAATATAGCTCTACCTTTGATCTGATTGCGTAATCCCCGAACATTAAGTGAGAGAACTTTAACATTTTGGTAAACCATATCTAAATTAACAAGAGATTATTGTTGTGTTACACAATTACAATAGAAATCAAGCCAACTGGGATAATAACAGAAACAAAACAGAAACACATAAGCACAAACACGAGCGCAAAAAGAGGGAAAAAAAAGTTACTGACTTACTAATTAGCTTCTTAGGGAATACATGCGCGCGATCGGCATTAACATTCCGGCATAAAATGGAACATGTGCTTCGAGATTTACTAATCTTAGTTTCGTATTCGTTTAGTACTCGTCTCCGTGTAAGTTATCATGTTGTGAATAAACTTTAGTTCAAGATACACAACAGTGGTGGTCTTAGATAAGCATTTTGATAGATGAATAGAACTTTTTTCATTTAGATTGTAAGATTCTCTCTGGTCATGTGCTTGAAAAATCTTTGTAACATTTGATTACATACTGACCTTGAGAAGCACGTCTGAGCAGAAGAACTCAATTTAAACTATCTTGATGGAGATTTCTGACATCTTGAATTTGGTTTCATCGTTTAAATTTCTTAAGAAATGCCGTAGATAATGTCGCTTTACGATCACATATATATCACATAGATTTGTGCTCGAGCACCTCGCGGAGACGTAAGGAAACATTACACTGGATTTCACCTGTGCGTCTAGGGACAGGGCAGACACATGTAAAGGGTCCTCGAATTCAAGCCGCAGAAGAGCCTAGAGTGGGTAGTGTAGTGCTTTTAAAGGAAGATTTGCCGCGCGGGGTCTGGAAAATGGGAAAGATTACAGAACTCATTTCGAGTAATGACGGAGAAATTCGGGCAGCTAGAGTTCTTCTGCCAAGCAAGAAAGTTCTTAACAGACCACTCAATCACCTTTACCCCTTAGAATGTGGTATTGGTCAAAAAGATAATTTGACGCAGGATGGGGAACAGTTAAAGGAAATTTTCTCCACCACTATGCGTCCCACCGAGCAGCAGCTACCCGAGCAAGGCAACTGATGCAGAATCTCCTTTCCTCAGAAATTGGAACTTTCTCCTGGGGAGTGTGTCACGGAGTTGCCGCAATAAACTGGAAACGAGCTAAAAAGCTAGGTGACCTTGAGAGAAGGCTTGGTTACCATTGAAAACTTGTGACTTTCGGAACAACGTGTTTTGACGAACAATTTGGACATTTCGTAGTTAAATTTGGACTTTTGTAGTTACATTCGGACCTTTCGTAGTTTTAATAGTTGGACTTGGCAACAGGCAGGCCAGATGAAAAATGGTCTTGATTTTGGGGCGGGGGTGTTATCCCCCCCCCCCCCCCTCTGTACGTCCAAGGGTTAATTGAAAGTTGGGAAGGACACCACTTAATATGATATTAACACATCCTAAAATACCACTCAATCAATCATAGGTGACGTGCCTATGCCACAAAAAAGGCGTTTTAACCTTCTGCGAGATAAGGCCCTTATCAATCTGAAAGCAATCAGCGTAGACAGAGGGACAATGGAACGGGCCAGCCTGAAATAGGCAGCATGCAAGTGACATTTTTTCCATTTATGGGAGCTGTACAAAAGAGAAATGAAAGATAATTGGACCCATATCCAGTTGGCAATGTGTTCGCGAATTTAGAACATTAACAAAGCAAAACTTTGCATGCTAATGACGTTCGTATGAAAATGATATCTGTGAGGAAATTACAGTTTTGGCAACAATTGTCAAATGACCAAAGCGTGTAAAACACTTTCAAAATGCCTCTTAAGTTTTCTAACGTAAATTTGAAGACAATTTATTCTAGGCGTAATGTAAATATGTTATTTTACTTTTTTAAAAAGGCAATAATTTTTTTTCTCTTAGGAGTAAAGGAGAGAGTTTGTTTTCTGCTCAGCCAGTTTTTAAGTAAGAAATAAATGGAAGTTTTTTTGCAGAGCTTTATGACATCCTCTTTCTAACGATGGAAAGTGTTTGAGATGTTTCCGTCAGACGTTCCTCACTTTACCTAAAGGTGCCGAGAACAAGGCAGGATGCCATGAATGCGGCTCTAGATTGTATCCGAACATCGCAAAATTTTAAAGGCTCACATGCCGATCCTTTTGGATAATTCTCTGCATGAACCCACCCGGGTCGCTTTTCGTAACAAATTCTGTATAGCATTTGCTCACTTGTTAAGTTTTGAATTACCGGATTGGATGGTGCAATGTCATGTGATTCCTTTACACCTCGCAATGATACGAAAGAACCTAAATCAAACTTTCACTTACATGTTAGTCTCCTTTATTCTTGGTATAAATTTCTTGGTATAAAGTTTGTTTTTCTTTTAATTTGAGAATTTTCTGTTCTACCTAAAAGTACGTGTTTGATACGACGCTATGGTTGACTGTTTACCCTTTTTTTTAGGGAAACAGAAGGGAAAGCAAGGTAATATATATTAACTAAATATGCGCGTGAGTGACCTTTGGAAGTTTCCCTTCACGGCGGCATCTAATTCTAATTCTAGGGTACTCTCTGTAGACTTCTACCATCGTATCGTAAATAAGCGTCTTTATTACCACATCGTTTTGGAGAAAATACAAAAAATCCTGATACTGGCGAATACTTGAATTTTAAATTCTTACACGGGTCACCTTTCTTCATGAATTAAGCTTCACACGTTCAAAATCCCCGTCCACTGACTGACTAATAGAAAGTGAACTGACTAATAGAAAATGTCACACTGTATTTCTTCGCCAAAAACTCACAGGATGACACAGTTTTGTGCTCGTGTACCTTAGTGAAGACCAAAAGGGACATTATACTTGATTTCGCTTCTACATCTCATTTGGTTCTTTTGTGGGAATTTGAGAATATGCAATACCTTGAAATAGAGAGTTGATTTCGATGCAACAATGCGATATAAGTGATGTTTGGAGGTTTCCCCTTTTCGGCATTAAATCGTAAAGAAAAGTTAAATCTGTAACCAGTTTTGTATTTGCCTCTTTGTCGTGTTATGAACAATGACATTATATGCTAACAGAGTGCAACGATTTATCACTCGCCATCATTGGAGCAACATGTTAGAACTCTCTGTCACCTTTGATTACATTGGTTTTAGGAAGCACGTATTAGTATAAGTAGGCCACTCAGCTTTAACCTTTTTCTGTAGTTCTTACCCATCTTGATTTCAGTTCCATAGATCATTAAAACTTAGGAATTGTCACACACGGCATTTTATGAGATAACACCCTGGAATGCTGACAAGATGACAGGGTTTTGTTGTTATGCACTTAAAGAAGCATTATAAGTACTTTATAATATTTGTGCATCTAGTGGTATAAACAAGAAAAAAGTTCTTGGTATTTAGAAATTGAACCTTTTTGTACTGAATAAAATGTTGTTTTTAGAATATTGTAATGTTTGATGCGACACCGCGATTAATTTTTATTATTAATATTTTTTTCTAGCAAAGGAGGAAAGAATGGAAGGTAATGTATATAAATATGTGAGTAAGTGAGTTTTGCTATTTTCCTTTCACGGTATCAAGTTCTAAATTTTTCAGTTGTGTAGTAGCTATCACTAAAGTACTCTTTATACCTGATCATCCCTAAAACCGTGCCATATACAATCACCTCTCTTGGATCACCACCTCGTTTTAAAGAAAAGAAAAAATCATACATATTAGGCAATACCCAAGGCACATTCCTTGTGGAATTGGACTCAGAAACGGGCAGCTAAGCCGCTTGTCATGTGGGGCCTTCTTAGCTGCAAGTGGTTGAAGTGTCGATTATCGTATAGCGCTTAGACTGACTTACTAATTAGCTTGTTAGGCAATACTTGCGCACGATCGGCGTTAATATTCCGATATAAACATGTGCTTCTAGATTTATTAATCTTAGTTTCGTATTGGTTTAGTACTTGTCTCTGTGTAAGTTATCATGTTGTGAATAAACTTTATTTCAAGATACACAAAAAAATTGACCAAAAGTGGCGACGAATATGGAGGAATCCTCGGGAACTTAGAGCAGCCCAGCGCAGTAATCTTCGGGAACGTCGGGCAGCAGCAACGAATCGTGGGGAATCCGTCTTATCTCCAGCGAATAGAGGAATTTAGCGGGCAGCGACTGGAAGCGACTGGAAGCGACTGGAAGCGGGCAGCGACTGGAAACATTACGTTGAGTGACTGAAAATGTTCTTCGAAGTTAATGGTGTCCCGCCGGAGAAGCGTGTCCTAAGCATACTTACCTTAATGGGTAGTAAGATGTATGCGTTGTTGAGGTCCATTTCAGCGCCTAGGAAACCCAAAAAGCTGAGTTTCACGGAAACTGTGGAAACCGTAGAAAAGCATTTGGATCCTAAACCAATTGTCATGGCGGAGAGATACAAATTTCACAAAGCGGAGCAAGAAGAATCGGAATCTATAAGGCGGTATCTGGCCAAGCTACAAAAGTTAGCAGAGACCTGTGAATTTGGAAAATATCGCGAGGAAGCTATTCGAGAGTGTTTTTTCGAGAGGTTTGAGAGTGCGTTCAATTCAACGCAAGCTGAATTGAACAATTGGCAAGCTTGTGCCGGGGAATTGACTGAAAAAGAAACCTCAGTAGTACATGGTGATGCTGTCGTTAAGAAGTTGGACGGAACCTTTTCTGACTGTTTCCGACGTGGGAAAAGTAATCATTCTCAGGAAACGTGCTTTCATCGAAAAGCAAGATGCTATAAATGCCAAACGCTGGGTCACATTGTTGCTAAGTGTCCAGAGAAGCAGGAGAAACATCCGTCTCGGAAACCCAAAGCCAAAGGGGGAGAGAAGAGAAAAAAGAAGAAGAAACAAGGTGGAATCCATAGCGAGGAAGAAGTAGAGACGAATGAAAATTTGGGTATAATACCACCTGGCCGATGTTAACGGTAGCTGATTCTCGTGGGAGTTTCAAAAAGTTAATGGTGCCCAGGCAGATTGATGGAAAGTCATTGAATACGGAATTTGACACTGGTGCTTCAATGACAATCACACCAAACAGTGCATGGAGCGACGTTCTGGCGTTCTGAACTGACGTGAAATAGCGCAGTTATTCGGGAAATGAAATTCCCGTCGTCGGAGAGGCCAAAGTCCAGTTGTCTTATGGCAATCAACAAGCCTGTCTCCCAGTAATTGTCACCGCACGTGATGGTCCAGTGCTAATGGGACGAAATTGGTTATGCGTTCTTAAGTTGCACTGAAAACAGATTAAGCAAGTTTTTCTGGAACCGTTGAATGAAGTGGACGATTTGTTCACAAAGTACGCCTCGCTGTTTGATGGGGGTCTGGGAACCTTCAAAGGTGATACTGCTCATGTGAAGCTCAAGGAGAATGCCATTCTGCAGTTTTTAAGCCGAGACCTGTACCTTTCGCTTTAAAAGAGAAGATAGTTGAGGAGATTAAACAGTTGGAATCACTCGGTGTACTGGAAAAGGTAGATTTCTCCGACTGGGCTACACCCATTGTCCCAGTATTAAAGCCAGATGGAACTGTAAGGATCTGTCGGGACTATACATTTACTATTAATCCCGTTTTAGATGTGCCTGAGGACCCTATGCCAACGGCAAAGGAGTTGTTTACGCAGCTGAATGGTGGTGAGAAGTTTACCAAGCTTGATCTATCTTCCGCCTACCAGCAAGTGTTGTTGGACGAAGAATCCCGACAGTACGTCACGATTAATACGCACCGGGGACTGTTCCGGTATACGCGCCTGCCTTTTGGAGTGGCCGCAAGTCCCGCCATTTTTCAGCAAACCGTGAATACAACCATGAGTTGTCTTAATGGAGTTGGTGACATACCGGATGATCTAAATGTCAAAGGTTCCAATAACGTTGAGGATTTGTGCAATCTGGAAGGGACTCTTAAAGGTCTAGACAGCACGGGAGTGGAGCTGAAGAGTTCAAAGTTTGTGTTTATGAAGCCTTCAGTAGAGTATTTCGCTTTCGTGTTGGACCGACACGGAATCCATCCCTCGCCGCGCAAAGTGCAAGCCATTCAAGAAGTTCCAGTGTCAAAGAACCGACGGAACTGAAAACCTTCCTGGGGCTTAAGAACTATTACTGGAAATTCATACAGGACATGTCCACTTTGGTTAACCCCCTAAATCGTCTATTAGTGCGCGAAGCACCCTGGTGCGACAGATACTTGCCAAGAAGCTTTCCTTAAATTAAAGGAAGCACTGCTGAATTCGCCTGTGTTGGCGCATTATGATCCAAGTCAACCAATCCGATTAGCTGTAGACGCGTCTTCGTATGGCTTAGGAGATGTGTTGTCACATATCACGGAAGACGGTGAATGACCAATCACTTACGCGTCCCGTTCCTTTTCTCAAAGTGAACAGAATTATGCGATGATTGAAAAAGAGGCCCTGCCAATCATTTTTGGAATTAAAAAGTTCCATCAGTATTTGTTTGGAAGATGACTCACACTTATCACTGATCACAGACCTCTCACTCTGTTACCGGTTGCGAAACGTGGTATTTCTGTGCTGGCAGCGTCCCGCCTACAACGTTGGGCGAGTCAGTCATCCGCATATCAGTATGATATCGAGTATAGAGCTTCTCAGAGCCACCTTAACGCCGATGCGTTATCTCGTTTGCCGCGAAAGGCCGTAGAAGAAACGCAGGATTGGACTCACGAGTCTGATCAAGTAAATCGCGTTCAAAGAGAACGAATACCAATTACTGCGTCGAAAATTCGCGAGGCCACGAAAGGAGATCCCGTTTTCTCGCGCGTGATGCATGGTGTTCTGCGTGGTTGGCCAGTGGCCGTGCCTGAAGAGCTCAAGATTTATTATTCAAAGCGAGATGAGTTCACAGTTGAAGATGGTTGTCTCCTTCATGGAACGAGGGTGATCATTCCTGCCAAGTATCAAGCTGCTGTTTTGTTGGAATTGCATTTGAACCACCCAGGGATGGTCCGCAGGAAATTCTTATGTACAAATATACCACAAGAGGAGGGAATAAACATAAAAAACGAACCTCCTATCCCTACACGACTACTGCAAAGAGCACTCAAACTTATCCTAGCGGAGAACTCCTTCCAGTTTAATGGAAAAGACTACGTACAAATACATGGGACTGCTATGGACACCAAAATGACAGTTGCTTTCGCCAATATTTTCATGGCTAAGGTAACTAGAGAAGAGATCACACAGTTCATTGAACAGGCTACCAAACAACATCAAACTATCAAGTTTACGGCTGAAGTATCCGAAACAGAAACAAACTTATTTACAATGGTGAAGGATTAAGAAATGAGTTGGTGCTAGATGTATGCACTCATTTTAACGCCACTGATACATTTTAGTACACCTATTTTTCAACGTGCCATCCACCAGGAGTGAAAAGAGGCTTCATCAAAGGAGAGGCTCTAAGACTACTCAGAACTAACTCTCCTAAAACATTCTTTGAAGAGAGCGTCACAAACTTCAAAACACATCTTCTTGAGACTGAGAGGAAACCCAGAAAACTTTATTCGAACAACCCTCTCAGAAGTTGCTTTTGAAGACAGGAATCAAGCCCTCCCACAAAAACAAAAACAAAACAAAAAAAGAAAGACTTGCCCTTTGTAACGCAATATCACCCAGCCGTGCCTAACTTAAAACCAATTCTCATGAATAGCTGGCAGTTCATAACACAGCAACCATTGCTAAACGACATTTTCAACGAACCGCCCCTAATATCGTACAAAAGAGGGCGTTCCCTCAAAGATATACTCGTGAGAGCAAAACTCTAGAAAGGCTAAAACACGCGTGCAGGCCTGTTACAAATCAAAACTGCAGTTACAACTTCTGGCTTAAATTTTTAAGCCATTTTAAAAGGCTAAAACACGCACGTGGGAGCCCCGCAGACCCGTCACCCTTTTTAACTTTGCTGAAAAAGACTGAAAACAAACAATTGTACTTGAATGTATAAGATGTATCTGAAACTCAAACATATTATAAAAGTCGTTTTTAAGAGCAGGATAGCTAAACAGCATGTAATTATGATGAAAGAGGCAATATAATTATTATAAAATGGAAAATAAAGAGGTTTTCAAGACAGATAAAGGTTATTTTCCGATTTATACACCACTTCCGGCTTAAAATAGCGACCGTTTTGAATATTTTATGTATTTGTATCAGTCTTGTGTTCTGTGGCTCCAAATTACAGCAAAATTGTTTATATACTAAAACTAGATTCCTCTGCCTGCTTCAGGACCGTTTTCAAGGCAAACAACTAAATATTTAGGGCTTTTCTATTAAGTTACAATTCCACTTCCGGTTCAAGGTGGCGGCCATTTTGAAACACCCTCCTAACTCAGCTCACGTGAAATTTTCGCAGTGGCACTATATCAGATATCCATCAACACGTTAAAACTATCTTTCCACCAAATTTCGTGCTTTTAACAGAAAGTGAACAATTCCAGCACATATCCGCCCCACTATTTGTTTTATTGACATTTTCAAGTAGACAATAATTAGATTCCTGTTAGTTTAAATAAGTTTTCGATCTGCGCTGTAGGAAGTGAAGTGTCGATTATCATATAGCGCTTACACTGGCTTACTAATTAGCTCCTTAGGGAATACATGCGTGCGATCGGCATTAACATTCCGGCATAAAATGGAACATGTGCTTCGAGATTTACTAATCTTAGTTTCTTATTCGTTTAGTACTCGTCTCCGTGTAAGTTATCATGTTGTGAATAAACTTTAGTTCAAGATACACAACAGTGGCCATGTGCTTGAAAAATCTTTGTAACATTTGATTACATACTGACCTTGAGAAGCACGCGTGAGCAGAAGAACTCAATTTAAACTATCTTGATGGAGATTTCTAACATCTTGAATTTAGTTTCATCGTTTAAATTTCTTAAGGAATGCCGTAGATAATGTCGCATTACGATCACAGGATAACACAGATTTGTGCTCGAGCACCTCGCGGAGACGTAAGGAAACCTTACACTGGATTTCGCCTGTGCGTATAGGGACACCCTTTTTGGCACTTCTGTGGGTATTTGAGGAATTCCGACCTTTACAATACCTGTAAAGTTTGTTGCAACGCTGCGATAATTGCCTGTCATAACAACATCACTTATAAGTATTACTGTGTGTCGTTCTTACTGGTGCCAAGTTTCAGTTACGATGCCTCAATGTTTCCAGAGATATTCTTGATTTCCTGATTTATCTCCACTCTGTTACCACTTTCGACGTCAGAGCTTGTTTCATTTTTGTTATGAGCAGAGAAACTACACACGTGCTGACAGTCTCTAAGTTTATTCAAAAATACACAATTAAACTGTAGATAGATCAAAGTACACAAATCCTACATCTATTTGTACATGACATAATCCTCATGCCATTTAGGAACAGTTGTGGTCCGTGTAGAACGACTCAGGCCTGATATTACATCATTGCTGGGTAGAACTGGGCCTGATATTACATTATTGCTGGCTGGATCTGGGTCTGGAATAACATTTGACTCTGTAGTAACGGGTAAATTAACATTGGACGTTATAGTAACAGATTCTGGCTCATTGCTTATCAAACTTCCTTTAAAATGTGCCTAAGGCAGATGCGTAAAGCGTTATGTTTGTGCTCAAGAGGTTGGTGAGCGTCAAACTCCATTGTTTTAGAGCCCTGAAGACCAAGATACTAAAGTGAAGTCTCAGAACCAGAAATCACTGTTTGCAAAATGGTCTGGAGTCACAACTACTGGTGCCTTACTTTCTGGACATGAAGAATCTTCCACTGAAGGTCAAACGTTGGGCTGTTTTTACTGCCAAAGAAAGGATCACTGGAGTGACCAGTGTAAAACGTATCCAACTGTTGAGTCAAGAAAGGCAAAAATCAAAGGAAACTGTTTCATCTGTTTAAAGCCAAATCATTTACTGAAAGAATACAAGGTTAGCAAAGCATGTTTCCACCGCCAAAGAGTTAGAAATCACAACAGAAGTGTTCTAATGAAGAAAATAATACTGTGGCTATGTTTACCGACCCCTTAATGGCACCCGAAACTGAAAGTTCGTTATTGGTTTCTGGTGAACAGGTACTTATGCAGACTGCACTGGCAGATACCGTGAACCTCGAGACTTCAAAGAAGCTGTCTACCCGACTTTTGCTAGATTGTGAAAGCCAGAGAACCTACATAAGTGAAGATTTAGTAAATAAACTTCAACTGAAGCCCAGCAATACTGAAATCCTAACTGTCTTCACGTTTGGCTCTACAAAGCCCAAGGAGCTTAAGACTACACTGGTTGAGCTTGGTTTGAAATTAAAGAATGGAGAGACAATGAACATTCAAGCAAATGTGGTTCCAAAGATTACTGGAATGATTCAGAGTGCACCTGTCAATTCTGAGCAGTTTGAACCCCTTGTTAGGGGACATGAACTTGCTGACACTCTCCCAAATGAACTAGAGGTATCAAGTGTGGAACTGCTGATGGGAAATGACTACTACAGTGATTTGGTTTTGCCAGAAAGGAAGAAAGTGAGACCTGGACTGTAGTTGCTTGGATCTCATCTGGGTTGGATTCTCTCTGGTCGACTGCCAACTGAAGAAAGTAAAACGTCAGAACTTTCAATGTTTCTTATGGCTGGAACATACGGTAATTCCCATCAGCAATCCTTTGTGGCTCCACTGGAGAGCTCAAATGACCTTTTGAAACCAAACGTGGATGAATTTTGGAAACTGGAAACTATTAGAATCAAAGAACCTGTCAATGATTGCGGTGATGATGAAGCCATTCAAAACTTCTATGACACCGTTAGAATGTCAAATGGGCGATATGAGGTTACTTGGCCATGGAAAGAAGAAAACCCCCAGCTCCCAGACAACTACCAACTGGCTCTTGGTAGGCTAAACTCTCTACTGAGACGAATTCAAGGAAATCCAGAGTTACTTGAAAAGTATGACAACATCATCAAAGATGAACTTGAAAAAGAAATCATTGAGAAAGTGAATGACGAAACTGAAGAAGGATGTAAAAAACATTACATTCCTCACCATGCCGTCAATACCCCTGATCGAAAGACTACTAAAGTACGAATTGTCTACAATGCATCAACGAAAGCCAAAAAAGGATGCAAAAGTCTTAACGAATATTTGTATCGGGGTCCTGTCATCTTAGAGGATCTCTGTGGCCTTCTACTTCGTTTCAGGACTCACAAAGTAGCTCTGACAGCAGATATTGAAAAGGCGTTTTTGCAAGTTGGCCTCCAACCTGCAGATCGAGATGTAACTAGATTCCTATGGCTTAAAGACCCCACTAAGCCACCAACCAAGGACAATCTGCAAATTTATCGCTTTACCAGGGTCCCATTCGGAGTCATCTAAAGTCCCTTTCTGCTTGGAGCCACCATTCTCCATCACTTAGAACAAGTTGGAACTCCCACTGCAGAGAAGATTATGAAACACATGTATGTGGACAATCTTTTGACTGGAGTGAATTCAAGTGAAGAAGCGAGAGAGTTCTATTCAGAATCAAAGGAAGTATTTCAAAAATCATCCATGAATCTGCGAGAATGGAATTCAAATTCGAAGGAATTCCTGAATTCAATTTCAGAGCAGGACAGAGTGAAGGAAACTGTAACTAAAGTTCTTGGAATTCTCTGGAACACTGTTAAAGATCAGTTGATAGTCAAAGGTTCAAAACCAGCAGAATGTTCTACTAAAAGAGAAGTGCTAAAAAACAACGCTACAGTTTTTGATCCGGTGGGATTCTTTACTCCTGCAACTCTCAAAGGAAAACTCTTCCTCCAAGATCTGTGGGCTTCAGAGAAAGAATGGGATGAGAAACTGGATGGAGAGATGCTTCACAAATGGGTAAAAATTCAAAATGAGATTGAATTGATCTCCATGGTAACCATTCCAAGGTTCGTTGGTAACTCCAACTGTCAGTTGCTGTGCTTTTGTGATGCTTTAACCAAGGCTTATACCTCTGTTATCTATTTGAGCTCTGATGTTGGTCTAAATTTGCTCTTCACCAAATCAAGAGTGGGTCATGATTCACGCTGAACTACCTCTTGAGGCAATTTATCCAATACTTCCTCCCAAAAGGAGCCATTTCACTTCATTACTCATCAAAGAATACCACCAAAAACTCTTTCATTCCGGTGTCGATTCCTCAAGGAAGAGCTGAAGTAAAGAAAGCAATTCATGGCTGTGGTGTCTGTAAAAGATTTCAAGGTGGACCCTTCAAGCTTCCATCAATGTCTCCGTGGCCCAGAAAGAAAGTTGCAAAACCTGCTCCCTTCACCTATACTGGTTTAGATTATTTTGGTCCCCTTTACATCCAAGCTGGAAGTTCAAAGAAAAAGGTTTGGGTATGTCTCTTCACCTGTGTCACTGTCAGAGCCATCCATTTGGAACTGGTTAAGGACATGACTGCTGAGCAGTTTCTGCTTGCACTCAGACGATTCATAGCAAGAAGAGGTAAACTTGCACAACTTATACTGGATAATGCCCCACAGTTTAAGCTTGCGAAAAGTGCAGTTCATAAAGCCTGGAAAGAAACAGTTTCAAATCATGAATTGCAAAGTTACACTGCCAACCAAGGAATTGAATGGAACTTTATAGTTGAACTGGCCCCTTGGATGGGGGGATTTTATGAAAGACTGGTTGGCACCGTTAAGGCAGCTCTCAAGAAATCGTTTGGCAAGACTTGTCTGACTGAGCACCAGCTTGAAACCTTTCTGACAGAAGTGCAGGCTGTGATCAATTCTTGTCCACTTGTTTACGTCGGCGAGGACTTTGACTCTGGATTTTCACTGGCCCCAGCCGATTTCTTGAATCTCAATCCCCAGTCTGGAGTTCCTCTAATCGAGATCCATAACTCACACGATCCAGACTATGGAAAGAAGAGCTCAGCTGATACGTTACTAGAACTTTGGGGTAAAGGTCAGCGACACTTGAACTCAGTCTGGAAAGCCTGGAGAGACGATTACTTGCTAAGCCTCCGAGAAAGAGGGCAGACACATCTAAAGGGTCCTGGAATTCAAGCCGCAGAAGAGCCTAGAGTGGGTAGTGTAGTGCTTTTAAAGGAAGATTTGCCGCGCGCGGTCTGGAAAATGGGAAAGATTACAGAACTCATTTCGAGTAATGACGGAGAAATTCGGGAAGCTAGAGTTCTTCTGCCAAGCAAGAAAGTTCTTAACAGACCACTCAATCACCTTTACCCCTTAGAATGTCGTATTGGTCAAAAAGATAATTTGACGCAGGATGGGGAACAGTTAAAGGAAATTTCCTCCACCACTATGCGTCCCACCCGAGCAGCAGCAACCCGAGCAAGACAACTGATGCAGAATCTCCTTTCCTCAGAAATTGGAACTTTCTCCTGGGGAGTGTCACGGAGTTGCCGCGATAAACTGGAAACGAGCTAAAAAGCTAGGTGACCTTGAGAGAAGGCTTGGTTACCATTGAACGTGTTTTGACGAACAATTTGGACATTTCGTAGTTAAACTTGGACTTTTGTAGTTACATTCGGACCTTTCGTAGTTTAATAGTTGAACTTGGCAACAGGCAGGCCAGATGAAAAATGGTCTTGATTTTGGGGTGGGGGTGTTATCCCCCCCCCTCTGTACGTCCAAGGGTTAATTGAAAGTTGGGAAGGACACCACTCAATATGATATTAACACATCCTAAAATATCACTCAATCAATCATAGGTGACGTGCCTATGCCACAAAAAAGGCGTTTTAACCTTCTGCGAGATAAGGCCCTTATCAATCTGAAAGCAATCAGCGTAGACAGAGGGACAATGGAACAGGCCAACCTGAAATAGGCAGCATGCAAGTGGCATTTTTTGGTAGCAGTACAAAAGAGAAATGAAAGATAATTGGACCTATCTCCAGTTGGCAATGTGTTCGCGGATTTAGAACATTAACAAAGCAAAACTTTGCATGCCAATAACGTTCGTATGAAAATGATATCTACGGGGAAATTACAGTTTTGGGAACATTTGTCAAATGACCAAAGCGTGTAAAACACTTTCAAAATGCCTATTAAGTTTTCTAACGTAAATTAGAAGACAATTTATCCTAGGCGTAATGTAAATATGTTATTTTACTTTTTTTTAAAAAGGCAAAAATTTTTTTCTCTTATCAGTAAAGGAGAAAGTTTGTTTTCTGCTCAGCCAGTTTTTAAGTAAGAAATAAATGGAAGTTTTTTGCAGGGCTTTATGACATCCTCTTTCTAACGATAGCGGCCTTTTCCTTGAATTCTTTCTCTTTCATATGGAAAGTGTTTGAGATGTTTCCGTCAGACGTTCCTCACTTTACCTAAAGGTGCTGAGAATAAGGCAGGATGCCATGATGGCGGCTCTAGATTGTATCCGAACATCGCAAACTCTTAAAGGCTCACATGCCGATCCTTTTGGATAATTCTCTGCATGAACCCACCCGGGTCGCTTTCGTAACAAATTCTGTATAGCATTTGCTCACTCGTTAAGTTTTGAATTACCGGATTGGATGGTGCAATGTCATGTGAATCCTTTACACCTCGCAATGATGCGAAAGAACCTAAACCAAACTTTCACTTACATGTTAGTCTCCTTTATTCTTGGTATAAATTTCTTGGTATAAAGTTTGTTTTTCTTTTAATTTGAGAATTTTCTGTTCTACCTAAAAGTACGTGTTTGATACGACCCTATGGTTAACTGTTTACCCTTTTTTTTAGGGAAACAGAAGGGAAAGCAAGGTAATGTATATTAACTAAATATGCGCGTGAGTGACCTTTGGAAGTTTCCCTTCACGGCATTCTAAAATCTTGTATAGTAGCTTTTACTAGGGTACTCTCTGTAGACTTCTACCATCGTATCGTAAATAAGCGTCTTTATTACCACATCGTTTTGGAGAAAATACAAAAAATCCTGATACTGGCGAATACTTGAATTTTAAATTCTTACACGGGTCACCTTTCTTCATGAATTAAGCTTCACACGTTCAAAATCCCCGTCCACTGACTGACTGACTAATAGAAAATGTCACACTGTATTTCTTCGCCAAAAACTCACAGGATGACACAGTTTTGTGCTCGTGTACCTTAGTGAAGACCAAAAGGGACATTATACTTGATTTCACTTCTACATCTCATTTGGTTCTTTTGTGGGAATTTGAGAATATGCAATACCTTGAAATAGAGAGTTGATTTTGATGCAAAAATGCGATATAATAAGTGATGTTTGGAAGTTTCCCCTTTTCGGCATTAAATCGTAAAGAAGAGTTAAATCTGTAACCAGTTTTGTATTTGCCTCTTTGTTGTGTTATGAGCAATGACATTATATGCTAACAGAGTGCAACGATTTATCACTCGCCATCATTGGAACAACATGTTAGAACTCTCTGTCACCATTGATTACATTGGTTTTAGGAAGCACGTATTAGTATAAGTAGGCCACTCAGCTTTAACCTTTTTCTGTAGTTCCTACCCATCTTGATTTCAGTTCCATATATCATTAAAAGGCTCTTGAACATCTTTTTATCAAATCAAATTGTATGATTCAATAGTTTTAGCAAAATATGTGTATATATTTTAAGGACCTTTGATCTATTTTTACCATATTTGTACTTTTTATATTTTTAGTTTTAGCTTGTACCTATTACAATGTTTAGTTTTATTTTATTCTTTTGTTATAGAGGACCTCCCTGAAAACCACTCAACGTGATGGGAGTATCCTCTTTAAAGATTAATTATTATTATTATTATTATTATTATTGTTAAAACTTAGGCATTGTCACACACGGCATTTTATCAGACAACACCCTGGAATGCTGACAAGATGACAGGGTTTTGTTGTTATGCACTTAAAGAAGCATTATAAGTACTTGATAATATTTGTGCATCTACTGGTATATAAAAGAAAAACGTTTTTGGTATTTGGAAATTGAACCTTTTTTTACTGAATAAAATGTTGTTTTTAGAATATTGTAATGTCTGATGCGACACCGCGATTAATTTTTATTATTAATATTTTTTTCTAGCAAAGGAGGAAAGAAGGGAAGGTAATGTATATAAATATGTTAGTAAGTGAGTTTTTCTATTTTCCTTTCACGGTTTCAAGTTCTAAATTTCTCAGTTGTGTAGTAGCTATCACTAGAGTACTCTTTGAAACTGATCATCCCTAAAACCATGCCATATACTATCACTTCTCTTGGATCACCAACTCGTTTTAAAGAAAAGAAAAAAATCATACATATTAGCCAATACCCGATCTTTAGATTCTTACACAAGACACATTCCTCGTGAAATTGGACTCAGAAACGGGCAGCTAAGCCGCTTGTCATGTGGGGGCCTTCTTATCTGCAAGTGGTTGAAGTGTCGATTATCGTATAGCGCTTAGACTGACTTACTAATTAGATTGTTAGGGAATACTTCCGCACGATCGGCGTTAATATTCCGATATAAAATGGAACATGTGCTTCTAGATATATTAATCTTAGTTTCGTATTGGTTTAGTACTCGTCTCTGTGTAAGTTATCATGTTGTGAATAAACTTTATTTCAAGATACACAACAAAATTGAGGGTCCACAATAGGTTTGGCGGAATGCGGGATTTGGCTAATTTTTTTGGCGATATTCGGGACGGGAGCTGAAAAAAGGAGCGGGAAGTGGGAATTTCAATTGAGAGCGGGAGTGGGATTTTGTGTTTTTAAGGAGTCGGGATGCGAGAATAGCAAGGGGAAAGTAGCGGGATACGGTATTTTAAATTTAACGAGACTGCATGATTTGACCAGCGCAGTCTGATACAAATTGATCGTCTGTTAGTGAAGTGCGTCGGCTTTCAAGTAATGAATTGATCAAGGAAGAGCGTGAGTCTGTATGTCAAGCTATTATAGTCTTTTTGTGATGTTTTGTGTTGATATCGGAAAGTGGTATCAAGTCACATGTCATGTTGCATTTCTTGGCCTTATCTGCGTTCTTAACTTTTCTGCCCCTTTCCATTGAGCATTGTAAGAGCAGCTATGATAAGCTATGGTTTCAAAACTGGCGGACGGTAATGTAACGGCCGTCACCAAAAACAAGGTGTTTCTTATCGTAAATTTTGTCCCTATATATTATGAAAAGAGTGCGGGCAGGAATGCCTTTCTTCTTGAGACCATCGACCATAAAAACGTGTTTACTTGTTCTCTATCCATTGGATAACGGTCTGTGAGGTTTTCGTCATGAAAGTAGAAAACTATTTAAAAATTTAGGCGGGATCGGGATTTCGACGTAAAGAAGAGGGCGGGATGGCGAGATCTGAGATCCCTATCGTGGACCCCCAAAAGTGGCTACGAATATGGAGGAATCCTCGGGAACTTAGAGCAGCCCAGCGCAGTAATCTTCGGGAACGTCGGGCAGCCCAGCGCAGCAGCAACGAATCGTGGTGAATCCGTCTTATCTCCAGCGAATAGAGGAATTTAGTGGGCAGCGACTGGAAACAGGGAGCGACTGGAAGCGACTGGAAGCGGGCAGCGACTGGAAACATTACGTTGAGCGACTGAAAATGTTCTTCGAAGTTAATGGTGTCCCGCCGAAGAAGCGTGTCCCAATCATACTTACCTTACTGGGTAGTAAGATGTATGCGTTGTTGAGGTCCATTTCAGCGCCTAGGAAACCCAAAAAGCTGAGTTTCACGGAAACTGTGGAAACCGTAGCAAAGCATTTGGATCCTAAACCAATTGTCATGGTGAAGAGATACAAATTTCACAAAGCGGAGCAAGAAGAATCGGAATCTATAAGGCGGTATCTGGCCAAGCTACAAAAGTTAGCAGAGACCTGTGAATTTGAAGAATATCGCGAGCAAGCTATTCGCGATCGCTTCGTTTTGTGGTTTGAGAGTGCGTTCAATTCAACGCAAGCTGAATTGAACAATTGGCAAGCTTGTGCCGGGGAATTGACTGAAAAAGGAACCTCAGTAGTACATGGTGATGCTGTCGTTAAGAAGTTGGACGGAACCTTTTCTGAATGTTTCCGACGTGGGAAAAGTAATCATTCTCCGGAAACGTGCTTGCATCGAAAAGCAAGATGCTATAAATGCCAAACGCTGGGTCACATTGTTGCAAAGTGTCCAGAGAAGCAGGAGAAACATCCGTCTCGGAAACCCGCAGCCAAAGGGGGAGAGAAGAGAAAAAAGAAGAAGAAACAAGGTGGAATCCATAGCGAGGAAGAAGAGACGAATGAAAATTTGGGTATAATACCACCTGGCCGATGTTAACGGTAGCTGATTCTCGTTGGAGTTGCAAAGAGTTAATGGTGCCCATGCTGATTGGTGGAAAGTCATTGGATATAGAATTGGACACTGGTGCTTCAGTGACAATCATACCAAACAGTGCATGGAGCGACGTTCTGGCGTTCTGAACTGACGTGAAATAGCGCAGTTATTCGGGCCATGAAATTCCCGTCGTCGGAGAGGCCAAAGTCCAGGTGTCTTATGGCAATCAACAAGCCTGTCTCCCAGTAATTGTCACCGCACGGAATGGTCCAGTGCTAATGGGACGAAATTGGTTATGCGTTCTTAAGTTGGATTGAAAGCAGATTAAGCAAGTTTTTCTGGAACCGTTGAATGAAGTGGACAATTTGTTCACAAAGTACGCCTCGCTGTTTGATGGGGGTCTGGGAACCGTCAAAGGTGATACTGCTCATCTGAAGCTCAAGGAGAATGCCATTCTGCAGTTTTTTAAGCCGAGACCTGTACCTTTCGCTTTAAAAGAGAAGATAGTTGAGGAGATTAAACAGTTGGAATCACTCGGTGTGCTGGAAAAGGTAGATTTCTCCGACTGGGCTACACCCATTGTCCCAGTATTAAAGCCAGATGGAACTGTAAGGATCTGTCGAGACTATAAAGTTATTATCAATCCCGTTTTAGATGTGCCTGAGTACCCTATGCCAACGGCAAAGAAGTTGTTTACGCAGCTGAATGGTGGTGAGAAGTTTACCAAGCTTGATCTATCTTCCGCCTACCAGCAAGTGTTGTTGGATGAAGAATCCCGACAGTACGTCACGATTAATACGCACCTGGGACTGCCTTTTGGAGTGGCCGCAAGTCCCGCCATTTTTCAGCAAACTGTGAATACAACCATGAGTTATCTTAATGGAATTGGTGACATACTGGATGATCTAATTGTCACAGGTTCCAATAACGTTGAGGATTTGTGCAATTTGGAAGGGACTCTTAAACGTCTAGACAGCACGGGAGTGTAAGCTGAAGAGGTCAAAGTGCGTGTTTATGAAACCTTCAGTAGAGTATTTCGCGTTCGTGTTGGACCGACATGGAATTCATCCCTCGCCGCGCAAAGTGTAAGCCATTCAAGAAGTTCCAGTGTCAAAGAACCGACGGAACTGAAAACCTTCCTGGGGCTTGGAAACTATTACCAAATTCATACAGGACATGTCCACTTTGGTTAACCCCTTAAATCGTCTATTAGTGCACAAAGCACCCTGGTGCTGGACAGATACTTGCCAAGAAGCTTTTCTTAAATTAAAGGAAGCACTGCTGAATTCGCCTGTGTTGGCGCATTATGATCCAAGTCAACCAATCCGATTAGCTGTAGACGCGTCTTCGTATGGCTTAGGAGATGTGTTGTCACACATCACGGAAGACGGTGAATGACCAATCACTTTCGCGTCCCGTTCCTTTTCTCAAAGTGAACAGAATTATGCGATGATTGAAAAAGAGACCATGCCAATCATTTTTGGAATTAAAAAATTCCATCAGTGTTTGTTTGGAAGATGACTCACACTTATCACTGATCACAGACCTCTCACTCTGTTACCGGGTGCGAAACGTAGTATTTCTGTGCTGGCAGCGTCCCGCCTACAACGTTGGGCGAGTCAGTTATCCGCATACCAGTATCATATCGAGTATAGAGCTTCTCAGAGCCACAATAACGCCGATGCGTTATCTCGTTTGCCGCGAAAGTCCGTGGAAGAAACGCAGGATTGGACTCACGAGTCTGATCAAGTAAATCGCGTTCAAAGAGAACGAATACCACTCACTGCGTCGAAAATTCGCGAGGCCACGAAAGGAGATCCCGTTTTCTCACGGGTGATGCATAGTGTTCTGCGTGGTTGGCCAGTGGCCATGCCTGAAGAGCTCAAGATTTATTATTCAAAGCGAGATGAGTTCACAGTTGAAGATGGTTGTCTCCTTCATGGAACGAGGGTGATCATTCCTGCCAAGTATCAAGCTGCTGTTTTGTCGGAATTGCATTTGAACCACCCAGGGATGGTCCGCAGGAAATTCTTATGTACAAATATACCACAAGAGGAGGGAATAAACATAAAAAACGAACCTCCTATCCCTACACGACTACTGCAAAGAGCACTCAAACTTATCCTAGCGGAGAACTCCTTCCAGTTTAATGGAAAAAACTACGTACAAATACATGGGACTGCTATGGACACCAAAATGGCAGTTGCTTTCGCCAATATTTTCATGGCTAAGGTAACTAGAGAAGAGATCACATAGTTTATTGAACAAGCTACCAAACAACATCAAACTATCAAGTTTACGGCTGAAGTATCCGAAACAGAAACAAACTAATATTTACAATGGTGAAGGATTAAGAAATGAGTTGGTGCTAGATGTACGCACCCATTATAAGGCCACTGAGACATTTCAGTACACCCATTTTTCAACCTGCCATCCACCAGGAGTGAAAAGAGGCTTCATTAAAGGAGAGGCTCTAAGACTACTCAGAACTAACTCTCTTAAAACATTCTTTGAAGAGAGCGTCACAAACTTCAAAACACATCTTCTTGAGACTGAGAGGAAACCCAGAAAACTTTATTCGAGCAACCCTCTCAGAAGTTACTTTTGAAGACAGGAATCAAGCCCTCCCACAAAAACAAAAGCAAAACAAAAAAAGAAAGTCTTGCCCTTTGTAACGCAATATCACCCAGCGGTGCCTAACTTAAAACCAATACTCATGAACAGCTGGCATTTCATAACACAGTAACCATTGCTAAACGACATTTTCAACGAACCGCCCCTAATATCGTACAAAAGAGGGCGTTCCCTCAAAGATATACTCGTGAGAGCAAAACTCTAGAAAGGCTAAAACACGCGTGCAGGCCTGTTACAAATCAAAACTGCAGTTACAACTTCTGGCTTAAATTTTTAAGCCATTATAAAAGGCTAAAACACGCATGTGGGAGCCCCGCAGGCCCGTCACCCTTTTTAACTTTGCTAAAAAGAACTTGACCTTTTGAAAAATTTCGGTTCAGACATAACCAGCAGTCAATTGTACTTGAATGTATAAGATGTATCTGAAACTCAAACATATTATAAAAGTCGTTATTAAGAGCAGGATAGCCAAACAGCATGTAATTATGATGAAAGAGGCAATATAATTATTATAAAATGGACAATAAAGAGGTTTTCAAGACAGATAAAGGTTATTTTACGATTTATACACCACTTCGGCTTAAAATAGCGACCGTTTTGAATATTTTATGTATTTGTATCAGTCTTGTGTTCTGTGGCTCCAAATTACAGCAAAATTGTTTATATACTAAAACTAGATTCCTCTGCCTGCTTCAGGACCGTTTTCAAGGCAAACAACTAAATATTTAGGGCTTTTCTATTAAGTTACAATTCCACTTCCGGTTCAAGGTGGCGGCCATTTTGAAACACCCTCCTAACTCAGCTCACGTGAAATTTTCGCAGTGGCACTATATCAGATATCCATCAACACGTTAAAAACTATCTTTCCACCAAATTTCGTGCTTTTAACAGAAAGTGAACAATTCCAGCACATATCCGCCCCACTATTAGTTTTAATAAGTTTTCGATCTGCGCTGGAGGAAGTGAAGTATCGATTATCGTATAGCGCTTACACTGACTTACTAATTAGCTCCTTAGGGAATACATGCACGCGATCGGCATTAACATTCCGACATAAAATGGAACATGTGCTTCTAGATTTACTAATCTTAGTTTCGTAATCGTTTAGTACTCGTCTCCGTGTAAGTTATCATGATGGGAATAAACTTTAGTTCAAGATACACAACAGCGGTGGTCTTAGATAAGCATTTTGATAGATGAATAGAACTTTTTTCATTTAGATTGTAAGATTTCTCTCTGGCCATGTGCTTGAAAAATCTTTGTAACGTTTGATTACATACTGACCTTGAGAAGCACGCGTGAGCAGAAGAACTCAATTTAAACTATCTTGATGGAGATTTCTAACATCTTGAATTTAGTTTCATCGTTTAAATTTCTTAAGGAATGCTGTAGATAATGTCGCATTACGATCACAGGATAACAGAAATTTGTGCTCGAGCACCTCGAGGAGACCTAAAGAAACATTACACTCTATTTCGCCTGTGCGTATAGGGACACCCTTTTTGGCACTTCTATGGTATTTGAGGAATTCCGACCTTTACAATACCTGTAAAGTTTGTTGCAACGCTGCGATAGTTGCCTGTCATAACAACATCACTTATATGTATTACCGTGTTTCTTTGTTACTGGTGCCAAGTTTCAGTTACGATGCCTCAATGCTTCCAGAGATGTTCTTGATTTCCTGATTTATCTCCACTCTGTTACCACTTTCGACGTCATAGATTGTTTCATTTCTGTTATGAGCAGAGAAACTACACACGTGTTGACAGTCTCCAAGTTTATTCAAAAAATACAAAATTAAACTGTAGATAGATCTAAGTTCACAAATCTTACATCTATTTGTACATGACATAATCCTCATGCCATTTAGGAACAGTTGTGGTCCGTGTAGAACGACTCAGGCCTGATATTACATCATTGCTGGGTAGAACTGGGCCTGATATTACATTATTGCTGCGTGGTTCTGGGTCTGGAATAACATTTGACTCTGTAGTAACGGGTAAATTAACATTGGACGTTATAGTAACAGATTCTGGCTCAGCGCTTATCTAACGTCCTTCAAAATGTGTCTAAGGCATATGCGTAAATCTACTGAAAATGGCAGGCCAGATGAAAAATGGTCTTGATTTTGGGGCGGGGTTGTTATCCCCCCCCCCCCCTCTGTACGTCCAAGGGTTAATTGAAAGTTGGGAAGGACACCACTCAATATGATATTAACACATCCAAAAATACCACTCAATTAATCATAAGTGACGTGCCTATGCCACAAAAAAGGCGTTTTAACCTTTTGCGAGATAAGACCCTTATCAAACTGAAAGCAATCAGCGTAGACAGAGGGACAATGGAACGGGCCAGCCTGAAATAGGCAGCATGCAAGTGGCATTTTTTTCATTTATGGTAGCTGTACAAAAGAGAAATGAAAGATAATTGGACCCATATCTAGTTGGTAATGTGTTCGCGGATTAAGAACATTAACAAAGCAAAAATTTGCATGCTAATAACGTTCGTATGAAAATGATATCTATGAGGAAATTACAGTTTTGCCAACATTTGTCAAATGGCCAAAGCGTGTAAAACACTTTCAAAATGCCTATTAAGTTTTCTAACGTAAATTAGAAGACAATTTATTCTAGGCGTAATGTAAATATGTTATTTTACTTTTTTTAAAAAGGCCGTAATTTTTTTTCTCTTAACAGTAAAGGAGAGAGTTTGTTTTCTGCTCAGCCAGTTTTTAAGTAAGAAATAAATGGAAGTTTTTTTGTAGGGCTTTATGACATCCTCTTTCTAACGATAGCGGCCTTTTCCTTGAATTCTTTCTCTTTCATACGGAAAGTGTTTGACATGTTTCCATCAGACATTCCTCACTTTACCTAAAGGTGCCGAGAACAAGGCAGGATGCCATGATGGCGGCTCTAGATTGTATCCGAACATCGCAAAATTTTAAAGGCTCACATGCCGATCCTTTTGGATAATTCTCTGCATGAACCCACTCGGTCGCTTTTCGTAACAAATTCCGTATAGCATTTGCTCACTCGTTAAGTTTTGAATTACGGGATTGGATGGTGCAATGTCATGTGAATCCTTTACACCTTGCAAAGATGCGAAAGAACCTAAATCAAACTTTCACTTACATGTTAGTCTCCTTTATTCTTGGTATAAATTTCTTGGTATAAAGTTTGTTTTCCTTTTGATTTGAGAATTTTCTGTTCTACCTAAAAGTACGTGTTTGATATGACGCTATGGTTAACTGTTTACTCTTTTTTTTAGGGAAACAGAAGGGAAAGCAAGGTAATGTATATTAACTAAATATGCGCGTGAGTGACCTTTGGAAGTTTCCCTTCACGGCATTCTAAAATCTTGTATAGTAGCTTTCACTAGGGTACTCTCTGTAGACTTCTACCATCGTATCGTAAATAACCATCTTTATTACCACATCGTTTTGGAGAAAATACAAAAAATCCTGACACTGGCGAATACTTGAATTTTAAATTCTTACACGGGTCACCTTTCTTCATGAATTAAGCTTCACACGTTCAAAATCCCCGTCCACTGACTGACTAATAGAAAGTGAACTGACTAATAGAAAATGTCACACTGTATTTCTTCGCCAAAAACTCACAGGATGACACAGTTTTGTGCTCGTGTACCTCAGTGAAGACCAAAAGGGACATTATACTTGATTTCGCTTCTACATCTCATTTGGTTCTTTTGTGGGAATTTGAGAATATGCAATAACTTGAAATAGAGAGTTGACTTTGATGCAACAATGCGATATAATAAGTGATGTTTGGAAGTTTCCCCTTTTCGGCATTAAATCGCAAAGAAGAGTTAAATCTGTAACCTCTTTGCCTCTTTGTCGTGTTATGAACAATGACATTATATGCTAACAGAGTGCAACGATTTATCACTCGCCATCATTGGAACAACATGTTAGAACTCTCTGTCACCATTGATTACATTGGATTTAGGAAGCACGTGTTAGTATAAGTAGGCCACTCAGCTATAACCTTTTTCTGTAGTTCTTACCCATCTTGATTTCAGTTCCATAGATCATTAAAACTTAGGAATTGTCACACACGGCATTTTATCAGATAACACCCTGGAATGCTGACAAGATGACAGGGTTTTGTTGTTATGCACTTAAAGAAGCATTATAAGTACTTGATAATATTTGTGCATCTAGTGGTATAAACAAGAAAAACGTTTTTGGTATTTGAAAATTGAACCTTTTTTTACTGAATAAAATGTTGTTTTTAGAATATTGTAATGTTTGATGCGACACCGCGATTAATTTTTATTATTCATATTTTTTTCTAGCAAAGGAGGAAAGAAGGGAAGGTAATGTATATAAATATGTAAGTAAGTGAGTTTTGCTATTTTCCTTTCACGGTATCAAGTTCTAAATATCTCAGTTGTGTAGTAGCTATCGCTAGAGTACTCTTTATAACTGATCATCCCTAAAACCGTACCATATACAATCACCTCTCTTGGATCACCACCTCGTTTTAAAGAAAAGAAAAAAAAACCATACATATTAGCCAATACCCGATCTTTAGATTCTTACACAAGACACATTCCTAGTGAAATTGGACTCAGAAACGGGCAGCTAAGCTGCTTGTCATGTGGGGGCCTTCTTAACTGCAAGTGGTTGAAGTGTCGATTATCGTATAGCGCTTAGACTGACTTACTAATTAGATTAAAAATGTTCGGTGTGTAGCCAGGCATGTTAAAAACTGGTAAAAAAGAATGAAAAAAGTTGACACTGGCTAAAAATAGTTATGGACGTTTCGGCCACTACTGTTGCCTTCCTCAGCAAAGATAAAAAAGAAAGTTCCTTCGAGGTGTGATTTTTTATCACACATCGGTTACACATTCTAAGTAGGACGCCGTTAAACATTTGCATTTTTATCTTTGCTGAGGAAGGCAACAGTAGTGGCCGAAACGTCCATAACTATTTTTAGCCAGTGTCAACTTTTTTAATTCTTTTTTACCAGCTTTTTTTTTGTACTAATTAGATTGTTACGGAATATATACTTGCGCACGATCGGCGTTAATATTCCGATATAAAATGGAACATGTGCTTCTAGATTTATTAATCTTAGTTTCGTATTGGTTTAGTACTCGTCTCTGTGTAAGTTATCATGTTGTGAATAAACTTTATTTCAAGATACACAACAAAATTGAGGGTCCACAATAGGTTTGGCGGAATGCGGGATTTGGCTAATTTTTGTGGTGATATTCGGGACGGGAGCTGAAAAAAGGAGCTGGAAGCGGGAATTTCAACTGCGAGCGGGAGTGGGATTTTGTGTTTTTAAGGAGTCGGGATGCGAGAATCGCAAGGGGAAAGTAGCGGGAAACGGTATTTTAAATTTAACGAGACTGCCTGATTTGACCAGCGCAGTCTGATACAAATGGATCGTTTGTGAGTGAAGTGCGTCGGCTTTCAAGTAATGAATTGATCAAGGAAGAGCGTGAGTCTGTATGTCAAGCTATTATAGTCTTTTTGTGATGTTTTGTGTTGATTTCGGAAAGTGGTATCAAGTCACATGTCATGTTGCATTTCTTGGCCTTATCTGCGTTCTTAACTTTTCTGTCCCTTTCCATTGAGCATTGTAAGAGCAGCTATGATAAGCTATGGTTGCAACACTGGCGGACGGTAATGTAACGGCCGTCACCAAAAACAAGGTGTTCGGCATCGTAAATTTTGTCCCTATATATTATGAAAAGAGTGCGGGCAGGAATGCCTTTTTCGAAAAAAAAACATTTCCGAGCAGAAATTTACCCAAAGCAAGTAACATAACGACGGTGAAAGCTTTGAAAAATCTTGTTACATTTCATTTTGCATACCTCATAGCTGAACCGATCTTGCATGACCTTTGTGCCCCTAGCCTTGTCTAAGTACACAACCCATTTATATACAGGTGGATGTAGAAAAACAATGTGGAGAAAACGTTTGTGTCTAACATCAAAACCAAGCCGCGCTTACAGCCCCACAACTTGAACAACCACCCTTTCATTTACATACTCAGTAGGTTGTCTTCCCAAAAAAGCAAGACCGAGGATAGGCAGAGCAATCTTTGTCAACTTTTACCTTTCAATTATACCTGGACACGAAAAGGTAAAACAGGCATCAAACAGAATAACACAAACAAAACACTTGTTACGGTCATTAGTGGCGATCTTTTAATATGTTCTTGAGACCATCGACCATAAAAACGTGTTTACTTGTTCTCTATCCATTGGATAACGGTCTGTGAGGTTTTCGTCATGAAAGTAGAAACTATTTAAAAATTTAGGCGGGATCGGGATTTCGACGTAACGAAGGGCGGGATGGCGGGATTAACAGGGAAAAATAGGCGGGATGGTGGGATCTGAGATCCCTATCGTGGACCCCAAAAGTGGCGACAAATATGGAGGAATCCTCGGGAACTTAGAGCAGCCCAGCGCAGTAATCTTCGGGAACGTCAGGCAGCCCAGCGCAGCAGCAACGAATCGTGGTGAATCCGTCTTATCTCCAGCGAATAGAGGAATTTAGTGGGCAGCGACTGGAAACATTACGTTGAGCGACTGAAAATGTTCTTCGAAGTTAATGGTGTCCCGCCGAAGAAGCGTGTCCCAAGCATACTTACCTTAATGGGTAGTAAGATGTATGCGTTGTTGAGGTCCATTTCAGCGCCTAGGAAACCCAAAAAGCTGAGTTTCACGGAAACTGTGGAAACCGTAGCAAAGCATTTGGATCCTAAACCAATTGTCATGGTCAAGAGATACAAATTTCACAAAGCGGAGCAAGAAGAATCGGAATCTATAAGGCGGTATCTGGCCAAGCTACAAAAGTTAGCAGAGACCTGTGAATTTGAAGAATATCGCGAGCAAGCTATTCGCGATCGCTTCGTTTTGTGGTTTGAGAGTGCGTTCAATTCAACGCAAGCTGAATTGAACAATTGGCAAGCTTGTGCCGGGGAATTGACTGAAAAAGGAACCTCAGTAGTACATGGTGATGCTGTCGTTAAGAAGTTGGACGGAACCTTTTCTGAATGTTTCCGACGTGGGAAAAGTAATCATTCTCCGGAAACGTGCTTGCATCGAAAAGCAAGATGCTATAAATGCCAAACGCTGGGTCACATTGTTGCAAAGTGTCCAGAGAAGCAGGAGAAACATCCGTCTCGGAAACCCGCAGCCAAAGGGGGAGAGAAGAGAAAAAAGAAGAAGAAACAAGGTGGAATCCATAGCGAGGAAGAAGAGACGAATGAAAATTTGGGTATAATACCACCTGGCCGATGTTAACGGTAGCTGATTCTCGTTGGAGTTGCAAAGAGTTAATGGTGCCCGTGCTGATTGGTGGAAAGTCATTGGATATAGAATTGGACACTGGTGCTTCAGTGACAATCATACCAAACAGTGCATGGAGCGACGTTCTGGCGTTCTGAACTGACGTGAAATAGCGCAGTTATTCGGGCCATGAAATTCCCGTCGTCGGAGAGGCCAAAGTCCAGGTGTCTTATGGCAATCAACAAGCCTGTCTCCCAGTAATTGTCACCGCACGTGATGGTCCAGTGCTAATGGGACGAAATTGGTTATGCGTTCTCGTTCTTAAGTTGGATTAAAAGCAGATTAAGCAAGTTTTTCTGGAACCGTTGAATGAAGTGGACAATTTGTTTACAAAGTACGCCTCGCTGTTTGATGGGGGTCTGGGAACCGTCAAAGGTGATACTGCTCATCTGAAGCTCAAGGAGAATGCCATTCTGCAGTTTTTTAAGCCGAGACCTGTACCTTTCGCTTTAAAAGAGAAGATAGTTGAGGAGATTAAACAGTTGGAATCACTCGGTGTGCTGGAAAAGGTAGATTTCTCCGACTGGGCTACACCCATTGTCCCAGTATTAAAGCCAGATGGAACTGTAAGGATCTGTCGAGACTATAAAGTTATTATCAATCCCGTTTTAGATGTGCCTGAGTACCCTATGCCAACGGCAAAAAAGTTGTTTACGCAGCTGAATGGTGGTGAGAAGTTTACCAAGCTTGATCTATCTTCCGCCTACCAGCAAGTGTTGTTGGATGAAGAATCCCGACAGTACGTCACGATTAATACGCACCTTGGACTGCTTTTTGGAGTGGCCGCAAGTCCCGCCATTTTTCAGAAAACCGTGAATACAACCATAAGTTGTCTTAATGGAATTGGTGACATACTGGATGATCTAATTGTCACAGGTTCCAATAACGTTGAGCATTTGTGCAATCTGGAAGGGACTCTTAAACGTCTAGACAGCACGGGAGTGTAAGCTGAAGAGGTCAAAGTGCGTGTTTATGAAACCTTCAGTAGAGTATTTCGCGTTCGTGTTGGACCGACATGGAATCCATCCCTCGCCGCGCAAAGTGTAAGCCATTCAAGAAGTTCCAGTGTCAAAGAACCGACGGAACTGAAAACCTTCCTGGGGCTTGGAAACTATTACCGGAAATTCATACGGGACATGTCCACTTTGGTTAACCCCTAAAATCGTCTATTAGTGCACAAAGCACCCTGGTGCTGGACAGATACTTGCCAAGAAGCTTTTCTTAAATTAAAGGAAGCACTGCTGAATTCGCCTGTGTTGGCGCATTATGATCCAAGTCAACCAATCCGATTAGCTGTAGACGCGTCTTCGTATGGCTTAGTAGATGTGTTGTCACACATCACGGAAGACGGTGAATGACCAATCACTTACGCGTCCCGTTCTTTTTGTCAAAGTGGACAGAATTATGCGATGATTGAAAAAGAGGCCATGCCAATCATTTTTGGAATTAAAAAATTCCATCAGTGTTTGTTTGGAAGATGACTCACACTTATCACTGATCACAGACCTCTCACTCTGTTACCGGGTGCGAAACGTGGTATTTCTGTGCTGGCAGCGTTCCGTCTACAACGTTGGACGAGTCAGTTATCCGCATATCAGTATGATATCGAGTATAGAGCTTCTCAGAGCCACAATAACGCCGATGCGTTATCTCGTTTGCCGCGAAAGTCCGTGGAAGAAACGCAGGATTGGACTCACGAGTCTGATCAAGTAAATCGCGTTCAAATAGCACGAATACCAATCACTGCGTCGGAAATTCTCGAGGCCACGAAAGGCGATCCCGTTTTCTCGCGTGTGATTCATTGTGTTCTGCGTGGTTGGCCAGTGGCCATGCCTGAAGAGCTCAAGATTTATTATTCAAAGCGAGATGAGTTCACAGTTGAAGATGGTTGTCTCCTTCATGGAACGAGGGTGATCATTCCTGCCAAGTATCAAGCTGCTGTTTTGTCGGAATTGCATTTGAACCACCCAGGGATGGTCCGCAGGAAATTCTTATGTACAAATATACCACAAGAGGAGGGAATAAACATAAAAAACGAACCTCCTATCCCTACACGACTACTGCAAAGAGCACTCAAACTTATCCTAGCGGAGAACTCCTTCCAGTTTAATGGAAAAAACTACGTACAAATACATGGGACTGCCATGGACACCAAAATGGCAGTTGCTTTCGCCAATATTTTCATAGCTAAGGTAACTAGAGAAGAGATCACATAGTCTTGCACTTTGTAACGCAATATCACCCGGCGGTGCCTAACTTAAAACCAATACTCATGAACAGCATTTCATAACAGAGTAACCATTGCTAAACGACATTTTCAACGAACCGCCCCTAATATCGTACAAAAGAGGGCGTTCCCTCAAAGATATACTCGTGAGAGCAAAACTCTAGAAAGGCTAAAACACGCGTGCAGGCCTGTTACAAATCAAAACTGCAGTTACAACTTCTGGCTTAAATTTTTAAGCCATTTTAAAAGGCTAAAACACGCACGTGGGAGCCCCGCAGGCCCGTCACCCTTTTTAACTTTGCTAAAAAGAACTTGACCTTTTGAAAAATTTCGGTTCAGACATAACCAGCAGTCAATTGTACTTGAATGTATAAGATGTATCTGAAACTCAAACATAACATATTATAAAAGTCGCCTTTAAGAGCAGGATAGCCAAACAGCATGTAATTATGATGAAAGAGGCAATATAATTATTATAAAATGGAAAATAAAGAGGTTTTCAAGACAGATAAAGGTTATTTTACGATTTATACACCACTTCCGGCTTAAAATAGCGACCGTTTTGAATATTTTATGTATTTGTATCAGTCTTGTGTTCTGTGGCTCCAAATTACAGCAAAATTGTTTATATACTACAACTAGATTCCTCTGCCTGCTTCAGGACCGTTTTCAAGGCAAACAACTAAATATTTAGGGCTTTTCTATTAAGTTACAATTCCACTTCCGGTTCAAGGTGGCGGCCATTTTGAAACACCCTCTTAACTCAGCTCACGTCAACTGTTCGCAGTGGCACTATATCAGATATCCATCAACAAGTTAAAACTATCTTTCCACCAAATTTCGTGCTTTTAACAGAAAGTGAACAATTCCAGCACATATCCGCCCCACTATTAGTTTTATTGACTTTTTTCAAATAGACAATAATTAGATTCGTGTTAGTTTAAATAAGTTTTCGATCTGCGCTGGAGGAAGTGAAGTGTCGATTATCGTATAGCGCTTACACTGACTTACTAATTAGCTCCTTAGAGAATACATGCGCGCAATCAGCCGATAACCCTCATGCCATTTAGGAACAGTTGTGGTCCGTGTAGATCGACTCAGGCCTGATATTACATCATTGCTGGGTAGAACTGGGCCTGATATTACATTATTGCTGGGTGGATCTGGGTCTGGAATAACATTTGACTCTATAGTAACGGGTAAATTAACATTGGACGTTATAGTAACAGATTCTGGCTCATCGCTTATCAAACTTCCTTTAAAATGTGCCTAAGGCATATGCCTAAAGCTACTGAAAATCGCAGGCCAGATGAAAAATGGTCTTGATTTTGGGGGGGGGGTGTTATCCCCCCCACCCCTCTGTACGTCCAAGGGTTAATTGAAAGTTGGGAAGGACACCACTCAATATGATATTAACACATCCAAAAATACCACTCAATTAATCATAAGTGACGTGCCTATGCCACAAAAAAGGCGTTTTAACCCTCTGCGAGATAAGGCCCTTATCAATCTGAAAGCAATCAGCGTAGACAGAGGGACAATGGAACGGGCCAGCCTGAAATAGGCAGCATACAAGTGGCATTTTTTTCATTTATGGGAGCTGTACAAAAGAGAAATGAAAGATAATTGGACCCATATCCAGTTGCCAATGTGCTCGCGGATATAGAACATTAACAAAGCACAAATTTGCATGCTAATAATGTTCATATGAAAATGATATCTATGAGGAAATTACAGTTTTGGCAACATTTGTCAAATGACCAAAGCGTGTAAAACACTTTAAAATGCCTATTAAGTTTTCTGACGTAAATTGGAAAATTCGATTTCTTTCATAGACTAATGTTACATAAGTTAGGGTATAACTAAAATCACTGGATACTTTTTTTGGCAAAATATCCTTTTATTTCAAAGAAAAATGCAAATAACGAACTGCCATTAAAATCGCCGTTTGAAGCAGTACATTATGACAACAGTTTGAGGGGTTCGGGTGCAAATCCGTCTGTCGTCTTTAAAACTCCCAAATCTACTTTTGCAGTCTCTCAAGAGCTTCAAAACTGATTTTGGTAGAAGCTGCGTTGTTCTTTGTGTTTGAAATAATTTAATTTTGAAAGTATACATTTCTTACCAAGAAAAGTACTTTGTGATTTCAACTATTTTTCACCATGTGCTAAACCTTCAAATCGATTCAGCTTCTGGCTGTTGAACTAAGAAAAGATGTTCTCAGGATTGCTGCAAAAATTTCTTCGGGCAAATGATTGAGAGCGACGAGAGAGCCTTTCAAAGTTCGTTAAAATGCAGGTTTTTTTACCCTTCCTTGCAGCATTCCATTCGCGAGTCACGCACATATTTTAATGTGTTTTTCGACCCTTATGAGATCGAAAACGTCAAACAGAAAAACACTTCGAAGCGCTCTAACCTCATTTGCTGTAGAGGACAGGTCCCGAGGCCATTTTCGCCTGATTCTCTTGCCGTTCGTCGTATTTTGGTCCTGCTGATGACGTCCAATGAACCGAATGAACACCGCCAATTGGGTCAACTTAATTGTAAACGGTCGAACAGCTTAACGACACCATCTTTTCTTGTAAAGCGTTCGACGTCATTCTGCACAACAGCATCTTACTCAACGGTTCAGTTGATTTAATACGAGCGTCACTCAGTTTTCAGTGCACGAAAGCATTATCAGATTTGACCGCTAAATTGGGACCAAACGTGGATGGCGCCGCGTGCGTATTTGGTTTGTCACGCCATGCGTATCAAAGGCATTTTAGGGGTTAGGGGAAGGTCAAAACGTTTGAGGTGAAGTAAAATAACATACAGTGTTAATTGCAGGGATTATTCGTGGTTTTGATGGCGTTGTGTGTCTTTCTTACTTATTCCCAGTGTTGTTACAACCATTAAAAATTGTATTTGCTACCCTAGTAGTCTGAAACGTAATTCCAACCGTTGTACAAGCTTACAGCTGAGTGGTGCAACAAAAGTGGCGCTATTATTAACTAGACCCAACTTTAATACGGGGAAAACCTATAACTATAAGGGGCTCCCTTTTGTTATTTAACGAGCGGGTATTCTACCTATGATCATTGGTGTCAGTCTGCTGGTTCTCAGCTGGCACCGAACCGGTACAAGGCACAGTTATATCAGGAGTGAAAGTCAGCTCGCTGTTAAAGGGTTGGATGGAGTTTTGTACAGGAAGGGTTCTCTCTTCATAACAAATGGGTGCGATCGAAGTTTTTAACTGTGCTCTCTTGTCAGCTGTTTGACATAGTCTACATTAGTGTGTCCTGACTAATGAGTGGGGCTTCTAACAGCACGCCAGTGCTGTTTGAAGACTGTGAAATATGGCACGTAACCATGGTAACAAAAAATGAGGTTCTGTTCTTGAATTTCTGTTTACGAATCTTACTGAGACAGGTTCCCAGTGAACGAGATCTCTCACAGCAGCCAGCATACTTATCATAATGGATATGAGGATATCATATCAGAAATACGTCAAGAATCTTGCCCTTAAACTTTTGTTACCTCTTTCACGTTCTACATACACCTTAATGAGGACGAAGAGAAGAGTGAGGCTTCCATCGATAACCTGGCTAATTTTCGGATAGACCACAAGCGAATATAAAACTCACCTGATCCAACTTTTACAAGCGAACCAGTCTCGCTAAGATAACTTCAGATCCCTTTTTCGCCAGTCCTCTTTCACTTTTTGGCTACTCCCCTTTTCCTTACTGTGACCCGGGACCCGGCCCCTTGTGCTGCAGCTTCTGCTCGACACTATTCCAAGTTTTGCACGATGGCTGGGACATATCGTCATTGTATTCAAGCGTTCGTTGTAAAAACTGACTTGTAACTTGTGGTATCAGGCCCGTACGAAGGCTGAAATAAATGCTGCGAGCAAACTGGCCTAGTGAAAGTCTCCCCCCCCCGTTTCAAAATACACACTCACATAGATACTAACTGTTCACAATGCCACAGTTTGTGTCGATTTCGTCAAAAACGACACCTTTTGGGGGACATCGTTCGTTGACAATTTGCCCAACCCCCCACCAGATTTATAGCATCAGTTTTAAAAAAGTACCTTTAAAGTTACAAGGTTTGTTAAAATTGAAACATTTCGACAGCCAAGCTGCGAATTTCGGACCTGTTTTACCTAACTCTCGTAAACGTTTACGTAACTGTTATCACTCGATTGGTGAGACAAAAATTGTTTTGTTCCTTAGACTTGTTTTAAAACAACATGATGAGCTTAAAGCTTGCAGCAAATACACAGCAGTCGCTCAGCTATTAAAGGCATTAAGGTCCTTCACAGTAAAGCTATAGTGCCAGGGTCAAGGTGATATGGGTAAAGAAAGACATTGGTAAGGAACCTGGACGACTGAAATGTACGGTGGGCTAGTAGATTTTTGAAGCCCACTTGGCCGGTGGCTAGTGACTCAACAGATGTCAAACCCTGTTAAAGGTTGTAAAATCATAAAAGGAACTTTTAGCATCAGCATTGCAGACTATTCGTTGCACATTAACTCGTTTTAATTATATATATATTTTTGGCTCATTTATTGTAATGTTTTTTCAACTTCCAAACATTCTGGGGGCTCGAGCCCCCCCCCCTCCCCCTCCTTCTACGGGCCCGGGTATTCTTGGTGCATGAAAGTAAGGGAACAATTGTTTTCAAGCTTTTGATTCGTCTTCTGTGTAACGAAGCAATTCATGTATGTAAATGTGTATGATTTGTGAGGTCCCCCCTCTAAGCCAAAATAATAAGCACAGACTAGTTAGTCACATCGCAATTTCCCTGATAAAAACGATTTTAATGTTCTGGACTCGATGTTTTGAAGAGGGTATTAACTTAAGCTAGTACACGTACCCTTTTTAGCTAATTTTCGTACATTGTTATTTGCATGCCTACATCTCACGCCGATGGGCGACTACTTTTTCTGCATTCTGGCATGGGAGGATGAGGTGACTAAATGTAAAACTAATTTTGTTTCGTGTTTTTGGTCCATTACTAGTTCCACCCATTTCTCGAAACGTGAGCCGTTTAAAAAGAATCAGAGCAGATTTTGCCCTTCCCCTACTTTCTTGTATAATGTCCATTCCGATGATTTGCATTGCGTGACGCGGCTTTAGATAGAACTCTGGCCACGTTAGCGGCAACATGTAGTGATAAAAACCTTTTTGTGTCTTGCCAACTAAGCAACACTGACCAGCAACTGAACCGTTGAGTAATATGTCACAGTGTAGAAAGATGTCGAACGTTTTGCAAGAAAGGTTGTTGATCTGTTCGACCGTTTACAATACACTGACCCAGTTGGCGGTGTTCATTGGACGTCATCATCAGGACCAAAATACGTCGAACGGCAAGTGAATCCCTCGGAAATGGCCTCTGGACCTGTCCTCTACAGCAAATGAGGTAAGAGCATTTCGAACTGTTTTCCTGTTTCACGTTTTCGATCTCATAGGGGTCGAAACACATTAAAATATGTGCGTGACTCGCGAATGGCATGTTGCCGAGAAGGGTCAAATAACCTGCATTTTAACGAACTTTGAAAAGCTCTCGCGTCGCTCTCAATCTTTTGCCCAAAGAAATTTTTGCAGCAATCCTGAGAGCATCTTTTCTTAATTCAACAGCCAGAAGCTGAATCGATTTGAAGTTTTAGCACATGGTGAAAAATAATGTAATTCACGGAGTACTTTTCCTGATGAGAAATGTATACTTTCAAAATTACATTATTTCAAACACAAAGAACAACGCAGTTTCTACCAAAATCAGTTTTGAAGCTCTTGAGAAATTGCAAAACTAAAATTGAGTGTTTAAAAGACGACAGAGGGATTTGTTTTTGCACGCAAACGCCTCAAATTGATGTCACAATTTACTGCTTCAAATGGCGATTTTAACGGAAGTTCGTTATTTGCATTTTTCTTTGAAATAAAAGGATATTTTGCCAAAAAAAGTATCCAGTGATTTTAGTTATTAACTAACCTATCTATCATTAAAATATGAAAGAAATCGAACTTTCCACCCTTGCCGCGGAATTTAGATTTTGTCTGATTTTTACAGACAGGCGCTCTTTAAGGCTCACATGCCGATCCTTTCGGATAATTCTCTGCATGAACCCACCGGGGTCGCTTTTCGTAACAAATTCTGTATAGCATTTGCTCACTCGTTACGTTTTGAATTACCGGATTGGATGGTGCAATGTCATGTGACTCCTTTACACCTTGCAATGATGCGAAAGAACCTAAATCAAACTTTCACTTACATGTTAGTCTCCTTTATTCTTGGTATAAATTTCTTGGTATAAAGTTTTTTTTCCTTTTAATTTGAGAATTTTCTGTTCTACCTAAAAGTACGTGTTTGATGCGACGCTATGGTTAACTGTTTACCCTTTTTTTTAGGGAAACAGAAGGGAAAGCAAGGTAATGTATATTAACTAAATATGCGCGTGAGTGACCTTTGGAAGTTTCCCTTCACGGCATTCTAAAATCTTGTATAGTAGCTTTCACTAGGGTACTCTCTGTAGACTTCTACCATCTTATCGTAAATAAACATCTTTATTACCACATCGTTTTGGAGAAAATACAAAAAATCCTGATACTGGCGAATACTTGAATTTTAAATTCTTACACGGGTCACCTTTCTTCATGAATTAAGCTTCACGCGTTCAAAATCCCCGTCCACTGACTGACTAATAGAAAGTGAACTGACTAATAGAAAATGTCACACTGTATTTCTTCGCCAAAAACTCACAGGATGACACAGTTTTGTGCTTGTGTACCTCAGTGAAGACCAAAAGGGATATTATACTTGATTTTGCTTCTACATCTAATTTGGTTCTTTTGTGGGAATTTGAGAATATGCAATACCTTGAAATAGAGAGTTGATTTTGATGCAAAAATGCGATATAATAAGTGATGTTTGGAAGTTTCCCCTTTTCGGCATTAAATCGTAAAGAAAAGTTAAATCTGTAACCAGTTTTGTATTTACCTCTTTGTCGTGTTATGAACAATGACATTATATGCTGACAGAGTGCAACGAATTATCACTCGCCATCATTGGAACAACATGTTAGAACTCTCTGTCACCATTGATTACATTGGTTTTAGGAAGCAGGCCACTCAAGTAGCCCACTCAGCTTTAACCTTTTCCTGTAGTTCTTACCCATCTTGATTTCAGTTCCATAGATCATTAAAACTTAGGAATTGTCACACACGGCATTTTATCAGATAACACCCTGGAATGCTGACAAGATGACAGGGTTTTGTTGTTATGCACTTAAAGAAGCATTATAAGTACTTGATAATATTTGTGCATCTAGTGGTATAAACAAGAAAAACGTTTTTGGTATTAAATTTTGGAAATTGAACCTTTTTTTACTGAATAAAATGTTGTTTTTAGAATATTGTAATGTTTGATGCGACACCGCGATTAATTTTTATTATTCATATTTTTTTCTAGCAAAGGAGGAAAGAAGGGAAGGTAATGTATATAAATATGTAAGTAAGTGAGTTTTGCTATTTTCCTTTCACGGTATCAAGTTCTAAATTTCTCAGTTGTGTAGTAGCTATCACTAGAGTACTCTTTGAAACTGGTCATCCTTAAAACCGTGCCATATACAATCACCTCTCCTGGATCACCACCTCGATTTAAAGAAAAGAAAAATAATCATACATATTAGCCAATACCCGATCTTTAGATTCTTACACAAGACACATTCCTTGTGAAATTGGACTCAGAAACGGGCAGCTAAGCTGCTTGTCATGTGGGGGCCTTCTTATCTGCAAGTGGTTGAAGTGTGGATTATCGTATAGCGCTTAGACTGACTTACTAATTAGCTTGTTAGGGAATACTTGCGCACGATCGGCGTTAAAATCCGATATAAAATGGAGCATGTGCTTCTAGATTTATTAATCTTAGTTTCGTATTGGTTTAGTATTCGTCTCTGTGTAAGTTATCATGTTGTGAATAAACTTTATTTCAAGATACACAACAAAATTGAGGGTTCACAATAGGTTTGGCGGGATGCGGGATTTGGCTAATTTTTGTGGCGTTATTCGGGACGGGAGCTGAAAAAAAGGAGCGGGAAGTGGGAATTTCAATTGAGAGCGGGAGTGGGATTTTGTGTTTTTAAGGAGTCGGGATGCGAGAATCGCAAGGGGAAAGTAGCGGGATACGGTATTTTAAATTTAACGAGACTGCCTGATTTGGCCAGCGCAGTCTGATACAAATGGATCGTTTGTGAGTGAAGTGCGTCGGCTTTCAAGTAATGAATTGATCAAGGAAGAGCGTGAGTCTGTATGTCAAGCCATTATAGTCTTTTTGTGATGTTTTGTGTTGATTTCGGAAAGTGGTATCAAGTCACATGTCATGTTGCATTTCTTGGAAACGTGCTTTCATCGAAAAGCAAGATGCTATAAATGCCAAACGCTGGGTCACATTGTTGCTAAGTGTCCAGAGAAGAAGGAGAAACATCCGTCTCGGAAACCCGCAGCCAAAGGGGGAGAGAAGAGAAAAAAGAAGAAGAAACAAGGTGGAATCCATAGCGAGGAAGAAGTAGAGACGAATGAAAATTTGGGTATAATACCACCTGGCCGATGTTAACGGTAGCTGATTCTCGTGGGAGTTGCAAAGAGTTAATGGTGCCCGTGCTGATTGATGGAAAATCATTGGATATGGAATTGGACACTGTTGCTTCAGTGACCATCATACGAAAGAGTGTATGGAGCGACGTTCTGGCAGCGAAACCCTTGCAGCGAACTGACGTGAAATTGCGCAGTTATTCGGGCCATGAAATTCCCGTCGTCGGCAATCAGCAAGCCTGTCTCCCAGTAATTGTCACCGCACGTGATGGTCCAGTGCCAATGGGACGAAATTGGTTATCCGTTCTTTAGTTGGATTGGAAGCAGATTAAGCAAGTTTTTCTGGAACCATTGAATAAAGTGGACAATTTGTTCACAAAGTACGCCTCGCTGTTTGATGGGGGTCTGGGAACCGTCAAAGGTGTTACTGCTCACCTGAAGCTCAAGGAGAATGCCATTCTGCAGTTTTTTAAGCAAAGACCTGTACCTTTCGCCTTAAGTGTCCCTGTCTGAGAAAGTGTTCCAAGGGCCAAAAGTGGTAGTCAACCGATTTGGCTGAAACTTGGTGCAGAAGTTGGGTGTGACGGGATATTTCAAAGGCCACTTTGGCTCTCTTCCCTGACTTTTAGTTCTGGAGTTTTAGGGAGGGGGTCCCATTCGTTGCCCTTTTAGCACCAAAAATCCAGCCTTCCAGGGGGCATTTTGAAAGTGCTATAAGACCCCGTTGGTAAATTGTGCTGCCAAATGAATTTGACTATGGACTCTACTATAATGGAGCTTGCACTTCATACATGTAACTTTGTTCTCAAGCCATTAAACAGAGAGGGGCCTGGAGCTAGAGTTGGGTCAAATTTGAGGTCAAAATCACTACCCAAAATTGCCATTTTTCAAAAAACCATCATATTTACCTGCCTTCTTGCATAACTTCCATACCTATACCAGTGTGTACTTTAGTGACCCAATTATCAAAATCAGTTGAGAAAACTTTGGCTCATTAAGGTTTGTGAGATTTTTGGCACGAACACTCCATGTTCCTCTACGGCCATGCAGAATGAAATTTTGAGCATAATTCATGCCATAAAGAAACCAAATTCTTGACATGAAGCCTTTGTTTTGTATTTGGTGAATGAAAATAAAACGTTAAAACCTAATCGGTTTCATTGTTTAGAAATACCTCGACTCATATCTTACAAATACTCTAAGAAGGCCTCTGATTAGCACTACAAACACCCAGTTGAAAACTGCAATTATGGACGTGTGAGTATGGGGACTGAACCGAGTTCCCATTCTTCTCCCAATTGAAGTGTGAATGTTTGCGCTTTTATCAGGTGTTAGAAATTGTAGAAAGTGATAACTTTCTGGATCATTTTACGATGGCGCTTTGTTCTTTTGGAGGGGTAAATGATCAGTGCAGTAGCACGTCATGGGCTGTGCACGAAACAGGAACGATTCCTTTGTTGTCTTGCGATAATGATATGACTGCATGGTTAAAAGACAAGTTCAAGGGGTCAGGTGCGTCAGGGGCGAGAGGAAGACTTGGTGATACCAAAGATGCAGGTGATTCAAAAGATCGGATAGCTATTAAAGAATGGGAACTCGGTCCAGTCCCTAAACTCTCACCTCCAAAATGGCGGGTTAGTTGATACAATAACAATCGCATCATCTTGAGGCTTTGTATGGAGTATTTTATTTGAACAGCAATACAAAATCTTTGTTGTCCAGCTCTCCTAACTGTGGATTCCCTCTTTTACTGGATGGTTCCATTTATTCAGCTTTAAGGTACCTGGGAAATGTGATGGATCACAGGTCTGGACGCAGCTCGCCCTTGCGAAATAACTCTGAGAATTCCTAGGAATTCCTAAGAATATCCTAAGAATTCCTAGGAAAAAATTCTTAGGAATTCCTGAGAATTCCTAGGAATTCCTAAGAATCTGAGGTGTGAATTTTCACGGTAAATTTGGACTTGGAATTCCTAAGAATTCTTAGGAATTCCAAACTTAAATGGTGCTGTCTTGAAATTCCTAGGAATTCCTAGGAATTCCAACTAAAAGAAAATCAAAGATATAATTCCCAGTTACTTTCAGAGATTCCCAGGAATTCCAAGGAATGTTAAAGAATAACTGGGAATTTTTGGGAATATGTGGGAAAAAATAGGAATGTGGTCAGGAATTTGTGGGAATAAATGGGAATTTCTTAAATAAGTGGGGGAAACATTAGAAACTTGACCCAAAATGGTAACAAAAAAACAGCTGTTGGACACGATACAATATACCTCAATTTAAAGGTCAGTTGCTGATATTTAAAGTAGACAAATCGAGGGTCTGGTTTTTTAACCAGGCTTGGACCGGGGCAAAACCATAGTTTTCCCGGGCTCTTGGTACAAGGGCACATTCAGTTTACCTCAGAATGTCTGTTTTCAACATATCTTCAACAGGAGTTAAATGATAAAATTAGTTCAATATCATTAATTTTTGTACCTTATATTTTTGTTTATGAGGCAAAATTGGAAATACAATTCAACAATCATCAAGTACCGCCTTCACTGATTTTACATATAGGTCTTATTTGTTTTGGCTGCCTTTAGTTCACTTGCTGTTAGCAGTCTTCTGAGTTCGGTCCTCTGATGGCCTTATACATGTGGTCCTACGAAAAAAAAATCGAAATTTTATATAAATTCTAGACTTGTCATACACTCAACATTATTAATAGGTTGCAGCATTAATTTTCAATAAAGAATAAAAGGTACATAAATTATGTACATGTACAGGTTGTGGTTCAAATTTTTCTTTGGTTTAAAAATTTTTAAACCAGTATAATTTTTATTTCCCTTTGTCTCAGATTCATTACCAAAATCTAAGGCAAAGGAAAATAAAAATTAATCTGTTTTGAAAAGTTTCAAACTAAAGAAAAATTTGAACCACAACATACATTTACAATATTACAGTTCAAGTAGTAAACAAAATAAAGTAAACAGTCAAGTAGTGTGTTCCAAAGATGTGGAGGCCTGAGTGGCACAATAAGAATGATATCTGAAGCTAAGCTCTCACTTGAGTGACATTCACATTGCCTTAGCATTACAGTGATAGACCATTTCAAATCCTTAAAACCACTAACTGTAGTTAATGAATACATGGTGATGGCTTTCACGTGTTCATGTATGGGTTCTCAAAATTCTCAAACTAATAATTATGTTCTAATTGAATGAGTGGGAAGGTAAGACAAGAAAATGTTTGGCTTAAGGCTTAATGTTTGGTGTATCGACCAAATGCAGGAGGTCTGTGTGCCATGCCTGAGAGCCAAATACATGGTATTTTACCATCCACCTGGACCTATGAGTGTAGATGTAGGTGTTGAAATGGAATGAGACCCCCAGAAAAGCTGAATCTGAGGTGTTCCCATTTACCAATCAGGAGCTCTAACCACTTTTATTGTACAGAATGAAGCTTACATGAGTCTAGAAGGAGCTATATTGTAGGTCATTGCTTACAAGGTCACCATACAGTCAGGATGCCCTCAACACTGCCCTTTCTAGCAAAATGCAGGACATGATGTAGTATGAACCTAGTAAGATTATCTACCTCACTACCAGTTTCCTTGCAGCTTAATTTATTTAGTAAAATGTATCATGTAGTTCAGCTGGAGTGCAGAAGGTCAGGGGTTTGATTTAAGTCAAGGGATTATTTACTGTAACTGTTCTGCCTGCTATATGCAACATGTTGAGCACATTTTTACAATTTTTAATATGTTTCATCCTGGTTACTCCACCATCTTAAAAAATATAATCATTTTTGGTTAATGCATGACCAATCTCTGTAGTTATTTACAATATTTAGCACATGGTGTTTGTTTCAGTGACTGTTCAATATTGTAGTCACAATGTACATGTACATGTACTCCACTATAATCTACATGGAGTATTCATGTCTTAATAATTCAAGCAGTTATCACCAAGGAGATATTGCCTTGATATGACATGAATCCATGGAAAAGTTCAACAACTCCAAACTCTGTGTACGTAATTCTGTCATAATCCCTGAAGAACAGCCTGCGACCCAAAGCCTAATTACATGTTACACGTACTACCGGTGTGTTTAAAGAAAACAGATCTAAGCAATACAAATTGAAGTGTTACAATGAGGATTCTAATGTATATGTTTGAGTAACTTACCTGATCAAGTGTGATGCATTTCTTTGCCATGTACAATGTACATCAACAAACTGTCTTGCTGTAGAACTGGGAGTAAATACAATGTGTACATATGTAGACCCTGAAGAAAATATTCTGATTAATAAAACTTTGGCTCATAAACAATAAATTTATTTACCATGCACTAATATTAAGCTAAGGTGAATGTAAACCATACTCTAATTCTATCTACACCACAGTACATATAATACAGTACTTTGCAGATCCTGGGAGATTGTTGAAGAAGCAATGTAGATGTATATGCATGCAGAGGTTCAGTTTTAACTGAAATTTAAGTGCTAGTATGTAACTAACAGTGTCAGCCATCTAGCCCAGTTGATTGTGTTACAGACTTTTCAATAATTTTGCAATCAAAACAAGAATTAAGGTCATTCCCCCGAAATAAAATTTAACATGTGATTTTTGTCAAACTTTCACAAGTTGTTATCTATCGTGCAATGTTTTGAAATATAAAATAAAAAGAATAGGTCCCCATGTCCGTTCACGAGATATCATCATCTCAAGTTACCCCATAATTCCATGCAATTTCGCCTGACAAACACATGTGTATTTGATCAGTTTATGCTGCTTTCCATAGGAACAGGAAGCACATAATTAAAGCAAATCTTGAAACAATCTACTAGATGTGAAATACCGATAACAAGGAACAATTTACTAGATGTTTTATGGCAGATGCTCGAAGCATCAGACGAAATTGACTTCAAACCTTCCTCACGTGCGTGTTCTCGAGGTCGTGATTTCATCTCCTTGAGTAATGCGTGTCTAGCAATAACCTTTTTTTTGAACACGTGTTTTTTTTCTAACTCTTTGAACAAATGGAGGATGTATGGTAGGTCAAAAATAAGTGGAAAAAAAGATAGGTCACCATGCCTGTTCAATAGTAAATGACCTTTCTTTTCCCTGGTGAGCTTAGCCTCATAGGAAATCCATTACTCCCTAGACATGCGCACGCTTTGAGCGCGCACTAATGACGCCACAAATCGTGCGCATTAAGGATGCGCAATGCAATACAGGGCAATGACCTTAAAAAAATTACTGTGATACAAAAGATGTTCAGTAAGTGTAATTAACATTTGGTTCATGCCAGTCGTGCAAAGAACTTACTAGAATCTAGCCTGCGAGCAGACTCACTTAGTGTGCTATTCGTGCAAGTATCTTGGCGGCGGAAGTCGGCAAGCAAAGCAGGCCGGCGAGAAGAATGGTGCGAGGAAAAGTGAGATTGCAGAAAAGCCACTGAATTTTGAATTCTCCTCATTCATCCATGAATGCAGCATTCTGATTGGTTTGAAATGACACATGATAACAGACTTTATTATTGTGACAAATAACAAGCAAAGTGATGTTACTGGTTGTCACCTTTCTCGGTTTCTTAGACTGCGAGCAGTCTCTTTCTTCTTCTAATTTTAGCGAGAAGGAAAATAGGACAACTGTTCACAGTCTGTCAGTTTTTCAATCGATTCAATTTCTTAACGTTACTCAGCTGGTTGCGTCTGGTTAGCGATTGCAGTTTTGTGTAATTTTTTGGAATATCAGCCACACTGGTTTTAGTGCATGGTGGTTTTCAAGCCTATCTTCTTGGGATCTCTGTAATGACAGGAAATGTAACATCTTTTTTTGACCATGCAATGGGCACTATCTTGCAGTCATTGTTACACTGAGTTTGGTTATTTGTCATTGTGGGAAGATGGTATCGCTTGTTCCTGGTTACAGATGTTTGCAACGCATAATGTAAGGGTGATTAGTCTTCTGAGGTAGCAGCTCGATACTCTTTGTTATTGCAAGTTTCATATCCCTGGAGTTTGATATTTTTAACTTCTACAGTGTATACTGATTTCGAATAGAACACATTTTTAAAAATGTACACTTTCAAAAAAGTCCTTTGTCCCATTTTATATGGTGCAGAACTTCGTCGCTCCACCCCTTCGCAGCCTAAAAAGCTTGCTCCACTCACTTTACGGCTTTTGTGCTCTGAAACTCGTGAGGTCGACTTGTGGCAAGTCTAATTTAAACGTGGCAAAAATTGTCAACTGTGTTTATAATTTTCTTTTACACTATTCTGGCACACTCATAAAGATCTCGATCCTCTCGAGTGTGAAAATCTGCTGTGGTGTTTGTTTAAATTTTGCTTTGCTTGCTGATTGGTTAGATAACTGATACCTTGACAGTTAAGACTTGTCACCTCACAAGGGCCGAATTCAAAATTCAACGGCTTTCGTGCAGGCTCACTTTTCCTCGCCCCATTCTTCTTGCTGGCTCGCTTTGCTCACCGACTTCCGCCGCCAAGATACTCGCGCGAATAGCACACTACATGTAAGTGTGCCTGCTCGCAGGCTAACTAGAGTCAATTCAACACACTTTACACAGGGCACAAAATTGCGCCTAATACAGTTGCCAATGTGCCTAAACTTTCTCCATTGTCAACCAAATCCTGAAAACTAGTTGCCAAATTGGTAACAAGAATTCTCTATCACACCCTACCCAAAGACCATGTGAATTTTTCAGTTCTAAAATGGGGTTGGAAGGCCTGCACGACTCCTACTTCACATCTTTGTACACTGCACTTTATATACATGTGTGTATCTCAGTCTTTCGGCCAAAGCTGCTTCTTGCATTTTTGTAGTGGGTTCAGTTTGGAGGATTTTCAAATGGTGACTGAATTGAGCATTACAACCTAAAATAATGTCGCATTTCCAAGACTTTGATCTTGAGGTCACATCAATCTTTCTCAGATCACTATATGATGGAGTTCAGTTAAATATGACCTCGGATTGTCTGTTAAGCGACATATAAGGTACGTTGAATTTACCTCATTTAAGAACTCGATAAGTTTTTCAGCCTCTCATATTTGAATTTGTCACAGACAATTATAAAAGAATCTAAATTACTATAATCTGCAACATGATGAGTTTCTTTCCTGATATTTGTAACGCCCGGTCCGGCTTAATATTGTGTTTAATTCTGTCACAGGATGTTGTGTTTCGCATCACAGAGTGTGATCCAAAGACCCCTTTCGTCAAGAAATTGAGGGTTTAACATTTTTAAAGTTATGCAACGTGTAATAGATGGCTGAACTCTGCTTCAATCAAACATGTGTCTTTAATCCTCTTGACGATGTGAGTTTCACCTCTTGGGGTTTTATATGCCCACATGATAAATTTTTGGCACTCACTGGACATTCCCAAATGCTGGGAACAAACCCATGAATCTGGTAAGCACTTTAAACATGTTGATTGTTGATTGCAATGAAAATCTTCCATATGCAAACCCCTTAAAAAGGAAACTTTTTGAAATGCACAAAATTCCACCTTAAGCCACTGGAGCATTGTCAAATGCAAATGAAAAAGACCTGAAGTTGCTATTATTCTAGGTCTCATTAGATAATTTTATGAAATCATGTTGTTACATATCAGTATCTTTGATTTAAAAAATCAATAATATATTTAAATCACACAAAACGTTTAAGAACTCACTCCTTCTAAATTGGCAAATGTATGTTCATTTCAAGTTCAATCGCCTTTCATGGCTTTCGTTACTTTTAGGGGACTCGCGCTATATAGAGAAAGAATTGTCTGAATACACGCGCAAAAATGACGAATTTAATTCACTCGCAAAAATGACGAATTCAATTAATTGTACCAAGCTTAGAAATAACTAAACTCAACAATAACAAAGCTAACCGTCGTAGAATCAGTGCTTAACCCTAAACAGAAGTAAAGATGAGTACTTAGGCCTAATCTCAATCGATCAGTGCTTAACCCTAAATACTGTAGATGAGTGTTTAACCGTTTTTCATTTTGTTTTCATTTGTTTTTCTCGCTAATAAACGCTCGTCATCAAATTTGTCACTCGTCATTTTTGCGCGTGCATTCAAACAGTGTTTCACTGGTTTTTTTCCTAAGTAGCGCGAGTCCCCTAAAAGTAACGATAGCCCTGGTCATTGAAGAACAATTTACAGATGTAGGCTTTTAATGCATTCAATTTAATTTGCTCACATATCTGAGAGAAACTGAATTGTTGCCTAGCGTTTAGGCAACATGGAGGGTCCTGAAGGGGGGGTACCAATCCCATTTCCCAGCCCAATTTTTTCCCAAATCCCACTGCCCAGTATTCAAATCCCATTCCCATTAGCAGAATTCAGAAAAAATCCCAATGACATACATACCAGCTCTTTTCTCTTAGCATCCGCAAAATTACGGCTTCTAAATACGACCCAACAAAGGTCCAAAAATTCGAGAGGATTTGCGAAGATGCTCTAAAGACGATAGGATCCTTTTAGACTAGTAAAACGTGCAAGTAGGGAAATTATAGTGATTATTTAGGTAACAAGTTCATACCACTTCACATTCCTGTCATTCCTGCCCGCAGGAAATCTGTCATTCGACTTGTAAGTGTTCTTATTCTTCCAAGCCTAGTCGGACGGATCATTCTCAGTGTTGTTTCAAGAGCACTGTCTACCTCTTCTTTGGAGTTACTGTCACTGTCACTAGCACTAAAGCTGTCTACCTGTTCGTTGTTAGGAGACTTTGGTGGTAAAATGACATCCTCATTTAAATAAGGCGGCTTATCACTTTCGCTTGGAACTCTTTCTACAGCTTTCAGTGAATTTAAATTGACTGGTTTCAGGACCGTTTCAGTTTCAGATAAGTTCAGAGGCAAAGTGCCCGCCCTGTCCATTGTGTTATCTTGTCTTACATTTCGTTGTCTGACGCATTTACCATGCATTTTAGCCCACGCCCTCATTTCAGCTTTCTCGTTTCGGTTATCTCCTGTGAGGTTGGCTTTGGAATTTTGATGCAAGGTAAGGAAACTGCATGTGATGTTGGCAGTTTGTAATATGAATTTGGATGTGTGTAGTACGCTGCTGCCCACTTAGAAACCCTTTTCACTGCTTCTTCATCTGATGTGCCAAACATGACAGCATATTCGTACAATGTAAAAGTGTCTCTCTTAAAATGTGTTACGGCATGCTGAATCGCCTGTGTGTCACATATCCATGTGATCGGTACTAGACTACGAGCAGTGTCTCTTTCCGCTCAGGGATAGTCGAGGGAAACAAACAAGCGAGCGGGCGCGAACATCTCCTGCCGTGAAACGTGACGGAGCACTGCACTAGCGGCTCGACACGCGCTTCTGTTTTGGTTTACATAAAAGTTAAAAAGCTCCCAAAGACAGAAGCAAAACGTTGCGGCATCTGCCGCTTCCGCGCACTAACAAGCGAAATGCTGGGTTTATTTACGACATAATCATCTCGCTCGCGCAGACACAATTCGAAATGGCCTTCTTTCTGTGTTGTAACGTTTGCCCAAACGAAACCACTCTAACAATGTCCACGCAATAAATCAAAATGGCAAACTGTATCATGAAATGTTCTTCCAAAATATGTGCATATGTGCGATTTTGCGAAACAAAAGGAGAACCAAAAGCGCCCTGCGTTCATTATTAGGTTTGCCGCCTACATCATGATAATGAGCATCGCCTTGCGTTCATGGTAACCAATGAACTAAGCTCTTTCTAAGCGTCAACGAATAACAATGCGCGATATGACAGACCTACAAACGTTCTTGCACTGGAAGTAAATGTCCCGAGAACAACAGGCATTCTGCGCGATGATTTTCAACGTGAAAGGTTAAGAGCGACTCCATGTTTAATCTCATTTTGTAGCCGGGAAATAGTGACAAGTTTTGAATGTTGGCTTTGATGGAGCTGAGAGACGATGGAGCTCGAGGGAGTCGAAGTCGATGTAAAACACTTCGACTGCAAAATCTGCAAATCCTCTTCGTCTACTCGATTCCTCTATGCCACACTTTCCACGAACATTCCTCTCCATCTGGGTCGTTGAACAATCCAATGGTAATTCCAGTTTACAGTTCTCGGTGTGTATGACAACATTTTGAGTAGAAAAGTACTTATTAACTTCCACGACAACACAGGGTGGTAAAGGGGGTCCCGATCACGAATTACGAGCCTATTTTCGTTCAAATCAAGAATCACGTATGTTTTTTGAAACATTTCACGAATCACTTATTTAACATACACCATTGCAAAAACATAATCCCTAATTGACTAATTACTTGCTTTGCGTTTGGTTTCAATACACAGAGAGTTTTTTAGCGGAGCTTCGAGTATGGAAAAAAGGCCTCAAGCGCATAAAATGAGCCAAGAGAACGCGTTCTTCAACAAAATCAGTCTTAAAAGTGTCCTTTAAGAAACGCAAACGAAGTGTCTCTCCTAAGGTGAATGTCGTAGACATTTTAGTTTATTGAACTGTTCTTACCTTCATTGGTAGGACGACAATGCTCTATTTGACAACGTCGTTCGTTTCTCCTTCTCTCCTAGGCTGTTCATTGAATTCAGAATTCCTATCAATAAGATTTGGAAACTCGTGTTTCCACGCCTCCTGGATTCGTAAATAATAGGTCTCCATCCCGCTAACACTGGCAATGGTAATGCCGACGTTTTTTCCTTAAACCTTTGCTAAATGCAATGTCAGTGAGACCCGTAAACTGAATCAAATGCTGCTTGAAATTGTGGAACTTTTTCATGATCCCTTTCGGATAGCGGAATATTAAACGTGGGTGGCTGGAGGTTTGTCCAGACTCCTTGCCAGGAAGAATGACACTAGAACTCTGTTTTAGCTATAGCGTTGTCGCACTTGACAGGCTGGGCTCTGAAGACATGTAGACACGTTTAGAGTTAACGAGTTAACATTAAGCTAGATATCATTTAAAATGTATTTGATTGACTTGTCACATGTTACAGAAATGAATCAACAACATTCATCACGTTTATTTACATATTGATTGTTTTACCGGCTCACTGTTGTAAATTGATTTATTAGTAACTAAATTAGTTTCGGTTTTCACGAATATTTTCTGCCGGAATCACGAATCACGGTCTTTAAAATAAGGAGATCAAGCAACACGCTAGACTGCAAATTCACGGATCACGGCAATGCCCAAATCACGCGTCACACATAACCCCTTTACTACCCTGACAACAGTGCGAGTGTTGCACGAGAGTGCCGTTTCTTCCGCCATGTTGTGTTTGTATCAGAGAAATACGCATTCCCTGTAGACTTTTGGCTTTACACGCACCGCTGTACACAAATATCGTTGACCGCAATCGAGACCATTCTGGGGAAAATAAAACATGATGGCTTAAAACATGCTAAAAATTGACACGAACAAGATGCTTGAAAAAATTTTTAACGTCTCAACCCCAGGAAATAAGTGATGTCTCGACTGGTCATGGTTACAAAATATTTATCCCATTCCCATTTTTGACATTTTTTCTCCCATTCCCAGCGACCAAATCCCAGTCCCAGTGACCTAAATCCCATTTTCCCAGGACAAAAACAGGCCAATCCCAGTTCCCATTTTACCCCTTCAGGACCCTCAGCATGAAATTACCTTCAACTAAACTTATTATGAAAAGCGTTAGTCACTCTGCTAACACATGGTTTTGAATTCGTTATTACGTTTGACCAGCGAGAATTAACACTGTCCACCCTGGGGGCAATTTTGCTGAACAACGACCCTTTTGATTTCTGTTCCTTGAAGAATTGCACGCTTTATACACTGTATTAAGGCTTGTTACACTCATTTGGCAGAATGTCGCAAAGAAGGGAACTAATTTGTTTAAGCCCTCGATAGAAAATAAAATGTAAGTTACTCACCTTGAAATCGGTTAGTTTGTTTACAACCATCTTGAATCGAACAATTATCCACCATCTTTACTATCAACTTCCACTAAAGCAATTTGGGTTGAGCCTCACTTATCGTAAGCGAAAGTAGTCCAAATGAATAGTGTAATAAACCATTTTCGCGTATGATAAACTTGCAACCTTGGCACAATTCACTTCAACGTAATTTGAAAATGACCGCGTCGCCGGTTAGACAGCCATGCGACCGGGCCGCTTTAAAGAGGTCATGTGATTTACAACCGCACGCTTGAAAATTGCAGGCGCGCGTAACCAGTGACCAGTGATTCTTTCCTGGAGTGTCGGAGTGTTCGTATTTGGTGGCCAACGCCGTGTCGTTTATGTACGCCAGAAAGGAAAACATGGATAGTTTTTTATTCCAGTGGTTGAAGAGTTGTAGTATTGGATGCAGAGCTACCTTCTCTTACATAAAGGTACAGTATTAATCTTTAATTTCTTGAACAGATTCTAAACTATGTCTTATGCAGTTGGACGCCATTGGGCCATTCCATTTAATGTATGCACCCCCACTAAAAAGGGAGATGTTTCTTAGAGATCAAAGCAACCGACATAGTTACTCCTTCATAAATGACTTTTGAAACCCCCTCCCTTCCCTTTAGGATTTCCCTGTACCTCAATGGGAGTGGGGGGGGGGGGGGGGCTGGCAGACATTACATGGAATGGCCCATTTTGTGTTGATAGAAAAGCCGAGTTATGGCGCCCACACATAAACATCCTGTGAAAAAAAGGGAGCTTCATTTGAAACATATTCAAAGTTTAATAATGAGTTAGACTTTAAGAGGAATATAGAATATAATTCGGAGATATCGACTTTTCTTGCCATTGAATAGGTTGAATAAAAGAATTATTTGTATGCTCAAGTTTATAGAGCTTTAAATCATCAAGGAGCACTCTCGTTCTGCAACCAGTTCAGAAACGATCTTTACAACAGCTCACTTTGTATACAGTGCAGCAGCACAAACATTAATATTAATCAAACTGTTACTCAGTCAAAAGATTGGGTACAGCTGACCCTGTGGTCGACAAGCAAAAAATTAAGAATATCTGACCCCATTTGCATGTCACTGAATAAGAATGGTCTCTTTTGTTCATATTCAAAACATTGATGCACTTGTAAATAAGTGGCTGGGGGTTCTTAAATCCCTTCCTCGACATTACCTACTGTTGTATTCATTTTCTTTACTAACATGAAGTCATTAGAGTGAAATAATCACAAGTCCTTTCGTCAACTGCGTGATACGCTCTTAAAAGTCGTTGTTGTGTAATTGTCTCCTAATAATAATATGTACTTATTGACTGAGTGGGAGGGCTGGCTCTAGCGCATGGAATATGGGCAGAGTAGTTCCATGCGCCATGACCGAGATCCAAATATTTTGCTGTCCGGCCTGACCTAACTTACAGCGTAGTCAAGAAGTATTTTATCATACCACCATTTTAGGGCTGAATTTGATTGGAAAGTTACGGAAAGGTCTTGATAAATACTAAATGAATGAAGACTTGCGTGCGCACTATAGTAATCAGGTGACAATGTTTGCGGAGCTGGACAGCTCTTCTGGACCAGCTCACACCAACCTACATGTATCTGCCCCTACACACATCATCTCCTGAGTATATTTTCAATAAAATTGCATGAGTGAGGTCGTACGGTGGTATGATAATAGTATTTATTTGAAGGCATCATTTCATGACTTTTCTTTTCCTTTTATTTTATTCTTTATTTTCAGAGGTAAATTTCAACTGGCGAAGTAAGAGGAAATTGTGGAAAAAAGTGTTCTTTCTCAAAGGGAACTCTGCAAATCCATGCCTAGTACACTGCCTAATTTCAATGGAGTGTGGTTGAAGCTGTGCCATGAACAATTTTTTTAAGATACTTTATAGTTACTTGTGTCATGGACAATTTTTAAGGATATGCTTTTTTTGTAAACAGAAAATAGTAGCATAAGAAGATGCTTTTGCTGCTTTGGTACATGTATGTATTCATCCTTTATTCAGTTGGTGTCCTCAATTCAACAAGCGAACTAACACATAATTTATACAAGGAATTTATTTCTTTATTAATTTTTGAGTCATGTATGTGCCTTTCAATTTTGTTTGCCTGACCTGTCCTCAAAGGTTCAGGAATACCGCAATGTTTACAAAACAAGTTAAGACTTGTTTGACTGTGTGATACATTAAATGTCCTTTTTCATAACTTCCTGGAAGTTCCAAAGACATTTTACTGAAATATCCTCAACTTGAAGTCTGTCAAGTATGTAAGACGGGGACTTAAATTTGCTATTCCAAGTAAATTGCCAATATTTCTCATATTTAATTTAGTCATTCCTATTTATTCTCATAAATTCCCAACCATTTTTATTAGCCCAAGCCATTTAATTTAGCCATTCCCATATATTCTCAGACATTCCCAAGCTCTTTCATTATCAGTTTTGGTATTATTGGGAATTCCTAGGAATCTCTTATAATTCCAAGTACAGTTTTAACACATTGCCATATATTCCCAGAAATTCCAAGCTTTTATGTTTTTCCTGATTTGCATGTCTTGGAATTGTTTGGAATTCCTAGGAATTCTTAAGAATTCCTAGGAATTCCATCTTTTCTGGGAATTCAGTTCGCAAGGGCACTGCAGCTTTTATGTAGTCCATGTATGGTCATGCTCGTTTACTGATGGGTATTTGCAAGAGCTATTCAGGCTATTAAAAGGTAAAACGTAGGTTATCTGTTAACGATCGTTTTCATTAACCTCACTTTATCTTGTATGGAAAAAATGGGGACTTTCCATGCCAGGACTATAGTATGCATGGAAATATGACCTGAAAAATGTAAATCAGAGAAAAATTCAAGCATCTTTTAAAAAGATTGTCATATCTAGGTGAGAATATCATCATTTGCGTGTTATGATCGGTACTGGGTTTTCAAAGAAAAAAATTCATCTTTATTTTGCTAAATCTGGGTGTTTGTAGTGCTAATCAGACGCCTTCTTAAAGCATTTGTAAGATACGAGTCGGGGTATTTCTAAAGAATGAAACCGATTAGGCTTTAATGTTTCATTTTCATTCACCAAATACAAAATAAAGGCTTCATGTCAAGAATTTGGTTTCTTTATGGCATGAATTATGCTCAAAATTTCATTCTGCGTGGCCGTACAGGGGCATGGAGTGCTCGTGCCAAAAATCTAACAAACCTTAATAAGCCAAATTTTTCTCAACTGATTTTGATAATTGGGTCACTAAAGTACATACTGGTATAAGTATGGAAGTTATGCAAGAAGGCAGGTAAATATGATGATATTTGAAAAATGGCAGTTTTGGGTAGTGATTTTGACCTCAAATTTGACCCAACTCTAGCTCCAGGCCCCTCTCTGTTTAATGGCTTGAGAACAAAGTTACATGTATGAAGTGCAAGCTCCATTATAGTAGAGTCCATGGTCAAATTCATTTGGCAGCACAATTTACCAATGGGGTCTTATAGCACTTTCAAAATGTCCCCTGGAAGGCTGGATTTTTGGTGCTAAAAGGGCAACGAATGGGACCCCCCTGAAACTCCAGAACTAAAAGTCAGAGAAGAGAGCCAAAGTGGCTTTTGAAATATCCCGTCACACCCAACTTCTGTGCCAAGTTTCAGTCAAATCGGTTGACTACCACTTCTGACCCCTGGAACACTTTCTCAGACAGGGACACTTAAAAGAGAAGGTAGCTGAGGAGATTAAACAGTTGGAATCACTCGGTGTGCTGGAAAAGGTGAATTTCTCCTACTGAGCTACACCCATTGTCCCGGTATTAAAGCCAGATAGAACTGTAAGGATCTGTCGAGACTATAAAGTTACTATTAATCCTGTTTTAGATGTGCCTGAGTACACCATGCTAACGGCGGAGGAGTTGTTTACGCAGCTGAATGGTGGTGAGAAGTTTACCAAGCTTGATCTAACTTCCGCCTACCAGCAAGTGTTGTTGGATGAAGAATCCCGACAGTAAGTCACGATTAATACGCACCTGGGACTGTTTCGGTATACGCGCCTGCCTTTTGGAGTGGCCGCGAGTCCCGCCATTTTTCAGCAAACCGTGGATACAATCAGGAGTGGACTTAATGGAGTTGGTGACATACTTGGATGATCTAATTGTCACAGGTTCCAATAACGCTGAGCATTTGTGCAGTCTGGAAGGGACTTTTAAACGTCTAGACAGCACGGGAGTGAAGCTGAAGTGAGGTCAAAGTGCGTGTTTATAAAGCCTTCAGTAGAGTATTTCGCGTTCGTGTTGGATCGACATGGAATCCATCCCTCGCCGTGCAAAGTGCAAGTCATTCAAGAAGTTCCAGTGCCAGAGAAGCCGACGGAACTGAAATCCTTCCTGGGGCTTAAGAACTATTACCGGAAATTCATACAGGATATGTCCACTTTGGTCAACCCCTTAAATCGTCTATTAGTGCACAACGCACCCTGGTCCTGGACAGATGCTTGCCAAGAAGCTTTCCTTAAATTAAAGGAAGCACTGCTGAATTCGCCCGTGTTGGCGCATCATGATGCAAGTCAACCAATCCGATTAGCTGTAGACGCGTCTTCGTATGGCTTAGGAGATGTGTTGTCACACATCACAGAAGAAGGTGAAAGACCAATCGCTTACGCGTCCCGTTCCTTGTCTCAAAGTGAACAGAATTATGCGATGATTGAAAAAGAGGCCCTGCCAATCTTTTTTGGACTTAAAAAGTTCCATCAGCATTTGTTTGGAAGATGACTCACACTTGTCACTGATCACAGGCCTCTCACTCTGTTACCGACTGTAATGTTCTCAAACTAACGAAAGAATGTCAAAACATCCAACGGGATGAACAAACACGTGAAACAGTCCGCCATGTTTCAGAACACGAACGCATGCGTAGTGCATGCTTTAACAGGATGGTGCAATACTCTGTTCCAGTCTCAAACGTATCATCAAGTGACTATGTTACATCTCCCCTTCGAAGTACGTACGCACGTACTGCACGTAGTCTCTGAGATTAGTATGCCTTCGGACAACTCGCCCACTGGAGGTTTGAACTTGACGATCTCCATCTTGATCGGGAAATAATGAAGGAATCTCACCAGCTTCTTGGGGTCGGGTGACTGCAGAAGAACAAGGACTTTGTCTTGCTGGTTGTTCCTGCGGTCGGGACGCGGGCGTAGCCGGGAAACCCATCGGCGAGGTCATGGTTGCAGGTAATCGCCTTTCATAGGTCTTGAGCAACTGACTTCTGTTACGTCTCTTCTCTTGACCGTTATGATTCACCGTGTACGAGCGCGGGCTTGAATGAATTCCAGTAAGCATGGCAGGTTGCCATTCATTTCCGACTCTGACTCTTACGGCTTCTCCATGGTTGAGAGCTGGAAGTGGCCTGGTACCTCGGTTGTAGTACCTGATCTGCTTGAGCTTCTGTTGCTGAAGTTGCGGGTGACCATCAACAACACGAGGACGAAGAGCGCTAGATGTAGCTGGCAATTTACTTCTCAGCTGTCTACTGTAAAGTAACTGGGCTGGCGAAAAGTCAGTGCCAGTGAAAGGGGAGGCACGGTATTCCAACAGGGCCAAATAAGGGTCACGCCCTTCGTCAGCAGCTTTCTTCAGCTAACCTTTCAGTGTTTGGACGAATCTTTCACTCTGCCCATTGGCCTGGGGGTAACAGGGGCTGCTTGGGTTTAACTTGATTCCCCAATCTTGAGCAAAACGCTTGAAAATTGCACTGCTAAATGGCATGTTGTCACTAACCAGTTCCAAGGGGATGCCATGCCGAGCAAAAATAGACTTGAAATGCAAGATCAGAGTAGCTGCAGTTTTATCCTCAAGAATGGAGATTTCGGGAAACTTCGAATAATAGTCAACGACGACCAGATAATCTTTGCCTTTGAGAGTCATAATATCAACACCAACTTTCACCCAGGGGCGTTCTGGTATGTCATGTGCAATCATTGGCTCTCTGACATTGCTTGCTCGGTATCGTAGGCATATCGGGCACTGTGAAACCATCTCCTCAATGTCTGAGTTTATGCCAGGCCAGTATACCAGATGACGCGCTCGGGTCTTGGTTTTTTCAATTCCTAGGTGTGCCTCGTGCAGAAGGACTCTGATTCCTCTCCGCATTGCCTCAGGGATGATAATGGCCTCCCCACGAAATAGCAACCCCTCTGCCTCATGAATCTTCTCTTTACAGTGCCAGAATGGGCGAACTTCCACCGGGAGCAAATTTCTGTGTTGTGGCCATCCCTCACAGACGACATGGAGTAACGTTTGAAGAGTGTTGTCCTGGGCTGTCGCTGCTTTCAGTTCAATGAGTTTCTGGTCACTCATGGGTTTGTCAGCCACCAGTTCATGGACCATGATTTCCATTTCTTCCTCCAGCTCACTGCCTTCAGCGGTATCCTGGTTTTCCAGATAGGCCCGTGATAAAGTGTCCGCAAGAAACATGAGACGACCAGGCGTATACGTTACGCGAAGGGAATACCGTTGGAGCTGGAGAAGCATGCGTTGAAGTCTAGGTGGAACCTTGCTAAGGGGCCGGTTGAAAACAGTTTCCAGTGGACGATGATCCGATTGAATTTCACACTCCTTGCCATAGACGTAAGGATGAAATTTTGCGACAGCAAAACAGATAGCAAGTGTTTCCTTCTCAATTTGGGAATAGTTCTTCTCTGCACTTGTCAGAGCCCTGGAGGCATAGGCGACGGGCTGGTTCTCTTGTAAGAGGCAAGCACCAAGCCCGGATGATGATGCATCCGCTTGAATTGTGACAGGTTTCTGAACATCGTAAAATCGAAGCAACGGTTGACTGGATAGCACATCTCGAATCTTCTGTAGCGCCTCCTCGTATTCGGGCATCCACTGCCATTGGACATCTTCTTTCAGCAAAGACCGAAGTGGCTGGGTGATATCTGACTCGTGTGGAATAATGAACTTGGGGTACTCGAAACTGAATTTTGCTCTGATTGAACTTGACATTCTTCAATCTGGCTCTCTCCATCACTTTCTTCAGAATTTGATCGTGATCTTTGTCATCCTCGCCTGCTATGATCATGTCATCTATGATGCAGTGACACCTGGGATGTCTCCAAATGTTTCAAAGTTCCTCTTCTGAATAATTTCACTAGCAGAGCAAATTCCAAAGGGCATTCTTTGGAACCGTTTCCTGCCCCATGGAGTGTTGAATGTGCACAGGAATGAAGACTGTTCCGTCAGCTTAACTTGCCAGTATGCATCACGTTGATCCAATACAGTAAACACCTTCTTTCCACTGAGTTTGGCCTGGACTTCCGCTGGGGTAGGTAGGGTAAAATGCTCTCTTTTAATGGCTTGATTGAGCGACTTAGGGTCTAAACAGATTCTGATGGATCCATTTTTCTTCTTTGTGACCACCAGGTTGTTGACCCAATCAGTGGGAGAGTCAACTGACACTATTACACCTTTCTCCTCCAGCTGTACAAGAGTTTCGTTTAATTGATCCCGTACAGCAAAAGGAAAATTTCGCGCTGGCTGTATCTTTGGCTCCACATCTGGTCTCACTTGGATGTCGTACTCTTTCTCAAACTCGCCCAGACCACTAAACACGTCGTGATAGTCTTGAAGAAACTTCTCTTTCGATATCGGAGAATACTCTGCATGACGAAGTTGCTGAATTCTCTGCACCAAGTCGAGCGACTCACAGGCTGATCTACCCAGGATGGACAGACCAGAGTCCACAACGTAAAACTTCAATTTTTGACATGGGCGCGCTCCTATCTTACAGTCAAGCATGACAAAGCCAGAAGGTTTGATGATGTTGTTTCCAAATGCAGTTGGTACAGCATGGGTAGGAAAAATTGTGGATTCACCGAGATCTTTAGCATTGATCATATTTGCGTCAGCGCCAGTGTCAAGTTTCATCTCCACCATCTTACCCTTTCCAATATTTACACTGACATTCCAGGCATCTGATTTCTCAGTATTGATTCCACCAATGAACAAATCATCACATGGGCCATCGTCCCCTACGTTATCTGCTTGAAGAATGTTGAGTGACTTCCTTTCGCTAGGATCTACGGTATTACGAGACATACACACTCTAGCAAAATGATGTCTCTTGTTGCAATTTGTGCAAGTCTTTCCATATGCAGGACATTGACCATAGGGGTGAGAACTACTACAATAATGGCACATACCTCGCTGACTGCCCTGTTGTTGGAAAGGTGGAACATGGCGTTTTGGTTGCTTCTGACCTTGAATTACATCAATGTTACCTCCAGACGGCGTGCTTTCTTGTCTCATGCGCTGAAATTGCTTTGTTGAAACTTCATCCACTCGACAAATCTCGACGGCAGCGTTCAAATCCAGATCTCTGTGTTTGAGAAGTTTCATCTTTACACGCTCACTTCGCACGCCAAATACGATCTTGTCGCGAATCATCGTTTCAGTAACGTCAGCAGAGCCGAATTCACATCTGCTTGCCTTGGTTCGCAGATCCGTTAGCCACGAGTCGACCGGTTCATCCTCTTGTTGATCTCTTGTCCAGAAAAGGTACCTCTCGTACACCACATTCCGATGAGGTTCTACATATTCACGAAATTTCTGAAGAACATCACTGTATTTCTCCTTGCTTTCTCCGGACCTGAACTGGAACGTGTCAAAAATTGTTTGAGCGTCGGGTCCAGCTATGTGCAACAACAACGCAACCTGAACTTTTTCCGGCTTCTTGAACGCTTCGCGAGCGGTGCGGTACACTTCAAAAGACTTCTCCCACTTTTTCCAGCCTTCTGCTACATTCGGAACGTCAAATTTCATCGGAGAGGGTGTGGGAAACTCCATTGCAAAGGAGAACTCACCGCTGCCACCATGTAATGTTCTCAAACTAACGAAAGAATGTCAAAACATCCAACGGGATGAACAAACACGTGAAACAGTCCGCCATGTTTCAGAACACGAACGCATGCGTAGTGCATGCTTTAACAGGATGGTGCAATACTCTGTTCCAGTCTCAAATGTATCATCAAGTGACTATGTTACACCGACCAATTTCGATTATTCCTGTTGTGGCAAAGGCTTTTGAACGCATAATTTATGATCAATTGCATAATTATCTCGTCGCCAACAACCTGCTATCTAGCCACCAATCTGGTTTTCGATCACTTTATTCCACAGTCACAGCGTTACTTGAAGCAACTGATAGCTGGTCACTAAATATCGATCGTGGATTTGTCAATGCTGTTGTCTTTCTTGATCTCGAAAAGGCATTTGATACCGTGAACCACAATATTCTATTATCTAAATTACAGTTTTATGGTGTTAGAGGACCCACCTTAAAATGGTTTTGCTCTTATTTGAAAAATCGTACTGAAACCTGTCTAATAAATTGCAATAAATCATCCGAGCGACTTCTTCAATGTGATGTTCCACAGGGAACTATTTTAGGTCCTCTTTTATTCCAGTTATATATTAACGATCTACCTAACTGTCTACATTACTCCCAACCAAGAATGTATGCTGACGATACCAGTATTACATTCGCGAGCAATAATGTCGAAGAGATAATCGAATGCATTAATTCAGACCTAGAGGAAATTCGAGTATGGCTTGCTGCCAACAACCTCACTTTGAATATGACGAAAACAGAATTTCTATTAATTGGGTCTAGACAGAGATTGTGTAATTTAACTGAGAGTCCTACAATCAAAATAAACCAAGTCATTGTAGAACAAGTTTCTACTACGAAATCTCTTGGTGTACATATTGATCAGCATCTAAATTGGGATTTCACATTAAAGAAATTTCCAAAAAGATTGCATAAGATCTGGCATAAGCGCCATTAAACACATAAGGAATTTCGTTCCACGAGAGATACTGCTTTCTATTTATAATTCACTAATTCAACCTCACTTCGATTACTGTAGTGTAGTGTGGGGATGCTGTTCAAAGGGACTCTCTCAGAAACTACAAAAGTTACAGAATCGTGCCGCACGTATCATAACCTTCTCAAATTATGACAGTAATACTGACAAACTTTTTCGTGATTTAAATTAGAGCAAACTTAATCATCAACGGGCAGTTAGGAAAGCGATTATGATGTACAACACCATCCACAACCAGACTCCGGGTTATTTAAGTTCTCGGTTTATTCCGCGTCACGAGGTTTTGTCTTACAGTCTTAGAAATAATGAATGTAAGCTATCAATACCACAGCCGTGCACTAATTATTGTAAACGAAGTTTTAGCTCTAGCGGGGCTGTGTTATGGAATAGCTTGCCTCGTGAGATAAAACATTCAAACTCTCTAAAAGAATTTAAAACTAAATTAAAAATCACACCTTCCAAAGCGAGCTCATTTAGTAATGTTAAGGCATCATTACACGGCATCCTTGTAAAGCAGGTTTAACTAGTAGTTAGCTTATTAGTTAGTTTAGTTAGCGTTTTTTCTCTCTTCATACTTGTGTAAATTTCTCTCCTGAATGGATTTACCGTGTTAAAATAAAGATTTACTACTACTACTACTACTACTACTACTACTACTACTACTACTACTACTACTACTACTACTACTACTACTACTACTACTACTACACCGCGATTAATTTTTATTATTAATATTTTTTCTAGAAAAGGAGGAAAGAAGGGAAGGTAATGTATATGAATATGCGAGTAAGTGAGTTTTGCTATTTTCCTTTCACGGTATTAAGCTCTAAATTTCTCAGTTGTGTAGTAGCTATCACTAGAGTACTCTTTGAAACTGATCATCCCTAAAAACGTGCCATACACAAACACCTCTCTTTGATCACCACCTCGTTTTGGAGAAAAGAAAAAAAAACCTTCATACATATTAGCCAATACCTGATCTTTAAATTCTTACACATGATACATTCCTTGTGGAATTAGACTCAGAAACGGGCAGCTAAGGCGCTTGTCATATGGGGGCCTTCTTCTCTGCAAGTGGTTGAAGTGTCGTTTATCGTATAGCGCTTACACTGACGTACTAATTAGCTTGTTAGGGAATACATACACACGATTGGCATTTATATTCCGATATAAAATGGAGCATGTGCTCCTAGATTTATTAATCTTAGTTTCGTATTGGTTTAGTACTCGCATCTGTGTAAGTTATCATGTTGTGAATAAACTTTATTTCATGATACACAACAGTGGTGGTCTTAAATAAGCATTTAGATAGATGAATAGAACTTTTTCCATTTAGATTGTAAGATTTCTCTCTGGCCATGTGCTTGAAAAATCTTTGTAACATTTGATTACATACTGCCCTTAAGAAGCACGTGTGAGCAGAAGAACTCAATTTAAACTATCTAGACGGAGATTTCTGACATCTTGAATTTAGTTTCATCAGGAGCCATAATCGGGGACGGAGACCGTAAGCGCGGGGTCCACGCGTCCCCATCGAAAAAGACAAATGTGCTATTTTTAGAAAAAATTGCGCCACCCTCAACGTCATAAATGCGCGTGGCTACACGCAAATTTGCGTACAACGAGGGCGTGCTGGATATGACCAAGATGGTTGTAATTATTTGATATCCAGTATGCCCGAGTACACAATTGTTTTTATTACTAAAAACGCAATCACTAATTGCTATAAAATCAAGAAAGAGAAAAAAGAGAGAGAAACTCCGAGATTAAAGGGAACAAGAATCGATCGCTATCACATGACTGACCGAAAAAGGCGCCAAAACCTTGCGAAGTGTTGCACAATTTCTTTGCGGAGTGAACGTAATACATATAAGTGAACGTACAAGCTCAAGGTCTGGGAAAAATCTCCCAATTATGGGCTCTGAAATGTGGTACGTGTTTGATTTTTCCTGAAAATTGTTGTAATCGTCGTTCAAAGCGGATTGAAGCTGCACGATCTCACCGTTATGGTTGCGGGAGTTCAAATGAACGAGTTTGAAATCGCTCCGTTCGCACAACGCTGACAACGGAGCCATCATGTGTTTGTTTGATCGAACTGAAGACAGGATTAATAATTAAACTTGAACGATAATTACTGTGCAGCTCACGGAAACAAGACTACGGAGGTGAGGAACATTAGAATTCACCATCTTACTTTTCAACCGCAAACCACAAAACGCAGTTTTTCTTAGTTTAGAGCCCGCCGACGGAATGGTAAAAATAACACTCAAACAACTGTGAAAGCGATTCAACGTATTTTACATGGCATCCGACTTGTGTCTAAATGTCTGGAGCTGCTCAAGGGAACACAGATAGAGCCATAACGAGTACAGGTAAACCAGTGTCAATTTTGTGTGGTATAGCCAAAAAATGTCGCCTTTTCTGGTACTGGATTTGTTCAATGCTTGTCGTTCAGACTGTTGCATGATTTTTGTACTGACTCGCCATAAAAAGTGTGACAATTTTTATTAAATGCTTCTTTCCAATTTTACTGTGCTTTATTTTGTCTTGTCTCGATATTTCGGAGTCAAACCTTCCGTATGAAACCTGCTGTTTGTGAAATTTTAAGAACAAGTGATTGACTGGACGATGAGAGAAATTGTAAACAAAGCAGTAAATGCTTTAAATTCTATTTCCACAGTTTCTTTTCGTCCTAAGAAATCAAGCACTCTGAAACAACTTAGATTTGTGTCTCAGTGACGTTCAGTCGTAATTTCTTCTTAATTTTGCTTCCATACAAAGTGATTTTTCCTGCCGGGTTGCTGGCAGAGAAAAATAATTAAGCTCACGCTGTCGTTGAACTTGCCACATCCACTGCGCTATGTATCCCTTCTAGGTTCGTAAATTGCCAGAAAGTAATACTAAGTACTAGGGAAGCATGGAGTTTCACTTCATCTTTCTCCTTCTCATCGACGGAAGTAGTTTTTTTTCTCTTGGTGTTTTACCAGTTCTCCACGAGGAGCATTTGATTGAAAACAAGGCGCGCTTTTCACTATTCTTGGTCTTCATTGTAAGCATTTCGGCCATTTCGGTAAAGGCGGGCATTATTTCAGAAAATATACGCTGAGAAATCTCGACAGACATTTTCTTTGCTGACTCGGTATTTGAATATATGTTACTATTTTTCTTGCAGTGAAAAAAGTGACAACGATTTATCAGTGCGTTACTTTTCTTCAGTACGTGCTTGGTCGCTTGGAAAATCATTTTACAGTCTTTGCGGTCTTCAACCTCTGTACGTCCTCAGAGGAAATATATATTCGAGATGTATTTTCCCTTTTTCTGCCTGATTCGCCTTCAACTGATTTTTTCGTAGTTCGACGCCATTTTTGCCCTTGAAACGTTTCTTCCGTCTAACGGGGAAATCCTCGTCCGACATGTCCGACACATCTTCGCCACAGGATTTTTCTAAAATATTCTCACTGCCATCATCGGAATCACTTGTATAATCCTCATATTAAGAGTCACCGTCCAGAAAGTTCTCCCCAAGGGCTTGCCTCAAATTAGGAAGTGACACTGATGATAGAAATTGAATTTATTCATCTCCAACAAACGTAATTTCCGACGCCATTTTCTTTGTTTTTCTCTGCACGGAGTCCTCGCAACACACACGCGCGTGTGTCACGCGCGATGGCGCAATTTTTTCTAAAAATAGCACTTTTGTCTTTCTCGATGGGGCCAACGCCAATACTGAAAATGGTAGTTAGTTACGGTCTCCATCCCCGATTATGGCTCCTGGTTTCATCGTTTAAATTTCTTAAGGAATGCTGTAGATAATGTCGCATTACGATCACAGGATAACACAGATTTGTGCTCGAGCACCTCGCGGAGCCCTAATGAAACCTTACACTGGATTTCGCCTGTGCGTATAGGGACACCTTTTTTAGCACTTCTGTGGGTATTTGAGGAATTGCGACCTTTACAACACCTTCAACGCTGCGATAATTGCCTGTCATGACAACATCACTTATATGTATTACTGTGTCGCTCTTACTGGTGCCAAGTTTCAGTTACGATGCCTCAATGTTTCCAGAGATATTCTTGATTTCCTGATTTATCTCCACTCTGTTACCACTTTCGACGTCATAGCTTGTTTCCTTTTTGTTATGAGCAGAGAAACTACACACGTGTTGACAGTCTCCAAGTTTATTCAAAAATGCACAATTAAACTGTAGATAGATCTAAGTTCACAAATCCTACATCTATTTGTACATGACATAATCCTCATGCCATTTAGGAACAGTTGTGGTCCGTGTAGATCGACTCAGGCCTGATATTACATCATTGCTGGGTAGAACTGGGCCTGATATTACATTATTGCTGGGTGGATCTGGGTCTGGAATAACATTTGACTCTGTAGTAACGGGTAAATTAACATTGGACGTTATAGTAACAGATTCTGGCTCATCGCTTATCTAACGTCCTTCAAAATGTGCCCAAGGCATATGCGTAAAGCTACTGAAAATGGCAGGCCAGATGAAAAATGGTCTTGATTTTGGGGCGGGGGTGTTATCCCTCCCCCCCTCTGTACGTCCAAGGGTTAATTGAAAGTTGGGAAGGACACCACTCAATATGATATTAACACATCCAAAAATACCACTCAATTAATCATAAGTGACGTGCCTATGCCACAAAAAGGCGTTTTAACCTTCTGTGAGATAAGGCCCTTGTCAATCTGAAAGCAATCAGCGTAGGCAGAGGGACAATGGAACGGGCCAGCCTGAAATGGGCAGTATGCATGTGGCATTTTTTTTTATTTAAGGGAGCTGTACAAAAGAGAAATAAAAGATAATTGGACCCATATCCAGTTGCCAATGTCTTCGCGGATTTAGAACGTTAACAAAGCAAAAATGTGCATGCTCATAACGTTCGTATGAAAATGATATCTATGAGGAAATTACAGTTTCGGCAACATTTGTCAGATGACCAAAGCGTGTAAAACACTTTCAAAATGCCTTTTAAGTTTTCTAACGTGAATTAAAAGACAATTTATTCTAGGCGTAATGTAAATATGTTATTTTACTTTTTTAAAAGAGGCCATCATTTTTTTCTCTTAACAGTAAATTAGAGAGTTTGTTTTCTGTTCAGGCAGTTTTTAAGTAAGAAATAAATGGAAGTTTTTGCAGGGCTTTATGACGTCGTCTTTCTAATGGTAGCGGCCTTTTCCTTGAATTCTTTCTCTTTCGTATGGAAAGTGTTTGATATGTTTCCGTCAGACGTTCCTCACTTTACCTAAATGTGCCGAGAACAAGGCAGGATGCCATGATGGTGGCTCTAGATTGTATCCGAACGTCGCAAACTTTTAATTAAAGGCTCACATGCTGATCCTTTTGGATAATTCTCTGCATGAACCCACCCGGGTTGGTTTTTGTAACAAATTCCTTACAGCATTTGCTCACTCGTTAAGTTTTGAATTACCGGATTGGATGGTGCAATCTCATGTGAATCCTTTACACCTTGCAATGATAAATCAAACTTTCAGTTACATGTTAGTCTCCTTTATTCTACAAATTTCTTGGTATAAAATTTGTTTTTCTTTTAATTTGAGAATTTTCTGTTTTACCTAAAAGTACGTGTTTGATACGACGCTTTGGTTAACTGTTTACCCTTTTTTTTTTTAGAGAAACAGAAGGGAAAGCAAGGTAATGTATATTAACTAAATATGCGCGTGAGTGACCTTTGGAAGTTTCCCTTCACGACATCTAATTCTAAAATCTTGTATAATAGCTTTCACTAGGGTACTCTCTGTAGACTTGTACCATCTTATCGTAAATAAGCATCTTTATTACCACATCGTTTTGGAGAAAATCCAAAAAAATCCTGATACTCGCGAATACTTGAATTTGTAATTCTTGCATGGGTCACCTTTCTTCATGAATTAAGTCTCGTCGAGGAACTGACTAATAGAAAATGTCACTGTATTTCTTCGCCAAAAACTCACAGGATGACACAGTTTTGTGCTCGTGTACCTCACGAAGACCAAAAGGGACGGAGGGGTAGCCAGTGGAATTTTACAAGGACAAAACTATTTTAACGAGACTTGCAGCACCCTACTTTAATTAACACTTTTTTTCTCAAAAAGACTTCTTTAAGGCGTAAAATGGGTTTTTCACGAGAGCACACAAGGAGTGAGAGGTTGGCTGGGGGAATGAGAACATTTTTTTTTGTGGTTCGCGCTCGTGCACTCGTGTATCTTAAACACGAGCTAATAAACCGTGTAAGATTTGGGAACGGTGGGACACGGTTTTTCTGTTTTTGTTTCTGCTTTTTTTAAGATCACGGCAAAAATGCCTGAAATAAAAATGTTGATGTATTATTATAGTTTTTAAAATGTCCAAATCACTCTCTTGGATTTAGAAATCACGGTTTAAAAAACACTTTTGTTTTACAACATCTAAGGAATTTTCTGGCCAAATTTCACGGAAATCTGCCGAATTTTGGTAGCTGAAATGACGCATGGTCATTTTCGCGGTCATTTTTGCAATTTTCTTTTGTGGAATTAAAAACCTGTTAATTTATATTTTTTTCCGAAATCTACATTCATTAAGCTTTCCAAAGATGTATAGTTTGCCATGCTTTCCTTTAAAATGGCGCGCATACCAATTTTTTCCCGGACGACACGGAAGACACCCGCGTTTAAAACGCGTTTCTAGAAAGCGCCAAGCAATAACGCATTTTCAGGCGTAACGGGAATTATCAGTCGCGCGCGCTGAATAAACGTAAGCGTGTTCACATTCACTTTTGCATTACAAAGTTACCTTGAACCGTTTTAACTGTTTCTTACGATTTCGACTGGAGTGAATTATCACAGAAAATCTTGAAGTTGGTAAATTTGAAATTGTTGCGCTTAGGTTGTAGACTCAAAGCGTATTTATGACAGTAATTGTTTTGAGCAACTTTTCCCTCTACTAATTATTTTCTTTGTTTCAATGCTTATACCCCGACATGCGTTTTGATTTAAGTTGTTGAACGTGTTGAGATCATTCTGCTTTGCCTTAATGTTTTAGAAATAGTTTTCGAACAGTCGGGGCGAAAGCGGTATACTTTAAAGGTGTTCGTACGAGGAGTTGTTTAACGAGAAATTGTTATACGGAAAACAAAACACGTCCGGTCCAAGGGTAACAAAGCAACTGAATGTCGATACGTGTTTTACGTGTTGGTTTAGTCAGCATATTATTTGATAACACATGAACTAAAAAAAGATAAAGAAATGTTTCGGGACCGTTAAAGAACGGAATGTTTACATAAAAGGAAAGCTTTCTTAAAAATATATATTTGTAAAAGGACAGCTTTCTTACAAATATATTTGTAAGGAAGCTGTCCTTTTACGTAAAGATGCATCCTTTTTACGTAAAAAACGTGCTTTTTTATAAATGTAAAAATCCGGTCCCGCAATATATATTTCAATTATCAACTTCTTTTGTAAAATCTCGGGGCTAGCTTTGAATCAAAAGAAAACTAACGCGCTAGGGATTGGTTCTAATAAACAAAATAAAAAGAGACCTTTTGGATTTGACTGTCCAAGTGAACCATTAAGATTTCTGGGCACATATCTCCGCCATAAAGAAGAAGAAAATAACAAGAAAAATTTTTCAATAAAAATTCAATAGATGGAGACCAAGCTAAACTTGTGGGAGAACAATTTTGGCGAAATCTTTGGGAATTTCTTAGCTTATTTACTCTGCTTCAAGCTCTCTATTACAGAGCCAGTAATTAATCAAACACAAGGAAAACTTTCAATCTGCCTTTTAATTTATGGAGAAATAAAGAAGACAGAGTTTAAAGGCAAGTGCTCTATCAACCGTTGGCTAAGGGAGCATTGAGTTTTCCCTGCTTTGGAACGGCTGTAAAAGCCTTGCACCCTTCCTGGATTAGAAGAATATTGTCCGACTCTAATGATAATCATTACCTTGAGATGCACGGCGGTCTTTCTTTTCTCCTTAAGTGTAATTATGACATTAAATACTTGGATAACCGACTTCCCAACTTTTACCGTGAACTTCTTGGGTATTTTAATGAGCTAAGTAGTAATTATGAGTCCCCTTTTAAAAGGGGTTGTATCTTATGGAACAATAAGGAGATTCTTCTTGACAAGAAGCCAGTGTTCTGGAAATCTTGGTATGATAAAAAGGTCTTCTTTATTAAGGACGTGCTGACTGACTCAGGAGACATCCTCTCTTTCAAACAATTCAAAAAAAAATATAACATTGAAACACATTTTCTACAATACTTTCAGTTTATCTCAGCAATCTTAAGTATTCTTAAACAGATCTGCTGAGCAGGGCGATACTCAAGTAAATAAACTTTTAACGAAAAACACATTCTTTCTTTCAGGAAATAAATAAATCAATTTCGATGAATTTCGGTGTAAACAGTACTATAAATTGTTTAACGAAAACTCCGCTTGCGTGCCTACCGCAATTAGTTCTTGGGGAAAAAAGTCATCCTCTCATTGCCTATTCTTGGGAATCTGCTGTTGCCAGTACTTATAAAATAAATTACTTCCGATAACAAGTTGCGGCAGTTTTCTTTTAAATTGCCTCACCGCTCCTTCACCGTGTCCTCGTGACCAAAAAAGAGCTAAAAATCTTTGAATTCAAATGATGAAAAATGTGTGCAACCAGTTGGACTCCATAGAGCACACCTTCTTAGATTGTCCGGAATTTTCAAAACTTTTAGACGCCTCTTTACAATGGCTCGACAAGCGCCATAGCATTGTTTTGACCATTTTGCCCTATGCAGTGATTCTAAATCAAGTACCCACCTCTCCTCAGCTGTCTTTTTCTTTGATGCAGATGATGTCCAAAACCCTCATCAGTATCAACCCTTTTCGGTCCACACCCGTACCCCATGTATTATTAACATACCAATCAATCGTCCAGTGACCTTGAATAACTTACTACGACTAAATTCCTTTCTTTCTGCATTGCTATAACTCGGTACCCCAGAGGCTTGTCTTAAATAGGTCACATTAATGAATCTTTCTTTATAACACAGTAGACTAAGGGCCCATTATTTAAACGAAGTCTATCTTAGACTGCGATTTAAGAAAATTACTGCACATCCAAATCTGGTTATAAGTGGGCCATTTTAATCAGATAAACGTTGTCCTAGTCTGTACTAAATGCCTTCTTGACACTGTTTACATTGAAAAACATTTAAACGTTAGGGTTGGCCATCTTGAAATTGGTTTAGACCACGGTTTGTTAAACGCTGTCCAAACTTCGTTTAAATAATCGACCCTTATTGTTTGGGAGTTGTTTGTACATTTATTTGGGGAGAAAGTTAACCTGCAAACATAACACAAACTTTTTTGTTCAATCGTAATTGTATTTTTCCGTTCTTTTTCAGCCATTTTAAGAGGTCAAGGTAAGATGTATGACGTTTACGCATTTTTTTGTAACAAGGTAGGCTTTTGCACAATTACTTGGGGACAACGTTTCTGAAGCATCTATTTGCTGGTCAGCTTAACGCCATTTAAAAGCTAAGTGAGCGTTAATTTCCATAAGCAAAATGAATTTGAGATAAATCTCGCAAAATCTCTCCGTATTAGCGTTGAAAATGTCTAATTACCGTGCGGGAATATTATTCATGTCAGCGGCGATATTATAAACAGAGAACAAGGAAACATTTTTTCGATATTTATCTCATCATTACTTCAAATTCATTTCGCTCATACAGATCTACCCTATGTGAGCTTTCCAGTGGCGTGTTTAGCAAAGAAATTAGTTCATATAACCAGGAAAAAAATTTGCCTTGTAAAAGGACAGTAATGAAAATTAAAAGTAAGCTACAACTATGCAATCATGAAAGGGGAATTATGACCTCAGAAGTATCTTTTCAATTTTCCATTCTCAGACACCTTCTATGCCAATTTTGATAGCGTGATTGTAATCTTTCACTTAGTTAAATAATCATAATGATTAGACACTCTTTTAGACAATTGTGCTGTATGTTTCCACACCAAAGAAGTATCGCTGGCGACGGCCATTAGGAATAATTACCCCACTACTTTTACCACCCTCTTCTGGCTGACACAGAGCATATCCCGATTGCCTCTAATCTTGAAAACGTTTCCTCATGATGTTTAATATTAACGTGCCGAGTTTGATGCTTTCATCATAAAGTGCAGTACTCACCCCTGAATTGACACTTATCTGCCGGACTAATTGGAACAAACTTTTTCTTCATGCTTCTCTCTAATCAATCGAAATGGCGTGACAATGTCAAACATGGCATTTTGTCATATTATGCTCTTGTCAAGAATGCCTTTGTATCAGGATAAGATGACATAGTTTTGTGGAATATAATATTTACTAGGTATGTTTGCTTGGCCGTGGGCAGCTATTGTTACAGCACCTTTTTATTTAAATGTACTAAACACTTTCTTAGACCTCCCAGCTGAGGCTTTTCCGGCTAGTTTATTATATGGGTCCTTAAAATTCGTCAAGATTTTCAATTCAACTGCAAGAGCAAAACTTTGGTTGCATCTTAATTGCTTTTTAGTAGTTTAGCTGCATTTTTGAAGAAAAAGGTGAAATAAATATGACATTTGCGAGTGTCTCAATATTAAAAAGTGGTATTTCAAGTACCATCTCTTGGAGAGAAATTTAAAACTTAAAACTGCAATAGACAAAAAATTGCTGATTATCAGTTGTTTCTTTTTCTTTCAGCTGCACAAGAATGTGAAGGTAAAATACATTAAGCATGTGAACTTTAAGAATTATTGAATATAACAGAGTATACCTAACTGAATTGATTTGTTGCATGTAAACAGCACCTTATTGGAGAGTTCTTTGTGTAATCTTCTGGAGAGAAAGTTAAAACTGCGAGAGCAAAAACTTTATTTGATAGTAACTATTTTCTTCTTCTTTTTTTAGCTGTAGTGGACCTTATTGCAGGTAATACATATCAAAGTGTGATGTTGTTGAATTTATGTATATAACATAGTAGACTTTGATCAAGCAGACCTAAGTAATGTTTGGGAGTTCTTTATGTAATTTTTTTGTGGAGAAAGTTAGTGTTTTCTGTTTGCGGAGACCACTAAAGGAGAACGGGATTAAGAACTTTTACAGCTCATAATGGTGCTGTTATGCTAACTTATTATGACAATTAAGGCAAAGCTCTCATTATATATTGGTTCTGTTGCCTGGTTATCTAACTGCAATAATTATGTCTTTCGAGGTAGCAGCTCACCACCAAAGTAAATTTAATACGTTAATTGCCAAACAACATGGCCACCTACACGTTTAGCAATTATGCATAACATTAAAACTGTGATAGGACTGCACGTATCGTTCTGCGTCTCGGTTAATGTCAGACCACCCATCCCTTCCAGCAACTCCTACCCTTTCGTTTCCCTTGTGTGCAATTTTTAGAGCTTGCTCTCTTACACTTTGGGAATTGATTTTGCGAGTTCCACGCAGAACTACCATACCGATGACGAAAAGCTCTTCGTTCACTGCAAAGTATTAACTATCTGAATTATATGTTAAAGTTTTTACTCTTGTACTTCTATGTCACTTTCACGAATGCGTTTCCTCGCTTTAAATAATTCAACATCACAATGGAAACGTTCTTTCCTTTCCTAAGTTAATGAAATGCTCCCATGCATAGTATGCAGCGTTCGATACGGACCTTGGTTCTTCACTTCTGGAAGTATTAAACTTCCATATTTTCAACTTGTGATCTATCACAAGGTGAAGTTGTAAAGGCGTTGGCAAGCCCATACAAAAGTTAGTGCCCTAATCTGCCTGTATCTACGTACCAGAGTTGGTAACGTTCATTACAAAATGTAGCATACATAATCCGGATTTCTTTCCGCTGTTTCTTAGCAAGAACGGCACCCAGGGCTTGTGTTCATATAGCTAATGACGTATCTCTGCATCTTTGCTGTAGTATCCCAAAATTATCTAAAAATATTGGATCAGCTGCTTTGTGAGACCTTGCAGCGGGTCTGAGAGAGTTGCTAGCTCTTTAATTTACCAGAACTAGAGACAACCTGACTTCTGAAACTGATACAGGTTCCATCGCGCAGAATGCCTATTGTTCTCGCGACATTTACTTCCAGTTCAAGAAAGTTTGTAGATCTGTCATATCGCGCGTTATTATTCATAGACACTTAGAAAGAGCTTAATTCATTGGTTGCCATGAACGCATGGCGATGCTCATTATCATGATGTAGGCAGCAAACTAAACAATGAACGGAGCGCGCTATTGTTTCACCTTTTGTTTCGTAAAATCAAACATATGCGCATATTTCGCGTGAACTTTTTTTTATAATTTCATGAAACGGTTTTCCATTTTGATCCGGTATTGCATGGGCATTTCGTTTGGGCAAAAGTTACAACACAGAAAGAAAGCCATGTCGAATCATCACTGCGCGAGCGAGATCGGATTGTGTCGTAAATAAATTCAGCATTTCGCTTGTCTGTGGTTTGCGTGCGCAAGCGGCAGATACTATAACGTTTTGCTTCTGTCTTTGGGAGCTTTTTACCTTTTTTGTGAAAAGAGCTCCTGGTCCAAATCATTTCCGATCACGGTAACATCCATTATCGCGTAGTCGGTTATTCCTAACTTTCCGTGTGCAAACGCAAGCTTGCAGTATTGATCAGTATTCGAACTTCGCGCGTGTCTTATTTAAAACGAAATTTGCATAAATACTCCATTTACAGATGACTGCATTTAGTTTATTACAACAGAGTTCTGCTACTTATTGTTTTTTCATGGCAACCATTGTTATACGGTAAGACAAAGACTTGGGTCGGAACACGCGCGAATTTTGAACCTCGGATTTTCAAGCGTAAAAGTCTGGAACTTCTTGTGCTCGAATTTGGGTTTAGGGGAAACATGTATCTTCGATAATCCGCTGGTTCTACCACTGCCGTTACGTTATCAGCGTTTGCTCGATTACCTGCTGTTCCTTTGATAGGGTGTACGATACCCCTATCATGAATGTGTTATACCGACTGATATCTGATATATTCGACTTTTCCGACGAATCAAATTGAAATTTTTCCATCTTATATCAAGTTTGCTAAACACTTTAATGGAGCTCACTTCCTAGAGAACTTCGCAAATAGTTGGAAAGAGATACTGTTCACATTCCGCGACAATTCGCTAGTCCACGCAAAGACTCACGTCCTCGGTTGGTTTCGGATGTGCAAGACCAGAGGTAGCCCAAACTTCAGTGCTGACCCATAGACATGGACTTTTTACTTTCTGGATAATATCCCTGCTATCTAGCTCGTCCATCCTCTCGGTCTTGCCCTTTAGATTTATTGTGTAGTCCATGCAGCGGTTGCACTGCGGATGCCCCTAATTAATTTACGATGGAAACTTAGCTGGTACCTTCGTAAGAGCGACTTTCCACAAATATCAACATAGTGGTGGCACAAGTTGAGAAATTGATTCACCCATATTTTGCTCATTGATAGCTCCCAGAGAGATACTAAACGGGCTGTAGTTAGTTTTTCCAAATACGGCTTTCTTTCGTCAAAATATGAGAGAATGTTTTTTATTTCCAGTTGAGCTCAAATTCCACTTCTGGTAAGACTACGCAATTTTCCCAAAATTTGATCGACCTGCATATTAAACAAGAACTAATTAAATAGGAATCTTCGAATATCATGTGTTGTTTTCCTAAGTCTTCTTGTTTTTATTAACAGAGAAATTTGTAAAACCTACGTTATTCGTAAGCCCGAAAGAGATTTAGAACAGGCACGCTATAATCGAGAGTTTTCAGGAGCCAAATTTTAGCACCAATTTTGATTACGGGTGATAACTTAGAATTTTATAAAATGACTTTCGGTCGCTTATTTAATATATACTTTTTAAATTACATATCGCTTTGTCAGAATATCGAAAGAATGCTTGGGTAAATCATGTTAAGTGAGCCGCAGGGCCAGCTCGAGTTCAACCCCTATATTTGTGGAAAGCACGGCTTTCGCGTAAACAACAATGGCGTAAAACCGCAAGTCGTCAAGACTGAAAAGCCGCCAAAAGTAACGCTAAAAACATAATTTTATTTAGAGACAGAAATATGAATGGATTAAGATTGCACCAAAAAGGAATATTTCACCTTTTGGTTCTTTTCCTCTTCCTTCTCGTTTTCAGTTTTTCGCTACGAGTATGTTTCTGAAGGGACGGCGATTTTTGCAAATTATCATCGGGATCGTCATTGAGCCTTGCTTAAAAAGAACTGCATGCCTCTCTAAATCATAAAAGAACTTTCAGAGATCAGTAAAATTTACCAGAAGTAAGTTTACCTGTTTTAAATTATTTGTTTTGCCAGGCAAACAAATAATTTAAAACCGATAAAAATAAAGATAAAACAGTAGGTCACGCAACAACAGTTACGTGACTGATGCTATTATGAAAATATGTAAACATGTGTCATAAGAAAATATGTAAACGACGGTAGCCCTGTGCTACTTAAGGTTTCTGTCTGTAGGTAATGTAGTTAAGGTCTTTTTAGTACCGAAATGTCTCTATAATATGTAATGTTGTTAAAAATCATATGCACGTAATGTGGATAGAATTATGCTGTAAAATATAAGTAGTGGTCATCAAATTAATGTAGGTAGTAGTGTAGTCATGTAAAAGTAAGGCATATTGCCGGGCATATTGTCGTATGTGGCGTGTGTAAAAGTTGGTGATTATAAAAGCACCGGCCCAGCGATTGTGAATTAATAAAAATCAAGGATGGAAAATAATAAACTTCGAAACAGACCCTAAGTTTAGGACTAACTGAGCGCCGGAAAAGTTAGGCACAGTATAGTTGCTAGGTTCCTTTTTTTCTGTTGGCACGTCAAGTTTATTAAATGTTACAAATGACAAATGCCTTGTTAGCTTATTTTAGTTTTAACAGCGACGTCTTTCTTTTAAACACCAGTAGTCCATGCTACGTGTTGTTGCAGCTTTATCGAAACGTGTAGACAAAAACAGTCCCTATATGCGTCGCCACTTGATGGTGCGCATGATAATGTTATCGGTGATTAAAGAGATCTGGATCAGAGCAAGCCTGCTAAGTATATTAGAATACACTTTTTTGGTGGTCTACACTCTTTCTTAGTACCAGCATCAAATGTGTCATGAAATGTTCATTAAAGAGTAGAGGGTGCGCAGAGCGACATAGTTTTGCACTTATGCCACTTGGTAGGGTAATTTGTACTTGGAATGTTTGATTGCGCAGCTAGTGTTACACGAAACGAAACTTTTTTATATTTGAGGGTGTGTTCAATGCATAATGATTTAATACAGAATTGCGATAGCCGAAAGGTTGTTGAATCAATATATTGTTTTTTTTTTCAGATGAATGCCGGAAACTTCAAGGTAATGTATTTTAAATAATGTGAGTTTCTCTATGTACATTAAATAAAAAAGTGTTTGGGAGTTCTTTGAACGAACTATTTTTCATTAAGTTGACGTTACCTGTTTTCCTACGAACATGAGCGGGGTAGAAGCTAACGCGTAAACAGTCTCCTCGATGTGGAACAGGGCCGCTTACATAGTGCCGACTGGAAAGGGGAACGGGTAGCGCTGCCATTTTATTATAGCATATTCTGGTAACGTGGCCTGATTGGTTTGATCAAGAGCTCTTGACACTATTGCGATTGATGTTTATATCGTGACTGACAGGTGATCTAAATTCCGGGTGACAGTATACTAGTACACGATGCTTTTGAAGTTTTATTTACACGTTAAAGGTGAATATATATGAATTTTTGTAGCCTCTCTTTATTTTGTTACGAGAAAGCCAATCGGTTTTTCAGCGACACATTATCTGTTTTAGCGGATTAAGCCTCGATCTAGCCTGCTGGCTTACATTTCAGATGATATATCAGTTTTGTTTTCGGCCACTCAAATTTATCAGAAGGGTCTTTAAGTCAGTCCGGCATTGTTTGTCCCCTTTATTAAACTCGTTAAAAACCGTAAACATTTCTGTTGCGATAAAGAAAGTACACGTTTGCACCCCTTCACTTTTGCTTTAAGGTATGGGTCAGCTTTACTTAACCAAATTCCCTAAAAAAAGTCAAGCGTATGTGTATATTTCTATGGATGTTCGGACATACCGTTGTTGTTGTTGTTTGTCTTTTTTAATTATTATTATTATTATTATTATTATTATTGTACTTTGGCGATGAGAAATTTGAAGGAGGCGGAATAGTAGTCTCAATACAAACGACCACAAGCTTCAGTAGTTGCCTCCTCCCCAAGCCTCGTATCCCTCACTCAGTGCACTGATTTATCTTGAGCTGTATGACACACTGAGGAGACTGTTCACAGAATTCGCCACGAAATACTTTACAGCTTTGCTTCGCAAATACTTTACGGCAATATTGGCTGAGGTCACACTTGAGAGTTTAATGCAGTAAAAAAACCTTAACTATGGTTAAGAAAAGGTAGACAAAGTTTGCTATGGTAAATCGGAGTTGTTTACTTTAATACTTCTTCAGTAGTTTCGTGATTCAAGTGTGCCAATCAAACGTTACGTTAGTGACAAATGAGAATAAATGCAGACATTCCTTTTTTCGTGAGCACCTGAGCGCGTGATTGTTTTGATCCTGGTTCTTTTCCTTTTGATTATTGTTATCCGGAAAGCTCAGCGGTTTCGAATTCTCACGAGATTGCAATTGCTTTCCTTGCAAGGAAAATTGCGGGGAGACCGAGAGCAGCCGTTTTGCACGGCGAAGACGAGCGGCTTGGGCATATCCCAGACCGCAAGGGTGGTTTGAAGAGATGTATCTGAACCCGGCAAGGTCATCCCTGTGGAAAAAAATAGTTCTCTTCTGGTTTAACGAACTATTCTCTGCAGAAATGGACCGTCGAAAATGCAATACAGACTCCAAGGTTTCGACAGAAAGCATGCGCGTAGAGCTGGCGCAATAGAACAGCTGCAAGCAAAGTTTAGATAAACTTGTGATAAACGAACGCGATTCAGGTCGATTTACTACAGTAAAATTAGCTTTAATCCTGCCGCCGTTGCCAACGCGACAGACTAGACGGGCGTTTGCCATAGTAAAGTGAGAAAAGCCGGTCACATTCCAAGGAGGAAAGAATGGTCCGCTTATAATGCTTTGCGACCAATTATATTATCACCGGTCATTGCTCACGTGATTTCACATCTGGACCTGAACGCGATGAACATCGTGTGAACTGCCAAGCTTGTGTACAGCGCTGTGTCGATTTCAGAAGAAGAAAATACTATGTGTTAGTCTTCCATGCCTTGTCGTAAGTCCTGTGTTTGGACAACTCAGCTTTCCCAGAGAACTGGCCGTTCTCCGGTTTAATGTGTTTTCTCTTGTGCAGGGAATCGATCGCAGATTTTCTTCCACTCGATCGATCGCGCTGGAAAACTTTATGCCACTCGATCATAATATAATATAACGTCATAAAATTTGGGTTATGTTTAAATAACCCAAATTAAAATATCTCTTCAACTCTAAATCATTATGTACACTGGAATCTACATTCTCTTAACTTTCAATTGGCGTATTAAACTTAGGAACCTGTTGAGAATAGAAGGAGAAAAATATTTACGCGAGAAGTTTATAGCGCTGTGTGATTACAAAGACATCGTTTGGATCGCGTTACAAACTAACACTAACTTTAGTCAAACACGTCATAAGATTTGGGTTATTTAACATCCCTTCAACTCCACACCACAACGTACAGTCAAATCTGCATTTTCGTAGCTTTCAAACAGTATATTGAACTAAGAAATTGGTTAAGAATAGAAGGAGAAAAAAATATTTATGTGAAAGGTTCACAGGACTATGAAATTACCGCAAAGGCATTGTTTGGGTCGCGTTACAAACCGACACTAACTTAGTCAAACACGCCACAAAAGTTGGGGTATTTAACATCCCTTCAACTTCAAATCATTGTGTTCAGTATAATCTACATTTTCTTAGCTTTCAAACAAATGGCATATTAATCTTAGGAATAGGTTAAGAATAGAAGAAGAAAAAATTACTTATGTGAGACGTTCATAGCACTGTGTGGTTACAAAAACAATTTGTTTAGATCGCGTTACCAGCCGACACTTTCTAAGTCAAACACGCCATAAGATGTGGGGTATTTAACATCCATTCAACTCCAAATTAGCTGTGTTTTCACGAGCGCTTTTTCAGTTTGCTAAGCGAGTAGCTACCGGAAATCTCGTGAAAACAGTTACTTTTCCGACTCGCTTAAAGTTAAGCGAGTCGGCAAACTTCAATAGAATTCTCATTAAATTTAAGCCACCAAACCAGGTAGCTAAAGCGAGTCGGTAATTAATTTCCACCAATAAGGAGTCACTTGCGGTCACTTGATCATTCATTTGATAAGGCTGTCAAATCGGAAAAGTAACACTAGTTCTATTTTTGTGCTTCTTGCGAAATATTTCGACAAGCGAAATCGGACCGGCAATAGGTCTTCCCCATCCAACAGAAGCATTTCTCCTTTATTTTCATACTGGCTTAAAACCATGTGCTTGAATCAGAATTGTGGCCGTTCAAGAACCCAAGCGATTTTCCGTTGACGACATTTCCTTTGTAATTGAAAAAATACACTTCTGTTCTTCTCCTCGTTCTTCTAATTGCGAGCAATCTCAGCCTTTGCTAAAATCGGTTCCTCCTTCAGATGAAAACCAAGTGCATAAAACACGTAGATGAAAAGAAGAAAGACATACTTGCGAGCTTCGCCTGCATTTCCCGTTATATTCTTGTTGTTTTTATTCGTACGCCTAAAATTACTTATATGGAATATCAGCTTACTTTCTCGTGAAACACCTATGATGTTTAAGTCGCTTAACTAAGTGACAGCAAACAAAACACCTTCCGGAATGTTAAGCGAGACAAATGGCATCGTGAAAACACGGCCATTGCCTACAGTAGAATTTACATTTTCTTAGCTTTCAGATGGCATATTAAACCTGGGAATCGGTTGAGAACAGAAGGAGAAAAAAATTAATAATTTGAGAGTTTTATAACACAGTACCGCAAAGGCATTGTTCGGATCGCGTTACAAACCGACGCTGACTTAGTCAAACGCGCTATAAAATTTGGGTTTAGTTTTTACTTAATATCCCTTCAACTTCAAATCATTGTGTACAGTAGAATCTACATTTTCTTAGCTTTGAAACGGCGATTAAACTTAGAAATCGGTTGAGAATACAAAGACAAAAAAATTATTTATATGAGGGGTTTATAGCACTGTGTAAGTACAATTTTGTTTGGACAATTAACAACACAACAAAGACTTAAAATCAGCTAGCCAAAAGCGATTGTATTTAATTTTACCTCGTCTGTCAGTGGGATACGTGGTTTTCCTCGTGGACGGCATCTTGTCAATGCTGGAAGACCCGGAACAAAGAAGCAGGAAGGTAACAAATCAATCATACAACCTGCAAACATGACCTCATTTAAATGGAAATCAGCCCAGAGTTCATCGATGTGGTGAATACAGTAACACAACAACCTTGTTACAGATAAAAAACGTGCCAAGGAAGCGGTCAGCTGCCACTAGCTGCTGTAAGATTGCGAGGACTAGGAATCAAAAGCATCTCGCTGCTGTGTTACTGGTCGAGGAAAATGACGGTTGGCGCCAATGCTTGAGTAATTTTAATTCGGTGCTTACATGTACGCATTAAACACGTGGGTACAATAGACTACATTGTGATTGCCACCGTTCTTTAGCCTTTAAAGCAGAGGTTGGACCTTTCAAAAGGCCAATGTATCCATCAAATTACGAAAGAAATGGAATTTAATATACCAGTCCTTTGTCGAAGGACAATACGTAAACATTGCCGTCTTCTCGCCAAATGGCTCCCAAAGAAAGGCCTGGAAAAAGAGCACAGACCACGAATTTATTTAGAAGTTCTACGTCTATGAGAACTTTAAATAACCAAAAACAGATACAAAACAAAAGATTTGCCGATATCGACCTTGAAGAATGAGAAAATCCAAGCAAAATCTTACTATTTTAAAGTGCTACTATGATCAAAAAATCACTTTTATTTTTTCTTTGGATTTCAAAACTATGTTTATTAAACACTCCCCAAGCGAAATTATAAGCCTTAATTTTGAGAAGAAGACCGTTAATTTAAACTGCAATTTTCCGTTTTAATGGTCCGCCATTATTACACCAGAAAGGATACAATGACGTCGTACACTCAAGAGATGTAGAACGCAGCGTGTGTGAAAGTGCCTTATTTAGTATGCAGCACGGGAGTTTTGAGCTTTCACACTCTCAAACTCGTGTTTTGCATAATTTGTAAGCCGCGTTCACACACTACATTTTACAGCTCTTGCGTGTATGACGTCATTGTATCCTTTCTGGTGTAATAATGGCGGACCATTAAACCGGAAAATTGCAGTTTAAATTAACGGTCTTCTTCTCAAAATTAACGCTTATAATTTCGCTTGGGGAGTGTTTAACAAAGATAGTTTCGAAATCCGAAGAAAAAATAAAAGTGATTTTTTGATCATAGTAGCACTTTAAGCGCCAAGAACAACCGTTTTGGAAAGTGTCAAGAACGAACGGATTGAATTTCACGCAAAACATCATGGATGGACCTTTCTTTCCTCCTTGGTCACATTCAAAACGTCTTAACTATGGTAAACTTTACTTTATCATAGTAAAAAAGCCCAAGTGTGACCTCAGCCATTATCAGAACTTATATCAACGGCATCACCGTGATTTGCACCTAAAGCTGGCGAGTTATGAAATTTGATTTGCGGGAGATTGACGGATAGGCTTTGTAACGTAAGTATGTAGTGCAAAGATTTTAAAAGTAACTTTTTGTCAGCTTTATGTAAATGTAGTTTAAAGTTTAAAAATCGAGAACATTACACCGACGTAAATCTAGACTTAAACAGCAGAATTACTCTACCTTTACGCAGCTGTTACGTTGATCTGACTTTTTACGCTGTGACATTCGATTTCCAACCCGCTGACATCCCTGGCAAGGCTGCACGTTCAGTTTTAAGTCTTGGTTAATGCCAGGGCACCAAACGCTGGTCGTCAGTCTCACTTTTTTGCTACAAATTACGGTGCTTCGCTTACGTGCAGTTTCTAGAATTTGCCGTATTACTCTCTGCGAAATGACAATGCTAGTTTCATCCAAAACTACCTTAGCAATGGTGTAAAGTTCTTCTTTCCTTGGAAAGTATTTAATAAAAGTTTTCTTGTAGTTCCAATTCTCTCACGAATGCACCGCTTCACTACAGGTATTTTAGCATCACGATAGGAATTTTCTGTCATTTCCCGAGGTATTGTGGCCTTGAAGCGGATTTCTGGACTAAAAATTTATATATTCTTCTAAAACGTTCTTCGTTCTGCCATCTTACCGATTGCCACAAAAGTTTAATCGTTTAATCTGTATCTTTTCAGTGCCAAGCTTCTATTCAGTGGTGTACTAAAATGCGTGCTCTTCACCACCTCTTGAAGAATATAACTTCCAATAGCTTGTGACCAGTGACAGTGTTCGTAATCCCATGCAGTTGTCAGTGCCTCCTCGCCTTGGCTGTATTTGGGTTTCACACTGGTTAAGTTTCGATTGGCGTGAATAATAAACTTGAATTCCCTCTGCTGTTTCTGACCACGAATTGCGCTTAATTTTGCAAGCCTTGCGTCCGATATCACATGTAATTCTGCATCTTTGTTACATAGTATTTAAGATCTCTGTACCCATAGGTCGTTTTTCACTTTAACTACGCTTTGGGTAAGACCATATTTACATAGACGCCTTGTCATTTTTCGTTGGCGCTTATTATGTTGCTAGGCTTTTGCACCCGTGTACCGTGCATCCTTATAATTTTTCTACTCCTACAAAGTACTCCAAGCTCGGTCGGTATTTAACTCCGTCCAAATGAGACTGTCTCTTCCTATCAAACACTTTAAACTCTTCACTAGCACTGTCATCCAGTATTAACTTTTGTTTCAAAACAACCAAAATACAACCGATCTGGGTCGAGTCGTCTGTAAGCACAGACGGGCGAACGTGCAAGACGCTACAAAATGTTGACGGATCGAACCTTCCTCGTTCCTGAACCTTGTGCACAGGGAAGAACATGGGTCACACGAATAACAATTTTACTAGTCTCTCATCTATGCTTAAGTAGTGGTCGAATGAGACAATAATACACCGTGAATCTTTCTCTTTACTAAAGCGTGTACGTGAGGGAGAAGATATGACACACGAATAACAATCTTCGCTCGATGATACAGCGTGATATGTTCGAGAAGATTGCAAGGAAACGTATAACAATAGCACAACATGAACCGTCCTCGTCCTTAACGCTTGCGAAAGAGAGTGAAGGTATGCGACACGAACAACAGTTTTACTAATCTTCGTTCGGTGCGAAGGAGTTGGTCGCGGGAAACAATAACATAACATGCACCTTCCTCGCTCTTAACGAGAGAAGGTGCTAGGGCGTTGCAATTGGTCGCGTTAAACGTGTGCTCGAGAGAGAAGATATGTCCCTAGGGAATTTCTCTCGAAATTTCTGGCATAGATAACAAAGTGCCACAGCCATACGCGAAAATGAGCTGTATGGTCTATATGCAAATTATGAGGCCGACTACTAGAGTCGATTCGTCTCCCTTTTTTACCTTCCCAGTTTGCCTTCGCGAAGTGTCTCGCAAATCGACTTCTGGCTTAAGACTGGTCGACTACAAGCAAGACGGGTCGTGTTGATTCGAGTCGAATTGACTCTGTTCATGTCGTTTTCTAGCCTCCTGTTTGGCCTTCTAGCTGTACTTTTTGTAAGCTACTCGCGAGTCAAATCGAGTCGATTTCGTGAACATGTTCTACTCACCCTGATTAAGGTATCAGCCACCGAAAAAATATCATTTTTTATAGTTGAGATTTTTAGATTGTCAGTCAAATCTCTTTGAGAGCTTCCTTTCAAGAAACAATTAAAAGAAAATAATGGCTCATTGCAGAGTTATTAGTTTATAAGAAATTTTTCCTTGTTTTTTTTTTTAATTTGCAATCACACTACAACAATGACAACTACAACAACAAAATACAAAAAGAGGGAAAAAAAGGAAAGCAAACAAGAAAAAAAAAATAGTGCCGACCTGCAAGATTTACGCTACAAAATTCATTATACAACTTACAATACAACGGAGAATGACCTACTTACACAACATTACGTACCTTAGTTTTCTTATCATAATATTGCCTACAAATCTTACATTGCAGTGTGTTGACTTACTATTTTTATAGTGGTTTTACCTGGTGTCACTTACAATGTTTCATTCTAGTATTAACACAATTGCGCTTACAATAATATTTCTTATGGAAAAAAAATTATAAAGAGAAGGAACAAAGGGAGAAGCATATGGGAAGGTCTGTTGACAAAGTATCAAAAAGGAGAGATCAGTTTTAACTTGAAATCTCAATTTTCCAGTGAATTTTTAATTTATTATAAATTGAGAACATTCAGGATTTATCTCACCACTTTTACAACTATACATGTACTTTTTTTATTAGCAAGACGAGTAGATCTAGTTGGCGTCTAAGGTTGCCGTTTGTAGAAGGAGAGGGGTAGTTCTGAAATAGAAATTGATCAGTTGACAAATTTATAAACGTTCTATTGATTGCATTGAACCACGATAAAATTTCCTGATAAAATTAAACATTAATAGGACATTCTAAAAAGGTGTGTTCCAATGAGTCAGAATTTTTACACTGAGCGCAAATGTCATCACTTCTGATTTTGAATCTCTTGAGTTCTCTATTAGTTACTAAAATTATATGAAGAAATTTAAAACCAAATTCTCTTAACTTGTTGTCCGCGGTCGTTTGGTAGATTGTGTTAAATATCTGTTTCCAACCATGAGCAAAGTTGGGAAAAAGTCTGGTCCAACTTTTCACAGCGGTAGGTTCTTTCATATTGTTTTCCTGAAATAAATTGTAATAGTCTTTGCACCTCAGTTTGGTTAAATAGAGTGCTTTATTTTCGGACAGATAGAATACGTCCCTTTCATTAAGTATATTCCTATTGGTTACGGCAGTTTCCTGAGCATTTTTCTTCAAGTAACTTGGGATCGCAGCAATAAGTTTAAAATATTGAAAGAAGTTCAGGTGTACATTATATTTGCGTTGTGCATTTTCAAGAGACAGAAACTTGCCGTTATTATCAAGTAAATCATGTACAAAACAGATTCCTTGTTCAGACAGATGTGCCCAAAATATAGACTTATTCGCTATTGTAATTTCTTTATTGTTCCAAAGAATGAATTCGCTTTTATAAATGTCAGGATGACCAGCACGGTAAGTTTTCATCTAGCTTTTTAGAATCGTAATTGCATTTAAGTAGGAAGGATAATCCTCCATACCTGTTAAAAAAGTCATTTGGAATTGCCTGCCAGGATTCATTTGTACAGTTTAAGAACCTGCCTCGCCAGCTCAAGCGCAATGATTTTATCACTGTGTGAAAGTTTGGAAAATTCAGTCCACCGTGGGAGAGAGATTGATATAAAACTGATCGTTTTACTTTATCTTTTTTGTTTTTCCACAAGAATTTCAATATTTTTGCTTGCACTGTCTTAATAACCATTTCAGGAACACAAAGCATAGAGGCCGTATAAACTAATTTTGATATGCCTAGGGTCTTAACTTACATTGTGCGACCAAATAGAGTTGTCTCTCGTTTGCCACATATTCAGCTTAGTGTCCATCTTGTAAATTTTGACAAAAAAGTTCAAATTATTGTTCTTATCGCGATCGTCTGATAAATTTACTCCTAGTGATTTGACTGGTTCATGATAAGGTTCAAAGCCGAAGGGTTTGGTTTTATTGTTTTTAGCTGAGCCAATCCACATTGCTTTTGTTTTCTTCTTATTTAATTGAAGACCAGAGATAGCATTAAATTCACTTATAACCTTCATATTTTCTTTAAGTGCGTCTACATCCCTACAGATGAGAGTTGTGTCGTCCGCAAATTGACTAATTTTAGCTTCTACTGATTGCGGTAGTTTAATTCCTCGGCAACCTGTTGACTGTCTGATCGTTTGGGCTAGGATTTCTACGCCTAAAACGAATAATAAAGGACTCAGTGGACATCCTTGCCGAACACCTCTTGAAACTTTAAAATTATTAGTCATGTAACCTCCGTTTATAACCGCGCTTTCTACGTCGCTATAGAGTATGGAAACCCATTTTCTAATAACCTGTCCAAAGTTGAAGTGTCTAAGCACGTTTTGTATAAAGGGCCATTCTATTGTATCAAAAGCTTTTTCAAAGTCAATAAATAGCAGGATTCCTAGTATTTTTTTAACATCCGTATATTCCAGTAGGTCATTTAACAATCTCACATTTTGCCCAATAAATCTTCCCTTGATAAAACCTGTTTGGTCGGAATGAATCAATTTCGGTGATACTGATTCAATTCTTTTAGCAATTACCTTGGCTAGAATCTTGTAGTCTACATTAAGCAAAGTAATTGGGCGCCAATTAGATAAAGTAGTCAAATTATTTTCATCTTTTGGGATCAATGAGATAATTCCTCGTCTTTGTGATACAGACAACGTTCCATTCTCAAACCCTGCATTAAAAGATTCTAAAAGCGCATTACCTAAAAGGTCAAAGAAAGCTTCATAGAACTCTCTTGTGAAGCCATCATCACCAGGAGATTTGTTATTTTGGAAGCCTTTTAGAGCATTTCGCACCTCATCAATGCTGATTTCATCTTCTAGTTCTTAGTTTTCACGCTCTTGAAGTTGGGTGAAATCCAAATTTTCTACAAAACTTTCGAATCTTTGTTGTAAATCATTTTCTTCAATTTTTGATTTGTAGAACTGGCCATAATGATTTTCTATTTCTTTGTTTACTTGTTTGAAATCTGACAAGAATTTTCCTTCCCCGATTTGTAACTGTGAGACAATCTTTTTTTCATAATTCCTTCTCTCGAGATTAAAGAAAAATTGTGTTGGCTTTTCTCCATTTTCAATCCATCTAGCTTTGGATCTGAAAATTGCTCCTCTGCCTTTTTCTTCATAAATCTCCTGTAATTCTTTCTTTAATTTTTTATATTCCAATAATATGTTTTGTTCCTAAATAATCCTAAACATGCTTGATAAGATCCTACTGACGATTCTTTGAACAGGATCATGCCCAAGAAAAACAGAAAAAAAGCTAAAGCGCGTTAGACATTCTTTTTCTAGTTATATGCCACCCGAGTAACACAGAATGAGCGGAACGCAATGATAACGATCATTTTTCCAGGTACAGTATATTCGCCAAGGAAATCAGAGTAAAGCTAGAGCGCGTTGCTAATATTTTACTGCAAGATATATACAAAATCGTAGTTACTATTGCTACTAACAAAAGCTATTTTGTCTCCTTTTCCCATTCATGATTTTAAGGCATCGTGAAACGATCGTTGATCGTTTGTTGCGATATTCAAATAAATTCGTGCCTGGTAATTCGTGACAGCCTTTCCAGAAAACTCTTTTGTAACTTTTTATTATCAAAAAGGATAGCGTCAGGGATAAATGAAGGCTCTGGGACATCAATGGTTTACATAAAGAAGGTGTACTTGTTCTCAATCTCGCATTCACAGTGTCATCTGAAAGTCGCTAATCCCACTTATTTCACTGCACTTATCAATAGGCTGATCACGAGTTGGCTCGTCTGCTTTTTCCGTATATTGCAATTATCTGCTTGCTGTCGCAGTCGAGCAAAGAAAAAAAGGGTTCGTTCACCTCTCCTTCCTCCTGTTGTAGGCTTCTGAAGACACGCCTTTAGAGGGCCCCACCAGGAGCTGCGTGTGCCTTTAACTGACCTTCTATTCATCATAGCTAAACGAAATTCACCTAACAATAAGTTAACCTCCCATTTTTGTGGTAGATTTAAGTTACATAATTGGTGATTAATAAGGCTTTTTCCTAGATTGCTACACAAAAAGTCTGGTGTGGCAAAATTACAGCCAAAATATGGAAGACAAAAGGAACGTCTTTATACGAGATGAACAGCTGAAAATCCAAAACGAGACGATCTAACGCTCGTATTTTCAGAGGGTAGAAATCTTTTTTCCCCACCCCTTTTTACCTGTTTTTGGTAAATCCCACCCAGTGTAATCGCGCTTGTTAAAAAAATTCCTCAGTTAATGCTTACACGCGCGCTCGGTGATCTTATGAAAAAATAGGTTTGTCGACATGTACTAGAACAGATTAATGAAGGGATTGTAGCTGATGGTGTCAGGTCAGCGTAAGAATTTGAAGGGTTACCAAGTTTACAAAATCCATCTGCAAATAGTCTACAAGCGTTATCTTTGTGCAACCTCGTGGACTAGATGTTGTTGGGTTTTCTTTGTATGATAGGTGTCTGTAATAAATATATTTTGCCTCGGGCTTACCGTAGTTATGTGATATTTCTTTGTTGTTTACATTGAACTGCACGTTGTTATAGTGTACACACTCACACCGTAGAATGAGTGCCTATATAGCCTTTCAATAGACTTAAGATGGTCTTTCACGAGCCAATGCAGACAGCATAGGCACCTGTTTTGTGCTGAGGCCATTACAGGGACAGCTTACTTGTTATGTTGGCTTATCCATCTAGTGTCAGTTAGAAGCAGGGAAACGTCTTTGGTATTTGAGGAGTTCTGTCATTAAAATTAGTTATTTAAAGTATATCGTTCGTGTAACACTTTTTTGATCCGCTATCTTTCTTCAGGTCAATGGCAGGGCAGAAGACTGCAAGGTAATGAATGTTAATGAAATGACGTTTGAGAGTTTCTCTCCAGGGCATTTCTGAAGACGTTTCATCTATTACCCTGGAGATAGAGGACAGAAAAGGTTCTATAGTTTTCTTTGCGAAATATACGGAAGATATGCGAACAAAATGTGATCAATGTGACCAAGGTGTCCAAAATGTGATCTCCAAAAAACTTCATATCCGATGTCAGGCTTACAAAGGACTAAAAGCCTGTAACATAGTCAGGAGTCGAGGGATTGGTTTTGAAACTTTACAAGTTGCAAAAGCTAAGACAAAGGATCCTCGGTTTCTGTTTAAATCGTCTCGACCGTACACACACAATGTTGCCTTACGATAACACACTAAGGCTTGAGGGTTGTCCAATACTCCGACAAATTTATGCATGGCATTGTATTGTATTCACTTCACAGAACAATACTGTACAAAAGCATAACAATAAAGAATGAAGCAAAACAATAAGAAATTTAACAATGCTATGCATAAATTTGTCGGAGTATTGGACAAGTATGTAAGGCTTAACAGAAACATTCTTATTATTTATAGTTAGTTGCTCTAACACAACTCAAAACAGTAACAAAAACCTAAAACTAAGACATTTTTTGGGTTTCCTTTCCATTTTCTTTTATACGGTATGCCTGAAATGAATAAAAGTAGAGGTGTTAAAGTTTAATTTGGTTTTGTCTCGTGTAAGGTTTATTAAGTGACTAAAAGTGACACGCCTTGTGTCACACATGGCATACTGTCACATTATCATCAAGAAAACCCCGTGGCTTATCAAAGACGGCCCTTACAAGCTGGAGTTAATTTATGAGCCACTAGAATTAAACCTCCGAATTCACCTACAGCCCTCATATTTTCAGCGGGAGGCTTAACCTCCCACCTGACCTCCCAGACAAAACGATCACATCAGTCCTTTAAATCGAGCATTTAGAGCCAATGACAACAGTACAGAACAAAATCTCGAAGTTTTCTAAGCACACAAGAAAAATATAAGGTCAATATAAGAGACGCTAACAAGCAAATTTAGCGAGGGTTTGTTATCCTGAGTATTTCTTTTCACTCATTACGCTTTTTACGGTTTTCATTTTAGGATTTCCGCATAATGGACAAAATGAATAGTTTCCGTATGCTGTTTTCGCTTCACTGTTTTCCCCTTCTTACGATCATACAACATCATTTACTATTTCAATGGCTTCCATATTCCAGAGAATCCTGCTTTCTTTTTACAACACAGTATTAGTAGTTAAAAGAATCTCCTCAACAGGGCCCGACCTAGGAAACATCGTGATTGTTTCTCTATAACATGAGTGCCGAAAGCGAGAACGTCACATTCAAACTCTTTGGTACTTAAATCTGCGCCTTTCTCCCGGGGTTTACATGCAATGGCTCAATCAATTAAGTGCTGAAAACCAGATCCGTAGGTTGACAATTTGGTGCGGGTTCGAGCGTAAAGTAGAACACAACTGCAGGAGAATACCACTAGTTTAAAAACGTTCCAGTCTTTCGAGGAAGTGAGTAGCCTGCGAGCAGGCTCACTTGATGTGTTATTTGGGCGAGTATCTTGGTAGCGGAAGTCGGCGAGCGAAGCGAGGTGCGAGAAGAATGGGGCGAGGAAAAGTGAACCTGCACGAAAGACGTTGAATTTTGAATTCCGCCCCTGCGAGATGACAAGTCTTAACTGTCAAGGTATCAAATATCTAACCAATACCAGCGAAGCAAAATGTAAACAAACACGACAGCAGATTTTCACACTCAAGAGGATCGATTCGCTTGCCGACTTCCGCCGCCAAGATGCTCGCGCGAATAACACACTAAGTGAGCCTGCTTGCAGGCTAGGAAGGGAGTGCAATAATTCTCCTTCCATTCCTCCTTGCACCCCCTCCCATAAAATATTACCGCACATGCACCCTTCCCGTCCCAATATATATGTATATATATATATATATATATATATATATATATATATATAACTTCAAATTTCTTGTGTGGAACGGTTTTCAGAGAGCGCTCAACTTTTTAGGAACAGTATTAAATTATTCAAAAAGGTTCCAGGCTTCAAAAGTATTTCATCGATTTAATGCGACAGGTCTGTTTCGTATAGTCAATGGATGACCACACTCTTCAGGCAATTTTATCGAATGACCGTTAATTTAAATGCTGGCGGTTAAATACAAGATATAAGACATAAGATATACAAAATGTGGTTGCTAGGTAGCAGTTGTGAAGATTACGTTACTTTAAGGTTTTTGAGTACAAATCTGTTTCTATGGGGGCATGAACTCGCTAATTCGTTACGTTTGTTCAAGCTGCAAAGATCTTTTTTACAGATAATAATAAACTTTTCATGGAGACAAAGGTTACATTTCTTGCTGATATTATTGTAAGGTTGACATTTTTTTAGCAGTTTCCATTTAATTTGAAAGGCTTTTTTCGCGTCTTTTATGGTCCAAATGTGTTTTGAAAGTTCAGTTTCGTTTCTTTTGTTGCTGTGCCGAAAGGATGCGTTGTGGTTTCTGTAGCGTTCTTTAAAGTTTGTTGCTAGTCCTACGTACGATTCTGTGGAAGCTTCGCTTGTCACCGTTGCTTGGTAGACAACATTGGTTTGGAGGCATTGGCCTTCTAGGGGACATTCATTCTTTTTTCTACAGTTGCATCCATCGCGTGATTGCTGAGTAGGCGCTGGTGTGACATTTGAGAGGATGCTTTTGTTATGCGATGCGATAGTGGATTTCATGTTTGGCATGCATGAGTAGCTGAGCTTGAGCCTGTGTCTGTTGAAGATCTTGTGTAGCGGGTGGATCTTGGGGAAGCATTTGCCAACAATACACAGAAACTTTCTTCCAAGGTTGGTTTTTAGATTTGAATTCCATGGCGGGTTGTACCATGTTATGTTTCGTTTTCGCTTTCTCTTATTTCTCGTTGTTTGTTGTGCTTCTGGGTGGTAAGTAAGCTTGTGGTCATATCCGCTTTCTTGAAGTGCTTTTTGGTAGGGAGGGATGGCTACGTCGAAAACTTCTTTGCTAGATGAAATATTTGTTAATCTTTTGTTAATATTCAGCGGTATGTTCTTTAGTAATGCGGGGGGATGGTTACTCTGTCGGTGGACGTACAGCAGTTTATTGTTAGGTTTCATGTAAGGTTTGTAGCTGCCACTTGCGAGGTCAAAGGTCACGTCTAAAAAGTCAACGATCTTTTTGTTTGCGTCGATTGTGATTTTAAGCCCATTTGCTTTGAATGCGTTGCTGACTTCTTGCTTAATCTTTTCAATTTCTCTGGGTGTAGCTCTACATACGGCGATGCCGTCGTCACGGTAGAGGCCTATTTCATGTTTGAATTTAGGCGCGATGAGGGATAGCATATACGCTCCGATCAGCTCACAAGTTTCTGCTCCGTCGTATGAGCCCATTGTCACGTCAAACATACTGTCACTGTCTCTTTTTGTCCATGGAGAGTTTTGATGGTACAGGAGTGATCTTTTTGCGTGGATGATGATTTCACGGTCTTCCTGGGTGACAGTGGTGAATTGTGAAGCGTAATTGAGGGCCTTAATTAAGAGTTCTTCGGAGATGGATGGGTAAAAGTCGCACACGTCAAATGTGATAAATGCGTGCTTTTGCTTATTTGGTATCGTTTTGAACCACTCCATTGCGTTGCTAGTGCTTCTCCAGAGATTTACTTTGGTTGCTTGGATGACTTTTGTGTTGATATTATCTGAAATATTTTTGCTTACAATGCCGATTTCAGATTTGCTTGGGTTAAGAAGTCTGCAGGTCGGGTTGTTCTTGAAATCCGGTTTATGATCTTTCAATGTTATATATATACCAGTAGATGGACAACTCAAAGAGGGCACATGGATTTTAATACAAATCTGTTTCGTAGACCAACACGGAGTTGATCCACTCATCAGTTAATCTCCATATACACTGAAGTATCGTTAAGGTTTACATCAGCAATATGTTCGCGTGACAAGAAACCGTTTTTTCAAAAAGCCGCAAATTTAAATTTTAGGCGCGCGCGTAAGGAACCGTAGAAATTTAAAAATTATACTCGCGCGCGCGTAAACGTCCGCTCGATGTCTGACTAATTATTGTACTTAAGAATGTATTTTCGCCGGTGTCTGCAGGTCGATATGAGCTCATTGCGCTTGTTTAAGGTTGCCATGTGTGGTTTACATATTATAAAAAACTTCTATGAAATGCATAAATTGCACCGCTTGGTGAGAGTGGTGTATGCTCTTGCTTTTGCAAGGATTTTCCACGTGATTGTAAAATCTTTCTTCTTTTCTTTTAACTGCCACAGGTATTTGCTGAGCTCAGTGTCATTCTTCTTGTTCTCATGCTTGAATGACATCTGGTGGTTCCTCCATCTGGTCTTGAATTCTGTGGCAGTCAGGCCTATATATGTCTCGGTTTTTTCCTTGGTTGTGACCTTGGCTTGGTACACGACTTCTTTAAGCAAGCATTCACCTTTTAATGGGCACTCGTCTGCTTTTCTGCAATTGCACGTTTTTGCGGTTGTGTCTTGTTGAGGTTGTGCTGCTTTCTTTAAGATGTTTTTGTTGTGTCCGTCTATTATTTGTTTCACGTTTGGCATACAGCTGTAGCTTAATTTGATAGTGTTCCTATTGAATATTTTCCTCAATTTGTGGCCAGTTGGGAAACATCTGTCGATTAGACTGATGAAAGCTCTTCCTATATTGTTTTTGACGTTTTTGCTGAACGGTGGGTTAAACCATATTATATTTCTACGCCTGCTCTTTTGGTTTGGTGGTGTTTGCTGTGAAGGTTTGAATTTAAGGCTGTAGGTATAACCGCTCTTGCGTAATGCTTCCTGATATGGAGCTGCTGCTTCGTTAAATACGTGTTCGTCAGAAGAAATGTCGGATAGTCTTCTGATAGTCAACAAGACACAACCGCAAAAACGTGCAATTGCAGAAAAGCAGACGAGTGCCCATTAAAAGGTGAATGCTTGCTTAAAGAAGTCGTGTACCAAGCCAAGGTCACAACCAAGGAAAAAACCGAGACATATATAGGCCTGACTGCCACAGAATTCAAGACCAGATGGAGGAACCACCAGATGTCATTCAAGCATGAGAACAAGAAGAATGACACTGAGCTCAGCAAATACCTGTGGCAGTTAAAAGAAAAGAAGAAAGATTTTACAATCACGTGGAAAATCCTTGCAAAAGCAAGAGCATACACCACTCTCACCAAGCGGTGCAATTTATGCATTTCATAGAAGTTTTTTATAATATGTAAACCACACATGGCAACCTTAAACAAGCGCAATGAGCTCATATCGACCTGCAGACACCGGCGAAAATACATTCTTAAGTACAATAATTAGTCAGACATCGAGCGGACGTTTACGCGTGCGCGAGTATAATTTTTAAATTTCTACGGTTCCTTACGCGCGCGCCTAAAATTTAAATTTGCGGCTTTTTGAAAAAACGGTTTCTTGTCACGCGAACATATTGCTGTTGTAAACCTTAACGATACTTCAGTGTATATGGAGATTAACTGATGAGCGGACCAATTCCGTGTTGGTCTACGAAACAGATTTGTATTAAAATCCATGTGCCCTCATTGAGTTGTCCATCTACTGGTATTTATATATATATATATATATATATATATATATATATATATATATATATATATATATATATATATATATATATATTGCCTGAAGAGTGAGCAATCACGAAACAGGCTTGTCGGGATGAAAGTGTAGAATTTTCTATTTTCAAAATATATATTACGCTCTACTTTAACGTATCGAGCACTGTACTTCAGAAAATCGAAACACAAAATTTCTATATATATATATATTTATATATATATATTTATATATATATATATATATATATATATATAAATACTCGTTATAGGAAAGCGAGGACGGACAACTTCTGACGACTAAAAAGTTAAAAAAATTAATTAAAAAAACGTTTCGGTCTTAGACCTTCATCAGTCACATGAAAAATTGACCAAATACAATTCAACGCTATGAGTTACGTAACCGGCGTGATTATAACAATACTAAAACAAGGATAAGTGACGCTAATCAAAAACATTCAAAAATAAAAACGATATAGTACAACGATTATAACGAAAAAAGGAAAACTAAACAATACTAACAATTAAACGTAATTACAAGGTGTAGATACAGGTACAACACTAAATAAATGAACGATACAAGGCAAAAATATAACAAAAGACCGGAAATATGCTACTATAAAAATAAATAACAAAAGATGACAGATAAGACTAAAAACTAAAAACTACTAATTCAGAAAAGATGATATCTGCAAAGCGGCAAAAGAAAGAGCAGTCAAAAGGAAAGCAACCTACGTTTACGCAAACATGGATCATAACAAAATCCCAAATCGAAGCCTTTGGAGCCCCAAAGGGCCGATAGACAACAAAAGTTTTGTTGAAATGCACTGCTACTTCACAAGTTGTTTTGTTTGTGAGCATAGCAGACTTGTGATTACGAAACCTAATTCGAAAATCAGTGGTTGTAGATCCTATGTATTGCAAACGACATTTCTTGCAAGAAACCAAATTAATTTAACTTTTTAGTCGTCAGAAGTTGTCCGTCCTCGCTTTCCTTCAACGAGTTTTAATTCCATGCAGCGAGGCTTGGACTGTGAATCTTTGATCCTCCTGACGCAGTGGCATTCTTTGTTGGCCTGAGGCAACCATTAACTTATATATATGTGTATATATATATATATATATATATATATATATATATATATATATATATATATATATATATTATTAACATACCAATCAATCATCAACATTCTGCAAATATATACCAAAGGAATGCACTTTTGCAATCCTTTAGACGGCCACACTTCGCGGGGCCGTCTAATGATGCTATTGTGCGAGGACAGGATGACATAGTTATACGCTCATGCCAGGAGAAAAACTTATACTTGAAATGTTTGCTTCTACAGTTGGTGTTCTTTTTGTCATTTGATAGTGTGTTAAATGCCCCACTAAAATTTTTCATTTAAACATGCAAAGGCAAAAATTTTTGTTGAATTACGTTGGTCTCTTTAACTGCATTTCTGGAAAGTCAACGTAAAAAAAATTAAAGTGACTGTTTCTTTTTGTTGCAGCTAACCTGGATAATCAAGGTATTATATATATATGTATATACATCCATTTTCCAAAAAAAATGCGTCTTTAAAACTATATATACATATGTTTATCTTTTGACTTCATATCGCGAAAACAAAAGAAAAATATGAAAACAAAAGATAAATATATATACATATATATTTTTTCAAGTCGCAATTTTTTTATATATTTATATAAAAAATGAAGAAAGGTCGAGGACGGACAACTTCTGACGTAAAGAAAGCTTAAAAAGTAAAAATTAAATAAAACGTTTCGGTCCTAGACCTTCATCAGTTACAGTGCAAAATAGAAAAATGCTGCTTAAGTACAGCTCTATTGTTGTGTTAATGATTAGGTGAAGCACCGTTAAACTCCTATATATTCACCCTGAAGAAGGGCGGTAAACTCGGCCGAAATATAGGTGCCTGTTAAAAAAAACGTCTTTTTGAGTCTTCATTTGTGATAGTATATATATATTTATTAAAAACTGGACTAGGTATATTGGATTTCTAGCATTTTGATTGGCTGAACGGAGCTAGGCTATCAGCTCATATACCTGCTGCGACAAATATGGTCAATGAACACTCAACAACAAAGTGAGCTGACAGTTTTTTCCTCGCGAGCAACCCGACGAGAAAAATGGACGAGAAAAATCATTTGGCAGCGAATTTAAATTAAGCAGAACTTCCAACATCGTCACCAACAAGCATCACCAACAGCGTCGTCTAACACAAGTCAAAATTGTTTGAAGAAACTGTGCAGAAATAGAAATTTAAGCATTAAGCGTCGTGTTTACAATTAATTTCTTTCATCGATCGTCACGTCGATCATTGAAATTGAACACGGTAGGTTTTATCAGGAAAGCTTTCCACTTCAAAATATCAAGACAAGACAAAAATAAAACACAGTGAAATGGGGCACGAGCATTTAATAAAAACTATCGCACATTCATGGGGAGTCGGTGCGAAAATCATGAAGCAGTCTAAACAAGTACTAAAAAAATACAGCGGCAAACTACCAAGAAGGAAGGAAGGGCGAGATTTTTTTCGCCTTTAACACGCAAAATTGACACTGGTTTACCTGCACTCGTTGTAGCTCTGTGCTCCAACAGGTCCAAATGCTCAGATAGAAATCGGATGCCATGTAAACGGAGTTGAATCGCTTTTCCAGTTGTTTGAATGTTGTTTTTAAGCTTACCATTCCGTCCGCAACCTCTAAACCGAGAACAGCTGCATTTTGGACTTTGCATCTAACAAACTATGATGGTGACTTCTAATGTTCCTCACTACAGTAATCTTGCTTCTGAGCTGCATGGAAATTACCTCTTCAAGTTCAAATTTGTTCTGTCTTCAGTTCGATGAAACACGCACATGATGGCTCCGTTGTGCGAACAGATTACAAACTTGCTCAGTTTCAACTCCAGCAGCTAATATGGTGACATTGTACAGCTTCAATCCGCTTTGAACGATGATAACAACAATGTTTCAGGAAAAATGAAACATGTACCATATTTCAAAGCCAATAATTAGAACATTTCTTTCCAAAACTTGTGCTACTTTGTTCACTTTCGAGCAGTTTTCACTGATTCATTCAGCTTTGCAATGAAACGCTGCAACACTTCGAGGTTTTGCCGCCTTTTTCGTTCAGTCATGTGAGCGATTCTTGTTCCGTTTAAATTTCTTTTCTCATTTTTCCCATTATTTCTTCAGTGATTGTTTTTAAATAGTGGTTAAGTTTTTAATAAAACAATTATTCCACTCGGGCTTGCTGGATATCAAATGATTATAACCAACTCGGCGCTACGCGCCTCGTTGGTTATCTATCATTCGATATCCAGCGCGCCCTCGCAGAATAATTGTTATATATATATATATATATATATATATATATAAACGAATAAACAAGAAATAAAATTGCTTCACTTATCCTAGGAGTGCTCAATGCAGAAATATGCAGAGCAAAATACATGATCACCTTGAGCGTGAAACTCGAGTAACTAGTAACAATTTCTTTCTTTCTTTCTTTCTTTCTTTATTTGTATATATATATATATATATATATATATATATATATATATATATATATATATAAACGAATAAACAATGAAGAGATTGTTTCACTTATCCTAGGAGTGCTCTATGCATGAATATGCAGAGCTAAATATATATATATATATATATATATATATATATGTATATATCTATTGATTTTCTCTATTTAGAAGGTAGACTTGAGTTAATTAAACGGACTTCAGTAATTCTATTTTATAAACAGCACGTTTTCAGGTGCTCTTCGTGTGAACTCCTAAGGAGAAAGTTGACGTTTTGTGTTGCCTGAGATTGTGGCCGTGGCCGTAAGAGCTCTTACAGCCCACGGTTATGTCTACGTATGGTGTGTCATCACTCACAGTTTGGCCGTAAAAATATTACATGGCAAAATTATCATAACAGATTTTTTTGTTGTCCTGTTAGTTGATTGCAATATGTTTCATAAAGTAGCAGCTCACCACCAAAGAAAATGTTTGAATTCTCCTGTTTTTTTCCGAGCAAGAGCAGGATCTAATCGCGCAGGGATTGCGTCGGTTATCACGTGTCTTAGCAGCTTTGTTGTAGAGGTCCAAAAGTATCTGCTCGGAGCAGTTGGTCTCTCAGCTCCTGGAACGTTTTGGATGATCTGGTCCCTAATCAAACTTAGTTCTCTTTGTTGTGATACTTGTGGGCTCTTCGCTTGTATCTTGAATGTAGTGTCGATGTTTCCTAACATTGACGATAATTAAGGTATCTCCACCGTTAGGAGGGCCCTTGATTCGAAACCTAATAAATTCCCTTCCACTGATTGTATAAGCGAAGCTGTTGAAATTTGCTCCGAGCTAACAACTGCCAATTTTCCGGACAGAGTTGTGTTCAAAAGTATGGTACAGCCATGGGACCTAAAAACGTCTGTAGCTATGCGGATTTGATGGGCATTATTGACGAGAAAGCCAAATTTGAGGGCAGTTTGAAACCTATGCTCTGGTGGAAATTTATAGATGACATTTTTGACGTTTGGACCCAGTGTCTGCCCAAATTTTTTGAATTTACCAATTAGATAAATTCTTTGTATCCCACCATAAAATTTGAATTAGCACATTCGGATAGTTTTTTGCATGTTTTGGAACTTACACTGCACCTTCAAGATGGGTTTATTGTTACAAACTTTACGCCAAGCCCACTGATAGCCATTTTTCTTGGCCATTTTCTAGTTCGCATCCGTTGCATTGCAAAAGAGCAATTCCCTATGGGGTGGCTTTGAGAATTAAGCGTAATTGTCCCACCGATGTCTTTCTGCAAAATGGATGTGATGAATACAAAGGGTACCTAACATCGCAATATTACCCTGTAGACAAACGATTTGACAAGGCTCTTCGTATTCCAAGATCAGAACTTTTAAGAGTGACTTTCCGTAAATACCAACTATAGTCATGCAAGAAAGAAAAATCGAATTCTCCCAAACTTTGCCGCAATAAAGACCTTGGGAAACTATTTTAGAAAATACAGGTTTAAGCTGCTTTGGATTTATATATTGCGAACAAGACAATATTTTAATATTTGGCCCTACCAGGAGCCTCGGAAGGGCTAAAAATCACCTATTTAGTTGGCCTCCCATGAAAAAAATTCCAAGAAGCTGGATTAAAATTTCAGTGTTTGCAAATCCAATGATGCCACCTTTACCTTTTGCCGTTGTTATAATGTAAGAATATTTAAACAAATGACCGTTACAAACGGCGTTTTTAAAAATGTCAGTATTTGGTTACTTCAGAAGCAGAAATCACTGCATGGTGCATGACTTTCGAACTCAAGTTAACATTCTGATGAAACAGTAACTTTAGTACTATTAAAATATGAAATTATGCAATTAAAACGGCGAAGTATGAGCGCCGAAGTCATTCACGCTACTAAGTCAAAATTAAAGAACGTTGTGTGACAACAACAAAACAACAGTCGCATCGCCGGCCGATAAATTAAAATTTAGCTGGATTTTTTTGTGTTTTTATTCACTACGACCTTCCTTTTTACTAAACTTTGTTTGTTTTGCTGGTGAAAAGTATATTCTCTGGCTTAAAAAATATTTCTGACTTGATCCGATGTGTTTGATAATAACTCTTTGGATCTCTTTGTCTCTTGATCCTTTTTTAGACATCTTTTCAAAGGATAGGAAACAAAAAGAAAACAAAAGTAAAGTACAACCCACCTTTAATTTCTTTGGTCGAAACACAGCAAGAATACAAGAAGACTGAAGCGCGTTCATGGAATCGAATATGACAGCATTGCCAGCAACCGTGACAAGTTTAATAGAACCCAGGTCACCATGTGTGTCACGTCAACAATTTGCTACATAAATAGATAAAAATATAGTAGGCCCTCTGAGGTTAGCGTCGTAATATTTACGAGCAAAGTACGAGACAGTATGACTCCTCTGCTCATTAAAGCTCGCCAGTAATAATGACTTAACAGTAACAACTGGGAGTTATTTTTATAACTGTGAGTTTTTGTGCTGCTCAGTGTCTTAACACAATTACAAACCGTTCCAAACAAACAAGGAGAAATTCGTAATCAGAAAAGCAAAGAATAGTTTTAAGAATATTTGTTTCTAACACACGCCAGTTAAAAATCCTTTCCAAATTTTTCTTTTTTCGGAAGGAAGGGGATAGGGAGGATAGTTTTGCAGGTTTTCGGTCTTTTGACTAATTCCTACGGAAAATAAAAATCTAAACGAGACCACCCACGTAACAGTTGCATGTCTTAATGAGGTCTTCCAATATGGAAAAATGGGGTGCTTTCCTTCGCCCTTTGATGTGGTCTATGTACAGGTGAAAATGATTGCAAATTGTGCACAGCATTGACAAACTTAGCTGGTTTAGCTTGCGTGACTTGAACATGTCACATAAGTTAAACATGTCATAAACAACAGGGTGCCTTAAGGACACTTCTTCCAGAACAGTTAAACGGACAAGTTCATCTGCTGCTTCCTCTTCAGCTGCCTTTATGTCTTCCTCCTGCTCTTCCTGGTCGGAGTCATGTTGCGCGTGACGCCGTTTTGAAGCTCGTCTTGAAAAAGACTGCACTTGTTGGGCGGTCAGGAATTCTTTAATGCTGAAATGTTTTTCTCCCACTGCATTTCGGGCGTATCGCATATCTCCAACCTGAAACTTGCTCTCGGGGTAATTCTTTTAAGTTTCGCTAAACCGTGTGCTTTTCTTGCTCGATCGTAGGGCCCATCCTTCCTGCAGTGCTTCAGTTGATGTGAAACGTGGAAATGGCATACCCTCCAGAGATGGAGGAGGAGCACTTGCATCACTTTGCAGCTTTTCCTAAAACAGGGCTTTTGCTTGGTCCATAAGTGTTTCTTTAACAGGACGCAACTCACACTTCCCGTAGTAACGCATATACGTTTGAGGGCAGGAAAATAGTGAGTCCCCATCATGACCCAGGTCGACCTTTACAGAAAATTCTTCGTCGACTTGAACATTCATTTTTACCTTTGAATCTGGCAACGGAGATAACGCTGAGAAGTTGCCAAAAGAAAACTGGCTCTGAAGACCAGGTGGTTGTGAATAAGTTGGAACTAGAAGCATAAGATTTATGTGTAATGAATTATAACAATTAATTAATAGCGGAGCTGTGGGCAAAGCCCGCCAGCGGAGCTCCATTGTTAAGGAAATTTGGTAACCTATCAATCCAAGAAATTTTGGTTGTGACGTAATAGTCACGTGACCGTCCGTCCGTACGTCCGTACGTCCGTACATCCGTCTGTCTGTCCGTCCGCACAGACTCTGTGGGAGGGGGGAGGGGAGTCCCAAGCCAACCCGACGGGGGTAGAGAATGCCATATTTTCTTGGCGGGAAATTGCGCGGTGCTTTTGGGCAACCCGCGTTTTTCTTGGCGGGAAATCACATGACCATCGTCGGTTTTGAAAAAAAGGTTTCTTTAAAAGCTAAAGCTTCTTTAGCATTTAACGATTTTTCGACAGTACTAAAGTTTTATATTAAAAATATAAAAAGCGTTCTCTGGTTTAAAAAGTTTAAGAGAAATATAAGCTTTCGGCTATTATACTATAGCCTTTAACGAATGTAAAAAGAAATGAAGGCGCATGATTGGAAATATATGCAAGGGAGGGTGTGAAAAGATAAAACACAAGAATACAATAGAAGTGTAAAAAAGCTAAAAATGGACAAAAACGGACAAAATAAGAATTACAGTAAGATAGAGTATTGTCTTGGTAGCGGTTTAGAATTATTGTCTGCGCCGACAGTTTTGGCAGTATGCCAGGATTCTAGTGTTCTTCGAATACGGTAATTGCCTTTGTCTATCACGGTAGCGCCATCAAAATCAATTGAATGATTGTTTTGCCAAGCATGGTTGGCAATGTTCGAGCCTCTAGTATAATTTTTAAGATTTTGTTGATGTTCCTTTCTTCGGGTTTTAAAACATCTGCCAGTTTCTCCTACGTAACTCCAACAGCAATCAGCACACGGGATTTTGTAAACAACATTGCATTGTAGATCCAGGGGCTGCCTAAACTTAGGAGAAGGGAATTCTTGTTGCAGGGTTTTAGCTGGTTTGCTTACTACACGAATGTAATTTTTACGAAGTAATCTGGTGAGAAGTTCAGTCAATCCGCGGATATAGGGAAGACATGCGAAACCCAGGGATGTGTCAGATGGATTGGCCCATTTGAAGAACATGGACACTAATTCTTCCGGCGGAGGATTTGTCGGGGCTGACTTCTTTTTTAAAATGTTGGAAATGACCATTGGTGGGTAGCCATTGGCTTTCAATGCTTCCGTAACGTAACTAGTCTCGCGTGCTTTACCTTCACAAGTGCTAGGTAGGTTGGCTGCACGGAATAGGAGGGTCGAGGCCGCGCTGACTTTATGTGAAAATAAACATAAAGTCAGCGCGGCCTCGACCCTCCTATTCCGTGCAGCCAACCTACCTAGCACTTGTGAAGGTAAAGCACGCGAGACTAGTTACGTTACGGAAGCTTTGAAAGCCAATGGCTACCCACCAATGGTCATTTCCAACATTTTAAAAAAGAAGTCAGCCCCGACAACTCCTCCGCCGGAAGAATTAGTGTCCATGTTCTTCAAATGGGCCGATCCATCTGACACATCCCTGGGTTTCGCATGTCTTCCCTATATCCGCGGATTGACTGAACCTCTCACCAGATTACTTCGTAAAAATTACATCCGTGTAGTAAGCAAACCAGCTAAAACCCTGCAACAAGAATTCCCTTCTCCTAAGTTTAGGCAGCCCCTGGATCTACAATGCAATGTTGTTTACAAAATCCCGTGTGCTGATTGCTGTTGGAGTTACGTAGGAGAAACTGGCAGATGTTTTAAAACCCGAAGAAAGGAACATCAACGAAATCTTAAAAATTATACTAGAGGCTCGAACATTGCCAACCATGCTTGGCAAAACAATCATTCAATTGATTTTGATGGCGCTACCGTGATAGACAAAGGCAATTACCGTATTCGAAGAACACTAGAATCCTGGCATACTGCCAAAACTGTCGGCGCAGACAATAATTCTAAACCGCCACCAAGACAATACTCTATCTTACTGTAATTCTTATTTTGTCCGTTTTTGTCCATTTTTAGCTTTTTTACACTTCTATTGTATTCTTGTGTTTTATCTTTTCACACCCTCCCTTGCATAGATTTCCAATCATGCGCCTTCATTTCTTTTTACATTCGTTAAAGGCTATTTAACAATTATCCTTCGAAATCGCGCGGAATATCACCTGATACTTAGCCGACGAGGCCGTAGGCCGAGTTGGCTAAATCAGGGGATATTCCGCAAGATTGAGCAGGATAATTGTTTTATTATTCAACAAATTCCCATCGACTACCATTTTCAGAACGAGAAAAACTACGGCTCTATGATGAAAACGCTAAAAGCTAGCAACACATAAGCTTAATAAAAATCAAAACAGAACTTCAAGAAATCGAAGTTTACTACCGTTCACTTAAAAAGACTTATTTACGAACTCATGTTTGGAAATGACAAGACAAAGTAAAAAAAAAATATTGCTACCTTACCGAGAATAAGTCCTCTTCCTGTGAATTAAAATCTTTTCAACTTTAGTCTTTACAACTTTCCGTGAGCGAGTGTGCTGCTTCGTTCGCAATAGCATTTTCTTGGTTGAGTTCTCACTATGAAAATTCTAAGTCAACCTCTTGATGTCTTTGTGAGCTGAAGCAAATACTTGTTGACTTTTTGAGAGCATTTAGTCGTGGAAAGTTTCTTCCAGGGAGTTAAAATTTCCAGAGAACACTGCTGAAACTGCTTCGCTTTTCAAAATGGCCGCCAAACAAGCAATGAAAGAAAATCTGCAGTGCACTTCCAAATATGGTCATTTACGTATATCGCAGGATATCTGTCATGTAAGGATGACAGATATTGAGGGCTTCCTTACCATATATGGGCATAGTGATAATTTGTTGAATAATAAAGTATAATAGCCGAAAGCTTATATTTCTCTTAAACTTTTTAAACCAGAGAACGCTTTTTATATTTTTAATATGTCTTATCCTGGTTACAGTTCAATTTTTAAAGTTTTATACTTGACAAAAAAAACATCTAATACCTATAAATGGAAAGAAAAAGCTCAAAAGAATACTGGTAGAAGGCGAAAAGTTCAAGTTACGAAACCTGCCTTCAAAGGACTTCATCGCTTTGTTTTCTTCACGGCGGAGAGTTTGCCCTGTTCTGAAACACAACCGAGTAAGTGAAGTTTTTACAGGGTCTAAGGTACATGATTTCGAGTATTACGGTGAAATAAATTACGTTTTGAAATGGAAATTTGATTTATGCCATTAGAAATGTGTCATTTACTTTTGACTTTAAAAAATTATTAGAAAACGCGCTCAGATTTGTGACAGATTCTTGAATATTCTGCCATGCTCAGCCGATTTCACTCGCGTGGACCGACCTACGATTTTGGAAGTGTAACGCGAATTGCATTTAAAGGTCAAATAAACCAAAATTTCGACATTTTTTCTTTCAATCCAATTTCCTTGTTATGTGTTGATTAGGTATCAAATAAACATATTCTGAAGTTTCAAGTCAATTGGACTTAGGATCGCAGAGATAATGGCACGTGAAAAGTGCTACTTTTTGGCTCTCATAATCGTAGAGTGGTCGGGAAAGTTGTCGGTAGATTGTCGGAAATAACACTAGTGACGTCACTGTTGGCGAGCTGGAAAATTGCGGGGATTCGAAGTGTGCGGACTTGAGCGGAAAATCATGGTGTTTTGTGCTGCTATAAGAGTAAAGTAAGTAATTTTAAGTTTCCAGAAGATCCAGAACTGCCTCAAGAATGACTCAAAGAATGAAAGGAGGATCGTTTCAAGCCACAAAACACTGATTCACGCGTCTTTGCAGACCAGTTTACACCACAGGTAACCAAAGCGATTCGATCGAAAACAATCGGCGGTTTTCCATGGAAAATACCTAAAAATCCAAATAAAGTTTGAAGAACCTTACCTGTTATGTGTTTGCTGTGTTTTTGCCGGTCTTCCGAGCATGTGGAGGTTGTTTTGAGCGATAAGTTACAGCGGTATAAGCCATCCATGTCCGTCGAAGAACGGAGCAACTTCACACGGGAATTCCAATTCCGTGTTCAGCATTTGCACAACGTAGAAATTCAGAGGTAAGAATTTTGCATTTTGCTTAATATAAGTATGACTAGCTTGTATCTTCTGATGGTTGTTAGCTCTTTCAGTTAGTTTATTTGAGAATATTATAAGTCATAGCAGTTACCAAGCATTAACAATAACCTCGGGTTTTTGGCGCATAAATTAGGCTACAATATAAACAAACGTAAATTTCGAGCTGTGAATAATATTTTTCACACACTAACATATTTCAGTTTTATCGCTTTCATACAGCGGCTGCAGGCCCCTCTTAAGCCTCTCACAAGCCAACACTCAAGACAACCAACAACATAAACCCAGATTTAATAAACTGGCCTAGTTTCTAAGTGTTGTGGCTTTTCACTGGCAAGCAGGTCCCAGCGGGGGGGGGGGGGGGTACTCCGGATTTCAAGTGACGGGGATGATCGAAGGATTTTTTGGGTTTGAAATTTTCTATTCCGGGATGTTTTTGGGTAGGAAAATATTTTTTTGGGGTGGCTTGATTTAAGTAGAGATTTTTTGGGTATTCAAAACAATCTGAAGAATTGTGGTAGTGCCTGCGTATGCTGGCCGCGTAGTTTCTGCGAATATTACGTACTGACAACCAAACTTGTTTTGCGGTTGTTTTGATTATATTTAACGATGGTGTCGCATTACATTGCATCTGTTTCATAAAACCGGTTATAAAATAGTCCGCAAAGTGTCCTGAGTGTATTTCACAAGGCTTCAATTCATTCAACTGATTTCTCATCCATTCTGTTTATCACCCGGCTGTATCCTCACTGGAATTCCCTTTTGCTGTAGTGAATTCTTGATATCTTTCGCTTGTGACTTGTGGGTTAATCCTCTCTGGAAATTTTTGAGGCTCGAAAAGTCGGCATGGGATTTTGGGGGTTAATTTTTGGTCCAGGATTTTTTGGGGAGGTTCCTTGGAGGCCCTAGGCATTTTTTTGGGTTTTGAGTTTTGCCCCCATTCGATCATCCCCGTCACTTGAAATCCGGAGTACCCCCCCCCTGGGAAGCATGTGTTCCAGGCTGTTCCATGTTCATGATTTTTAGGGGAGGCAGAAATGACATCATATCAAGACGAACATGCCCCTATAAAGTTTATGACAGGTGTATCACTTAATATAATTATGGGGTCCATCCTCCAGACAGCTGCTATCTACCGGTAAGTACTTTCACGAGGGGGAAATGGTAGCCTCCCGTGCAGTCGTTTCTAGGAGAGCTGTTTTACCCCCCTCCCCACAATGGAGGAGGTGGGTAATACGACTTCGCTAAAAATGACTGCGTGGGATCGAGGCTAGGGAAATAGTTGACCCATAAAAACTGAAGGAATTGATTGTTGTTTGAAACAAAAAAAATCTTCTTTCTTGGATGCGGCATATGTTCCTTGTCACTCCAAGAAGTACTAATACCTCTTGAAAAGTTGTTCCTGCAAGCATGAATTTCTGACATTATAGTACCTTAAAACCCTAGAAAGTATCAAAACACGCTGACAATGGTGGTTTTAATTCATACACCCCAAGTGGTACCAAAGCATGAATTGTAATCACGGTGACCCCTTCACTACACTATGGGAGCCCCTCCCCTCTCACCTCCTAGGTTAAGTACCACTCTGTAGTAATTGAAGAAAATACAAAGTTGAGATACATTTCAAAGAGTGTCAACCAAATATGATGTTAATATTATCTAGCAAGACTGCCAGTCTGTTAATGGAAATATTCAAATCCCTTACAGTTTCCACTTTTACTTGGTAAGCTGTCTCCAATTCTTAAAACCAGACAAGATTGAATGGCTATTGGGATTTGTCGTCCCAGCTTCATACGTATCCAGTAAGTGTATTGCCTATAAGCAACATTACTGTATACATGTTCTGAGAACGAAAAAGGAAACAACAGACTCATAAGAAAGATACACAGGTGAGTAAAAGGTAACTCATCAGCAAAGGGATTAAATAAATATGTCAACTACAAAAATAAATCTATATTAAATAAATAAACAGGTTAGCTAACCAGTAACAACAGTAGAAAAACAACATTGACTCGGTTTCACAGTCTTAGAAATAATGAAATCACCTTTGATTTGTTTAAGCTAAAATTTTAGAGTTTGTTTTTGCTTTCAACTAACGATTATATGACTTATATGTTGTACTGATAGTACAACTGATTGTAAACCCAATACTTGTTAAACCATCAAAGGAGTCATAAAGTGCACAAGGTTGCTAAGAACTTAACAAGGTATACTGTTTATGTAATCATGTTTATTCATGTAATAAGGGTTTCTGTAATTGTCATTTCATTATTGGTTCCTCATTATTGGATCTTTTACTGCTTTTACGTCACCTTTTGTCAAATATCTTAGTATTTAGCACACAACCTCATAAGCATTGCAACATCTCATCACGTATTAATGAAGGATCTTTTCTCATGAACGCAATTTAAAGGGTATTCATTTCCGGACCAAAATATGTAATTTACCCTCCCCACTGGTCCCCTGGTTCCTCCCCTGCTCCTAGAGGTTTTTCTTTCTCTTTTCCCAAACAAAGTTCAACCACAAAGCAGCTCTCAGTGTGCCCACTGTCAGACCAAACATGTAATTTTCCTTACCCATCTTGAGAACAAGATGTGTAATTTTTCCTACCCATTTTCAGAACTGACAAAACATAACTGTCACCCCCGAATCAATTACCATTTTCAGACGTGACTCTTAAGTCAACAATCATTTTCAGACGGGCTCCTGGCCCAAAGCTAATATGTACGTACTCCGTCCTTCATTTCCAAAATACTGATTATAATCTGTCTCAGCGACAGCTGGATTTTTGCAATACAGAGGTAAAATTCTCTTCATCTGTCTCTAGGACATAGCAGGTGGTATCTTATCACAGGATTTGGGAATTGCACGACAGCAAAACACTTTCTCGCCCACCTGGCATTGGTACACAGTTGCCAAAATTTAAATGCACCTAAATTTTGAGCCTAAGATTGTATTCATGCAAACCAACAAACAAACACAGTCACTAGTAACACTTTGCGATGTAGACACACATTCAACAAGATTCAAATACATTCAACAAGAACTGTAACCTGTTTTCGGCTATGTTCAAAATTTGAGCTGGATTTTATGCCGCTGTTGCTGCGAGGATGAAAACCGTACTCACACAGGAACTATAATGGATACATGTACAAGAAGCTAGCTTTGCTTTACTCTAGTCAGTCTAGTTAGTAAGGCATAACAACAAACATCGATCATGATAAGTGTACAAAAGGGCTGCAAAGAACAACAAAAATGCCTCAGATGAAGTGGTAACGCATTTATTAACAATTATACGGCGAACTTTTACAGTGCAATGAATAAATAAGCTTAAATGCTCACCAGTAAACTTTACCAATTCGGTCGTTTACTTTCGAAGCCATTGCTGTCCGTCGAATATCATCTGAGATTTCGCAGTCCGATTCTGTGGCAATTAGTTCAAACTGGTATGGTTCTACGTTAAATGCCACAGGTTTGAGCTCCTCGGCCATTTTCAATGCAAAGAAAACGGGTGAAAACAGAGAATTTTCCAAAAAAATACAACAATACTCTTCAATGCTCGATCTTGAGCTATCTTTCGCTGCTCATCAACAGTGACGTCACAGAATCAGAGGTCGTTTCCATTCCTTCCATTTAAGCGCGCGGTCATTTCAGAAACGATTTCGTGAAACCTTCGGATCTCTTCGTACTTTTGGCTTTATTACTCCTTTTAAGGTCTCAGGAAGGAGAATTTCGGTCCAGTTTGGCTTTATAATGATTTCTTTTTGTGTCAAGACGCGTTTAAACGGCTAAAGCGGAGTTATCAAAATTTGGGTTTATTTGACCTTTAAGTATAAACTTACGGGTTTTCGAATAAACTTTTTTCAAAAATGATTTCTCTGTCCATTATTTTGTGTTTGTCGCAAGACAACTGCACAAGCTTTGCTTTCAATTTTGACTGTCCGGTCCATCTCTTTGTGCAACTGTTGATTTTCTTGTCCTAGAAGTTTCAATAGTAATGATTTTTTAAGCGAAACAGTTGTCGGTTTAAAGCTATTATATCCCAGAAGCTTCCGAAAACAGTTTTGTGCGTTCCTCAAAGCGCCTAACTTTATATAGGCTTACTTCGCATCCGCAAAACTTATGCTGGCATAATTTAATTAAAGCGTGTTTGGTGTTTCTTTGTTTTGAATCTTCATGGTCTCTAGTTAGAGAACGAAATATAACAGTTATTTGAAAAACTATAAGCGAAGCAGTTGTCGGTTTAAACCTATAATATCCGAAAAGCTTCCAAAAACAGTTCTGTGAATTTTTAAAAGCGCTCGAATTTCAGACAATTTGCAGCCGCAACACTTATGCCACAGAGTTAAGAATGTTTGGACGGTGTTTGTTTGTTTGTTTTCAATCTCGATAGTCTCAAGTTAGAGAACGAAATATAAGGGTTACTTAAGTAACTGTAAGCGAAGCAGTTTTGAGTGTAAGGCTATTTTATCCGGTAAGTAATGTGTGTTCCTCAAAGTGCTTGAATTTTTTCTCCGCTGCTAAAACCTACGCGACATTTCTTCGATAACTTTATTACAAGTGCTTCGAAGTTCCCCAGATCCTTTCTTTCGGGTAATCCCAGTAAAATGCCGGTGAAATGTCAGTATAAATTTTTGACCAGACTAATATTTTTATTTAGTGGCAGTTCATGTTATTTGTTAACATCCGAACGCGATGAAGTTAACCCATTTAAACAGTCGAATAATTTTTATTTTGTTTTTGTAAATGAGCGCTGTTTCAAGTTCATTCAAGCGAACAGCCAATAATCCAAGGAGATTTGACAAGCCTTGACAGTTAATGACAGGATATGAAAACATTGCAAACACCAAGCAAGACAGCTCGTGAGTAAAATGTGTTCAGTTTGATGCCCGAAAAAAAATAATCAAGCTGTGCTCAGCCTCTAGAATGACCTTTCGAGCTTGGTTTTACAGAACAGATGCCCAAAATATTGGAGGACAATTCGGAACACTTTCAGGCTTTTTGAGAAACACTTTTCAAAAGCGAACATGCCAAAAAAAGCCCGGAAATATATTTCAGACCGAAAAGTTTCAGGACTATTTTTGAGAAACGAACACCAGTTTATTCCTTCGCGGCTCCACTTTTAGGCTTGGCTAAATCTATATATTATAATTAATCGAAAGAATGACTGAATGACTGTCTGACTGGCTGACTGACTGACTGACTGACTGACTGACTGACTGGCTGACTGGCTGACTGACTGTCTGACTGTCTGACTGACTGACTGACTGTCTGACTGACTGACTGACTGACTGACTGACTGACTGAATGAATGAATGAATGAATGAATGAATGAGTGAGTGAGTGAGTGAGTGAGTGAGTGAGTGAGTGAGTGAGTGAGTGAGCGAACGAATGAAAGAGAGTGAAGCCTACAAAGAATGGGCCTTAAGCTTAAGGTGTTGTACAAACATTTTCGCTTCACAAATATTTTATCCAGAACATTCCTTACTTTCTATGTGCTTTCACACACCAACGTTGTATGCCCTCCAAACGATGATGGTGTTGTCTGGACACAAGAAGTTATTTAATGAGCTAATGCCTTCCCACTTGATTTGAAGCTGCGTGTCCTTCATCTACAACGGTACTAGCATCTACAACGCTCACTCGGACATCTCTTATCCCACCGTGAGATAGCATAGCATTCTTGAAATCAACGGCATTAAAGTGCCTATGCACTAAAAATTTTTCTTCTAAATATGATAGTTTATGACTCCTTCAGTCTAAATATGTAAGTTTTGCTGAGTAGAACCCTTTGCATGGGATATTTTTCCAGCCGCAAAGTTCGAATTTGGCCCCCATAATGTGTCTCCATTTTGCGCGCGGCCAAAACGATCGCATTACAAGGCTGTGACGTCACAAATCACGCAGAAGACAAGGGTGTTATGGCTGACAAGAGGGTTTCCAGAAGAGAAGTTACTTCGGAGTGACTCGTGGGCCCAGGATTGTAAGCTACAAGGGCAGGATTCGCACAATGAGAGCACGCGTGTGTCGTTTCTCAAAAGGAAACGAATTAGGGAGAGAAGCGGACTCATTTGAACCGTGTTCTTCTCGGTAAGAATTCGATTCCACCCGCATTACAGAGCTGCTTCTCGGAAAAGCCACAGCATTTGAATGTCGCGTTAATATATGTGACTTCTGCCATTGTTGGATTAGTTCTACTAGTAACAATTATCGCAATTCAAGATTAAAGATCGAGATAAAGAAGGTTTTCAATATTTGGCCACAAAACCATTGCTATATGCATCTGTCCACTATTACCTAGAAGTATCCAAGATCTACAACGCATAACTGAGCTACAAAGTTTTGTTTACATTTCCGTTTTTTTTGGAAACCACATGCAATACGTTTCTCAAACTGGATGTTCACCATAGAGTTTGAAGGGATAACAATAAACGGAACTGTCTAGACCGACGACGAGACAAGACGTTTTAGTTAATCAGAGATAGCTGTAGGAACATTTATAAATCCATCGTGTCTGATGTTTTGTCAAATAAAAGGAAGCAGTTCAGCTCAGCATTGATAATTTTTATTGCAAGTCACTCTGCTTCCACTGTATTTGATTTATGTGGTCCTCTTTAAACACCACACATTTCAAACAGATTTGTGCCTCTCTTCTTGTTGACCCTCCTCCTGTTATCTCAAGAGGACCATACAATATGAAATTTCACATACCACACTTAACACCGTCTAATTGACCCTTCTGCAGTACAGTCTTAGTGATGTAGGTTTAATTTGAATTTATGGCATAAGTTATATAATCATTTTTGTTACTGAAGGTAAATGAAAATATGTGACCTTCATTTCCCATTATTTAATTTTGCGGCAGGCTTTGTATTAGAAATTCCTCACACACTGAATTGTCTCAGTCTCTTCTTGACTCATTCTCTGTACCCAAGAAAGCTACCACACAAGCCACCTAATTAGCCAACAGAAAATCAATAATGAGGTTTCAAAATGGGCCTTTTCGATCTCGTTCTTTACCTCTAATTTGTAATAATAATAATAATAATAATAATAATAATAATAATAATAATAATAATAATAATTTTTCCGAAAATTAGCTGCATAGGCTACGTTCCCGCCCTATGCATGCTATTTAGGGACATAACATATAAACGTCTTGTACTGCTTTCATAATAAGGATGGTGTATACACAGGATAGCCCCATCAGTGTAAAAACACTGGTGACAAAGGGGGGTTCTGTTACTAAATAAGTGCCCAAGATAGTAAAATACATATCTTCAAACATTAATAGTGGCAGGCATGGTTACGTAGTGGAAGTCTGATGCAAACACGAGAGTGTTGGGAGAATTCAAAGGATTATGCGAGCTTGATCGAACACATACTCTTAGACATTTGTAACTGAAGAGCATATCTCTTAACAACAGAAAAGGCTAATACATGCATAATGTGTACAGTGTACTGGGAGGGTACTGTAATTTAAAGGGTTATGGATCCAAGGGAGCTGGGAGCTGCCTTAACCTCTCCCCACCCTCCCTCCTTAAACAAAAATAACAAAAACAATTGAAACTACACACACAAAGAGAACAATTTCTACTTGACACTGATTTCTGCCATACTTCATGGAATTGGAATGGGTGTATGTTTCAATGAAACTGGCGCTTCAAAATGTACTTCTGGAGCAAATTACATATTCATCTCAGTGTTGAGATTGACCCAAGGGAGTTATTGTCATATGAGACCAGTATACAAAGGGAGCTCAGACCAGGCCCCAGTTGTTCAAAAGGTGGATAAGTGGTAGGGAAACCAATTGCGTTATCCACTGGATAGAGATTTATCCGGTCGATACTTTTGAATAACTGGGGCCAGTATAACTGGACAGGTATGGCTAAGTTTATTTACATGAGACCAGCATCATGAAAGTATAAGTGATCACATAAAGCCTGTAAGAATTCAGCACACTAGCTCTCACCTGCCATAGCATGTTTCCACAAAATTGGTATGAACCAAAATCCTCAAGCAAATTGCTGAACAGAAGGACAAAAATTTCAGCTGGTCTAATATTGTGTAGGCAATTACTTAAACCAGTTCATGTTGTCAGAAGTGATGGGTTATTACAAGGACAAAGCTGAAGTCACACTACTCTGAGTTTGCACGCGTATCATGTCCATCTTTATTTATCACAGTCATCATCCTCATAGCACCTCCAGGCGGAGTAAATTAAAAGACCACAAATGAGCACCATACTCAAAAATTCTTATTTATTTGCTTTGAGATGCTCCCTCATAAATGGTATGAAATTTACAATAAAAGCACTGCACTTCCATTTGAAAATCATTTGCAGCTGCTGATTATAATAAATAAAACACGCTCTTTAGAAATTACTATTGATGTCTCAGCCATTTACTGATTAGGCATGTAATATTACAAGCAAATTTTGGGTATGCTTATCTTCAATGTATAAAATACTTCCTGCTAACTAATAAGTTTATATCAGTGTTCTCTCTGCAAAAGTCTTCATTCGAAAGAGTGGAACAACTGAGTCTATCTTTCTCTTGGCGCAAAAACCTATGAAAAGATGAACAAATTAAGTTACAAACAAGTACACCGTAAACTTGAGCATGTCTGGTATTGGTTTGAGTGAAATAATCGAAGTACATACAATGACGCTCTTAACAAAAGAAGTAAAGTCAAGGCTCCGTCAATCTCTCGTTATTAACACATAAAAGTACTGACCGTTCAATTCTAGAAGCTTCTCCTTCAAGGCCAGTCAAGCCAGTAGAGCTGAAAGTTAGTCAATCCCAACAATTCAATTCGCCATCTTGCTTTCGCGCAAGATTGTTGTTGTCGTTGTTTAGGCTTTATCCACGGACCCCAACCTAAAAACTGCACATCTTCGAAATCGCTTCGAGCTGAATCTTAGCGTTTTCCTCAGTCGTCGGTAGTTTTCATTGTATGTCAATATTAGCAAGGAAAATGTAAGTTTCATCGCTCAAACACTTGACAAAGACCAAAGAGAAAACATTCTGCGCGATTTGTGACGTCATACGGCCCGCTTCCTCGGCCAACTCCTTCTCAGTCCTCGGAGACACGATTTTGGTCATTTTGGGTACTTTCAACGGCAAAAAAACAGATTTTTGTTTCTTGCCATCCAATTTCTCTTGCCATTTCGGAATTAACACATAATGAACTACCAAAATGTGCCAAAAAAAAAGGTTTAGTTCATGGGCACTTTAAGAGGCTGTCTCCCTAAGAGTGTTCGATGCCACTCGATTTCGGACTCAAAAATAGATTTCCTTCAAATTTCTACCACAAATACTATTATCTATCCTTACTACTAAAATGCAATTGAAATGATCCAAAAGTTTAATTTGCTCCCGTTTTGAGGATCTGATTGTCAGTATACCGTAAGTGACTAAAATTTGGCTATTGAATGGGCGCCGTAGTACGATTTTTTTCAATTATCGTTTAAAAAGACTTCGCACCATCAAAACCTTCAAATTTTCACCCATTTGATAGCTTATTACTTTTTACCGCTCCTGTGTCATTTAGACATTTTCCCGATCAAAATCGTGTGAAACTGAAAATAATAAATGAACTAATTTAATTAGTCACTCGAACTGGACGAAATAGTGCCTTGAAACATGTTAAAATACTCAATTGAGGCACTTAGGCAGGACGTAAAAACCCGTTCTAGGCATAGACTAAGCACTATTTCCTAGAATTATATAATAAAACTTGCGGCAGAATGCGATTCTGAGAAATTGTGTCGAAGTTTAGTTAGCCATTTTCGCCAATGGTGTCTTGCGTGACATAAGTTTCCAATCAAGTTTTGTTATATATATCCACATAATTAAAGAGATGTCGATCGTGGTTCAAAAAATTATACAAAGTACTTTCCCTGTTTTTGCTATGAAGCCGATTCTGGAGGTCCAAAACTTCAAATAGATACTGCAGTTACTTTATTTGCCACTCACCTTGTTCGAGAAATAACTCTGCCCTCCGGCAAAGGATTTGGCGGTTTCATTATAGAGGTGATGAAAAAGTCTTTTTCTCTTGATCATGAGATAACACAAGGAAGCTATAATCCATATAATGCTTTCAGCTAGACTTTAAATTCACCAGTTCCAGTCGCCGTGAGTCTTTCGGGGAAACAAACGAGGAAGGAAAACGATTCCAACTTCAACCTGGGAGTTGCATTACAGTGTGAAAGGTAACGCGATATACAAATGTTCGTCAACAACATACTATTTTTAACTTAGAAATAAGCGCCATTAAACGCATAAGGAATTTCGTTCCACGAGAGATACTTCTTACTATTTATAATTCACTCATTCAACCTCACTTCGATTACTGTAGTGTAGTGTGGGGATGCTGTTCCAAGGGACTCTCTCAGAAACTACAAAAGTTACAGAATCTTGCCGCACGTATCATAACCTTCTCAAATTATGACAGTAATACTGACGAACTTTTTCGTGATTTAAATTGGAGCAAGCTTAATCATCAACGGGCAGTTAGTAAAGCGATTATGATGTACAACACCATCCACAACCAGATTCGGGGTTATTTAAGTTCTCAGTTTATTCCGCGTCACGAGGTTTTGTCTTACAGTCTTAGAAATAATGAATGTAAGCTATCAATACCACAGCCGTGCACTAATTATTGTAAACGAAGTTTTAGCTATAGCGGGGCTATGTCATGGAATAGTTTGCCTCGTGAGATAAAACAATCAAACTCTCTAAAAGAATTTAAAACTAAATTAAAAAATCACACCTTCCAAAGTGAGCTCATTTATTAATGTTAAGGCATCAATACACGGCATCCTTGTAAAGCAGGTTTAACTAGTAGTTAGCTCTTTTTAATAACGCTTGTATAAATTTCTCTCCTGAATGGATTTACCGTGTTAAAATAAAGTTTTACTACTACTACTACAACAACAACAACTACTACTACTACTACTACTACTACTACTACTACTACTACTACTACTGCTGCTGCTGCTGCTGCTGCTGCTGCTGCTGCTACTACTACTACTACTACTACGGAAAGCAGCTAATACGGCAAGAGCCTTAGGATCGATATATAAAATCACTGTCTAAGGAGAGGCTAACATCACAGAGGGTTGTCATTTTTCGCGGTCAGGATACAAAATTAATTTATATTATTTTTAAATTTTGTCCTTTTCCACCCTCCCACACCCTAAGAATTTATTTTCTAAATGGTTTATGCTGATTGCACGAACGAAGGTTAGAACAGTTCAAGTTATAGTACAACAAAAGGTCTTAAGACACATCTTTAGACGCGCAAACTGTACTTATTTTAGGGGTAGACTGAAGCTCGAGCAGGGAGTCTAGGCCCTTATCAATTGTGCTAGTACAAGTAGCATATTATGCTACTAGCAGTGCCGGATTTTTTTCCAAATTATGCTCGTTTTTCGAAATTATGCCAAAAACTATGCTAGCACAATCGATAAGGGCCTAGCAGGGAGGAGCCATTAGGTCCCGGAAACCATCTCTGCTGGTCTACCCAGCGACACTCTAAGCCCCGTACGTAGAAGTAAGGAAACAACTTTCCTTGACTAACTGAAACCAGCCCTAAATAAAGGAACCCTGGAGAAGACAGAGGTCATAACAGCTGAATTCCCCATCCAGTGGCTTTCCCCTTTCAAAGGCAATAAGGGAGTGGCCATGAAAGGGGGGAGGGTGGGGCGGAGTAAAGTTATGTTCTTGTAGGCGCAGATGCGACGCAATATCCAAATGACATTCATAATTTATCCACGTGCGTCAATGATTAAGGTCAGTATTGACCAAACTTTTTTCTTCTTTTTTCTTCGAGATTTTGTTGTGAAATATCGATGCCTGCCTGACACGCGAAAGAGGCTCTTTGCTTGTGCGCGAGCCTCCCTTATCCTTACTTGTAATTTTCAAGCTCATTCCATTCGTGCCCGTCCGTTTCGCCCAACCAGCAAGAAATAGCGGGCTGTTTTCGCTTGTGTTGTTTCTATAATATGGGATATGTTTTGGGTCTGTGCCTTTAGCATCAGCTTGCCACATTCCTCTAGGCTATTTCTGTCTATCGGCGTTAACCCTCATACGTACAAGCAATCTCATCCCCCCACCGTGATACAAGGGATGGGGTTGATGGACTCTTGGATTTCGTTTTGTTACAATATTTCGAAAAACTCTCGCCTTTTGAAGATAGCCTTAATGTGCTCTACGAGATAAGGCACAAGGTAGATATTATCATATATAAACGGTCGAAATTGAAAATTTTTCATCCTAGACGCGTAAAGTATGAGATATGCTGTTTATCGGTATCTTATACTTTCTCACCGAAAAAAGTTGAAAAACATGCATTTTAGGTAAGATGAACGTCTATTCGTTTGTCTCACGATGGAATCGCTTTGAGTTGTTGATCGCGACGTTTCGACTGCAATACTGCTAGTCTTCATCAGGCGATGAGGTCAATTGTTTACGTGTCGCTATTTGTAGCATGATGGTTCGCTGCTATTGGTGCATTTCGATCCTCATTATTATTCCGACTATTAGATGTTGTTCCCTCACAGGTCCGTTTTGTAGTTGGTCGGCTGTTGTGCTCTCTGATCGTAGGTATCCAAGCTTCTGGAATTTCGATTCCGCTACCTCTATTGATGTTATTAGGATGAAGTCTTATATGGATAGCCTCTTTGACCCTACGTGTGTACCAGTGAGGGACACGATCAATAAACTTAACTTCTTTCCAAATAGGAAGATGCCCCGTTTCGTTAGCGTGTTCCGAAACTGCGGAGGTTTGTGTACGAGCAAGCCGTATACCTCTGTCGTGTTCTTTTATCCTGTCTTGCATCGCTCTCCCTGTTTCCCCGATGTATACTTTGCCGCACTCACATGGAATTTTATAGACGACACCGTCTTGTTTAGCTGGTTCAAGGGTGTCTTCGGTCGCGCTAAGTGAGACCTAAGAGTTGTGCCTGATTTGAAGACGGTGCGTACGCCTTGTTGTTGTAGTCAGCGGCGAAGAACCTCTGATACACCTTTTATGTAGGGTAGAACCGCAGTAGATTTAAATTCCTGCGTAGGTTCTTTGTTGGTACCTTTTTTTTAATGACAACATGCATTTTATTTCAAACTCTGCCATAATTTGGCTAACGGATACATGCGTAAAGCTACTGAAAACGGCAGGCGCTGACGAGAAATCCTTTTGAAGAACTTGATAGCCTGCAGGCCTCCTCCCCCTTCTACGTCCCAGGATCATAATTAGGCATCATTTTTTTACAACACCGACACTCGTCAATAACGCCTTTTACCAAACGAATCAGGTCCGCATTTCGATCTTTTGCTCGAGAAAGAACCTCAAAATGGTGAAGTATTGCTTTTAGCATGGCGACACTGAATACGCCTATTTTCCCGTTCTTATAATAGTCACAAAAATCATAGGCGTCAAAATTATGGGATTTGTGAGCCCGATTTCTTGAGTAGTCCAGTACCTCTTGTGAACCTCTAATTTCAGAGGCATTCTAAAACAATATTGCTCATTGTCTTCAGGGATAGGGGCATTGTTTGTGCCTTTATCTTATTGTTCTTATGGCCAATCATGTGAGATGTTCAAAGAGGTGCTGGTCGACTCGATTTCTTCATTTCCACCAAAGCGCAGCGGTCTCATACCAGAATTAACGGTCTCAATATCTTGATTTTCATCTTCTTCTGGCCGCGCTGTCCAATCCCTAGATGCAGTGCTAGCATCCTGGCCGTGGGACCTCTGTCGTGAAGCTATACGTGAAAAGAAGCTGGTAATCTGGGTCTTCATGAGCCACTCTTCTCTTTCAAACAGCCTTTCGTTTCTTTCATTTCGTGCATTGCGTATGCTATTTGCTTGAACTTGATCTGGGTCAGCCTTTCTCCCATGTCAAACTTTGCCGTGGTCTTGTGGTCAGGATTTAAAATTAATTTATAGTTTAAATTTTGTCCTTGTTCACCCTCCCTCGTCCTTCAGAATGTATGTTCTAAAGTGTTCATGTTGATCGCACGAACGAACGTTACAGCACTTCAAGTTGTAGTACGACAAAAGCTCTAAAGTCACATTTTAGACGTGCAGACTGTTCTTAGTTTAGGAAGGGTGGGGTAGACTGAAGCTCGCACAGGGAGGCGCTACTTGGTCCCGGAAACCACCTGAACTGTTCTTCCCTGCGACACTCTCAAGCCCCGTACGTAGTAAAAAGGAAATAACTTTGCTTGACTAACTGAAACCAGTCCCAGTGAAAGGAACCCCAATGAAGACAGAGGTCATGACGGCTGAATCACTTATGGGCCTGAAAGGGGGGGGGGGGGGAATGTCTTAACAGACGTAGATGCAACACAATATCCGAATGATATTAATAATTTATCCACATGTGACAATGATTTAGGTCAGTGTTCATCAAAGCTTTCCTTTTTTCTTCGAGATGTTGTCGTGTAATGTCGTTGCCTGACAAGCAAATAAGGCTCTTTGCTTGTGCGCGAACCTCCCTAATTTTCAAGCTTATTCCCTAGTTTGCAGTTTGCCAGTTTGTCCGTTTCGCCCTACCAGCTCGCAAGAAATCACGGGCCGTTTTCGATTGCGCAGTTTCGGTCATATGGGATACGTTTTGCGTCTGTGCTTTTTGCATCGGCTTACTGCATTCCTCGAGGCGGACGGAGACTTCGCGTGCGGACCACTCAATATGGACTTCGAGTTCGAATACACTTTTTATATACTCGATACTTTTTATATACTCGCTAGCTTAAATGATTCCTACTAATACTGCAGGACGAATTGACTCGGAAGGCATAACGCTTGCACCCTGAGAACCACAACGTTTATACTGCTCGAGACCACTGATCTTCGAAATCATTCGATTTTCCAGAAAAACTTTGAAGACCAGAGCTCACACTTTTTTCCATTTTCATGTCAATTCCAAACTGGCGGAATGACGTTGCTAAGTTCACAGATTGAAAACGTTAAGTGAAATCGATTGTAACAAAGTAATATTTACGCTAGTCCGCTATACACTCAGTCCCATGTTCTAAGTTTGTATTCCATAATGCGAAGTCCGTTGTTCGCAGTCCGGAAGTGCGGTTTTTACTGGCCTGTTTATATTTTGCAACACAAGTCGTGAAACATATAATTCATCGGTTGGTCTCCAGAAGTATAGCGACTGGATCTCGGTAAATTCCTTATAAATCTCTACTGTGTCGTCTTCGTATCTTGTGATGAACAAAAAGACTGTACGTTGCACATTTTATGAACCGCCAAAGCGTTCGACGGAAAGAGTTTTAAATAACAAGGTTAAGGCGTCAAATGAAGTGATTTCTCAGGTCAAGGAACGTAAGAATACCTTATTTTTCACATGGCTCGTTTTCCTTTGTTCTTCCAGGCTGATTATATTGAATAAACCCCGCTAATTATCAACTGTCTGAAAAGCTGGGGGCGGCTTTTATTGTAACAAGGGAGAGCGGGGCTGATATTCTAATATTTCCCTGGGGGAATATTAGCGTTGATAATCCCCTAAGGGAATATTAAAAGTAATATTCCCTCGCAGCACACCCACACGCATCGCATTACACGCACTGACAAACAAAACCACATTCAAACACCAAAAGGTTACCTTTTTAGTGTTCTTTGGGATCCTTTCACTGTTCCTGGCCAGCAGCTCTTTGTCATCTACGACGATGATATCCCTCTTCGACGTTTTCTTCTCATTTGTTTCAGCCTCCTTGTCAACGCTGCCGATTGAGACTTCTTCATACTTATCCGCCTGGTTGAAGCTAAACAACCCTTCTGTTGCCTCTTCAATGCTGAACTGGGCGATTTCGTAGTCCCCTAGCAAATTCTCTAAGTCATTGCCGGAATTTACTGAGCCATTAAAACTGCTTTGCATAAGGAAAATGTCTTCCTCGGAATCACTCACTTCTAACCTCGTTGTAGTAAAGTGGTGAAAAAAGTGGTTGCAAATTTGTCAAAGTTGTCAGTACTATTAGGCAATTACAAAATCCCAGTGCGTATTTTCGGAATCTTTAATCTGTTATAAAGCTTGTTTGGCACGCACTTTGGTTTTTTTGGTCGGCGTATCAAAAACGAAAAAAAAAACAACATGTTTATTATAAATTTTTACCATGTGGAAACCCCAGTGCGTACGGAAAATATTTGTTTTCCTTCAGCGTACCGACATCAAAACAACGAAGAAAAGCGTGTTTCGCATTGTTTTACGCCACAGTTGATACTGGGCGTTTTCGTAGTCCCCTAGCATATTCTCTAAGTCATTGCCGGAATTTGCTGAGCCATTAAAACTGCTTAGGGCTGTGCCCTCGGTGAATAAATCACATATCCCCTGGTTGCTTATTATAGGAAATGAACGCTTGTGTTAATTAAGATATTTGAAATTAACGCGACTTAAATTAACGCGAATTGAAGGGAAAATTACTCCTCAATAAAAGAAATTAACGCGAAAGAAGGGGTAAAATTTCAAAATGAGGGAAATTAACGCGATTAGCACAACGCAACGCCTTGTGCTCACAACTGGAACAAATTTATTTCTGACTGAATATAAAGATCACGAACAAAACAGGTCTACAGGTGTGTGAGACAATTTCTATACAGACAATGTGCGTTTAATTCTGCCTAAATGTAGGAAAGCTAATGTTTTGTGGATGTCAAGAATGTCTGGACTGTATCCAGAATATGGGATTAAAATGACGGAAATTAAGGTCGCAGAAATTAACGCTCCACTTAAATTAACGCGAATTTTTACAATTCGCGTTAATTTCATGGAGGTAGATGTTGATATAGCAACTTGAGAATGAACAGGCCATTGTATATAGAAATGTAATCAGATTTCCCTTCATTTGGGTAGAATTTGTTGATAAATTAAGCGACTATAATAAGACAACAAGTCTTCCGACTGGAATGGGAGTCTATGTCACGCAAGACACCATGGGCAAAAATGGCTAACTAAACTTCGACACAATTTCTCAGAATCGCATTCTGCCGCAAGTTTTGTTGCATAATTCTAGGAAACAGTGCTTAGTCTATGCCTAGAACGGATTTTTACGTCTGGCCTAAGTTGCCTCAATTGAGAATTTTGGCATGTTTCAAACGCACTATTTCATGCAGTTCGAGTGACTTATTAAATTAGTTCATTTATCATTTTCAGTTTCAGACGATTTCGATCGGGAAAATGTCCAAATGACACAGGAGCCGTAAAAAGAAGTAATAAGCTATCAAATGGGTGTAAATTTGAGGGTTTTAAGCGATAATTAAAAAAGCCCGTACCACGGCGCTCAAAATAGGCATATTTCATTCACCTCTGGTATAGTAACAATCAAATCCTCAAACCGGAGCAAAATAAACTTTTGGATCATTTCAATTGCATTTAAGTAGTAGGGATAGATAATAGTATTTGTGGTAGAAATTTGAAGGAGATCTATTTTTGAGTCCGAGATCGAGTGGAACACTCTTAGGGAGACAGGCTCTTAAGAGGCTCTGACTGTAAATATCGAGAATCGTTGGACAAGCTCAAAAAATCGAAAATCCTGATAACTTGCCAGAAGAACACCTTTGGGGAGCTATCTTCGAAAATATTCAGTTAAGGCCGCGGGTGACAAGCTGCTCATGAATAAATTTATAAGGCAAAATTTTGGTGGAAGTCTTACGTTAAAAAACTTTAGATCTTGATCGTTTGGGAGCCGATTTCGTTGAAACTTGATAGAGGGCTTAAGGAATGTTGGAAGTGCAACAAGGTTGTTTTTCCTTTCGTAAATTGCGTTTCTTTGCGATGCTTTGCGCTTCCAAAGTTAAGATTTGGTAAAACGCGACTCCGTGTCCAAGTTTTCTCCTCGTGGAGAAGACAACGCTTCTCGATTTTGCCACTAATTGATCAGTTAAAACCTCTATTGTGTCACAACGGAAGCCGATTTTGTGATTTCAAGTTCCACTGAAAGTTATATGCCTTTAAATTAGTAAAATCGTCCTTGTTTAAATTTGAAGACTTAAAACTTCTGTTAAAAAGCCTGTTTTAAAAGAGTGCTTCTGTTGTGACAACCTACAACACACCTATTTTACCTGTCTGCTGTGTCAGTTCAGGAAATTTTATATCCGCGCTGTATTCTTGGACACAAAATTGGTGGTTTTAGAGCTTCCGAAGACTTATCGAAGAAACACGAGTGTTTAAGCCAAGAATATTTTATTATGCAAATTATGGATATAAAAATTAAGAAGCTATTGTTAACACTCCAGAAACAAACAATAGGTTGCATGCAATCTAAAAAAATCGTGTGTTTTCCGTCGAAAATAAACGAAAGAAAAAAGCATTGGTGCTGAACCAATTAACATTTATACCACACATAAAATAGAACGAGAATTTTACTATCGAAATTATCAAAGCGGATTTTTCCGCTTAAACGTAGAATTAAACACTAAAACCAAAAGGAACGACGAAATCGAACTCTTTTATTATTTTCTAGTCTGTGGAGCAGTGTATATATACACAGAAAAAACTTCACAGAGTTCCACTTACGAAAGACCCAGATGTTGATAAATATTGGACACAAAGTTGGTGATGTTGATAAATATTCGAGATAGAGATAGAAACAGAATTTTTTTTCGTTTTGTTTTGCTGGAAAAATTCTAAAAAGTTGCAATTAACGTTTGAACTAACAGATAAAGAATAAAAAGAAAGGTACAGATACAACAAGCGAGCGCTCAACGAATTTATTATTATTGTTATTATGAAAATTTTTATTTAACAATACTTAAAATGCACAATATTTCTTGCCACACGATTAAACGCAGAGCTCACTCATGAATATTTCGCGCAATGTCGCTATCATTCGTCGCACTTCGTGCATACGCTTTAAATAAATGAATACTGATGATCTAGTCTCTCACTCGCGGCCTTAAACCTTCTGGGATTCTATTGTTTTCGACAAATTCGGAAAAAACGGTTTTGCTAATTAATTATGCAAAAATCAGGTTTAAAATTAAACAAATTGAATGCGCTTGTTTGTAAACAACTTGCAACGCCAGAAAACAATTTTAATTTTAAATGATAGCAATACTCTTCTACTTTCTATCAATGGGAATTGCATGGAGTTTTGCGTTATTTAGGTGGTTTGGTGGTTCTTTGAAACAAAGGCATTTTGCGCACTTCCGAAAAAGGCAAAAATTAGTAAACTTCAGAGGCTTAAGATAGGTCTTGGTATGTCTAATATCGAATTGAAATAAACACTGTGGTAAAGTTTGGCCCTACTTCTATTATGATATGATATAAAAAATCTAGGCAATTCAGGCTCGCGCTGACAAAAACAAAAATTCGCGAACCAGTGTTGCCAAAATTTGCATATTTTGGATAATAGGAAAAAAAAAACTAATGGAAGGACGACTTGAAATATGACAAATCGTTTACCGTAACTATTCTCAGATGCTCTTTCTACTAGATGATGTATTCGCTGGTATCTTCATTTATCTTTCTGAAGAATTACGAACAAATTTGGAAAATTGTTGATGAAACTTAAGAGTGCAATGGGTTATCATATTTTGTCAGATGTCTTTACTCTGCAGCACCAGTGGCCTTTCTCTGTTATTTACAGTTTCTTTGGGAAAATACTAATGTTCTCGAAAATCTAAACGGTTTCTTTTATTAATCATTAAAGTTGACGTACGCGTATAAATTGAGAGCTAAAATGGCTGTGTAAGGTAAAGGAACACAAAGTACCACTCAAAATAATCAAGTCACGCAACCGATCACTGCACGTTCATGGAAACTGTGAAAGAGTTCTCAGCGATCTTGCAAAGTAAAACCAAACAAACTGTGTATTGATATCTCTTAGATATACAGCCTCATTAAAAACTCATAAATACCAATCCCGTTCGTGGTTTGCGTTTAATTTGAAACATTTATACAAGTGTAATAATATTGAGAGAAACAGCACATGTTTTGACAAATACGTATAAGTCATAATGATAATGATGCACTTTTGCTTCCTGGCCAAAATAGTGTCATTTCAAAAAGTCGCCCAAAATTTTAGTAGCCGTTTGAAAAGAGCGATCGAGTCACGTACACAACAACATACTATGTTGCAGTTTTCTTCTCTCGAAGGGAAAGGTGTCAAATGTATACGAAATTAATTCTAGACTTGCCTGTCTGAATTTTCGTCCCAGTAGAATATCAACTGCACATGACAGTATGCCCCAAACACAGGGATGCGTACCGTATTCTCTGGAGAACTAGCCATGCATAAAACAGCGGGCCAATGTAGGAGGCCGCATTCAAAAACTGCCATAAGTAGGTTGACAAATTGACAAAAATATTCACGTGACACGGGTCACGCAACAACTCCTTCCCTTTAGTTTTACGTAGAAATAGTACAAGCCCAAAACAATGCAAGAATAGATTGAAGACATGTTTTAGTCCATTCTTCCTGTGTCTTCAGTGGATAAAATCCTCTAAATTAAGCTCACCCAAACTACTACTTTTCATTTCATTCATTTCATTATGCAAATTTTGGCAACACTGGTTCGCGAATTTTTGTTTTTGTCAGCGCGAGCCTGAATTGCCCAGATTTTTTTTTTCATATCATAATAGAAGTAGGGCCAAACTTTATCACAGTGTTTATTTCAATACGATATTAGACATACCAAGACCCATTTTAAGCCTCTGTAGTTTACCAATTTTTGCCTTTTTCCGAAGTGCACAAAATGCCTTTGTTTCAAAGAACCACTAAACCACATAAATAAAGTAAAACTCCATGCAATTCCCATTCATAGAAAGTATAAGGGCATTGCTATCATTTAAAATTAAAATTGTTTTCTGGCGTTACAAACGGTTTTAAAGCAAGCGTTTTCAATTTGTTTAATTTTAAGCCTGATTATTGCGTAATAAATTAAGCAAAACTGTTTTTCCGAATTTCCCGAAAACAATAGAATTCCAGAAGGTTTAAGTAATATTTTCGAAGATAGCTCCCCAGAAGTGTTCTTCTGGCAAGTTATCAGGATTTTCGATTTTCTGAGCCTGTCCGCCGATCCTCGATATTTACAGTCAGAGCCTCTTAAGCACGTCGTGACCTCCATTTATAAACCTTTTGACATGCGCCTTGATTGTTGCTGCTTTTCGGTCACAAGACCCTTTCCCCCCTGGGGATCACTGAAATCTACCCTCGCTACTGCAATGCCTGTCTTAGATTTTATCTGCGCACAACTTGTTAACATTTCTGCACAGTGGTAACAACCTGCATTATCCTGACGAAGAAAAGCGGTTGTCAGTTTCGGATGCTCCTTCTTTAGTGTGAATAATGTGTGCTCTAGGATGCTTACACTTCTCCACAAAGTGGAGGAATGTCTGATGATAGAAACGCCCTTGAATCTTTCGCGCTACAACACTGATGTGCCAGGATATACCCCTCTTGGCAAACCAATCTGACTGTGACTCTATTTTTGTGGAAGAAATTTCATTGCCCAGTCTTGAGTCTCATGCACTGAATTCTATGCATGTTCTGGCCTTATCGTGTCTGGTGCTTCAGTCCCCTCTTCAATTTGCTCAGAACGTCTTCGTCAAGACCACGCTCCCCAAGGCGATCCAAAATATTTAACAAATCATCAAACCCCTTAGCCCCTTCTGTTGCAATATAATCAAGTCCTTGCAAACTCTTTCTCATTGTTGCACTACAAGCGTCAAGGATGCGTAGCATCATGGATGATCCGAACGGTTTAAAACCGGTTTCGTCGCAGTATTGCTCGTACTGCTTTACAATACGCTGTGGTGTCATAGTCCGTATAACATTGGGAGTCTCTAGCACTTTACTAGACGAAAGATGGAGGCAGCGCTGTCCAAACGGAAGATATTGAATGATGTGTGGACTGGTTATAAAACTCAAAAAGTGGTCCAGCTGCTCAGGTTTGACGTGCAGTCGTGGACTCTTTCCCATGGGCAGTGGAACACCTGCCCATGCTGGATTTTGTGCTTTCTTGCCTCTTTGAATCGAAAGCTGGTGAGATCGGGTATGTAACCCTGAAGCTTTTCTAAGGTTGTTAAGTCCGCCATAACAGATAAAATTTTTGTCAGCGAGTACCCCAGCTTGAAGCATTGTAATATGTTTCGGCAAGCGCCTCGAGATACTTCTTTTCTTCTGGAGATCCTTTCGGGGTACCCAATGCTGCGTCAACTAGCTGTGACACTTTATGCGCTTCCCAAAGTGGCCCGGCATCACCCGGTGCAATTACATTTAATGCTGCCACGACAGATTCTTTTGCCTTTGACACACGACTTTCTCTAGTGCGCAAACTGGCATCGTTCCACTTTTTTGTACACCCCAACGTTTCCAATGTTACAAACACTCAGAAATTCGTTAAGTTTTGCCCTCTGCACCCTCTGTTGACTTTGAGCGTCGGTATCGGATGCTGTGTCGTTGCTACATGTGCCTGAGGGAGTGTAAAAGCTTGAATCTGCCCCTGTGATGGAAAGTTCGGACAGCGACTGAGACAGCACATTCTCCCCCTGTTTAAAGGTAAAAATGGAAGAGCAACGTTTTCATTATCATTCAATAACCTGTGCTCAAGCTATCCATATTGAATCTTATATTGCAATTCCAGTTAACTCACCAATACAGACGTTTCGTTTCTAAAGGCAGGAGTCGTTGTATCACTCTTATGCACTTCTTCTTCTGAAACATTATCTAACTCAGTAATGCATAAACCAGCTTCTTCTGGCTTTTGGTGATCACGAAGTCTTGTACGACATTGTTTGCAAATAGCTCAAAAGCAATAGATCACAAAATAACTAACACATTTAGTCTCTTCCCTCTAGAAGCCATTTCCCTTTAAAGCTAATCTTAATCAAGTAACATTTAAAAAAAAACGAGACGTTGTACATAAGAAGTTGAAGGCGTAATTTAGTTCTTGACATAGCTTGAACAAATATTTACCCCGACAACTTTTTCTTCATCAGTCCAAAAGGGAGCAAAAGTGTGACTTGAATTTTAGCACGTATCAGGGGTTTGACGCATTGGCTATATCCTGTCACTTCTATTAATCGCAAAAAAAAAAAACAACAAACAAACAAAAACCAATTTTGGGTTGGCTTTAAAGTCAGTGACAGGGGCCAGTGTAAAAGTAGGCCACAATTCCGACGACGTGCAGGCAAGAGGCACACGTGTAGTGCCTCTTGCGTGTGCATCGGCTTTTTTTGGCAATAGCATTTTGTATGAGCAATTATCCGGAACACAAGCCCATAACCCGGAGCGCACCACTGCCCTATATTCGTGTCACGGCGTTTTTACATACCAGTTTATTTTTCGACTGAATTTCAGGCGAATTTAGGATCCTAAAGTAGCCTTTGTGTTACTAATCACATGCTTTTCAAATGATTTATCAGCCTTGTGTTAAGCTTTGCGTTATGAATTGGGCATTTTAGAAGAAGAAAGAAAATTTTGTCTCCACTGCACAACCGAACACACGAACAACACTTGAGGCATGGGCACATCGGTCAGACAGTCCCATGATCATAACAAACTTAGACCACAAAAAAACAATTTCTCCGCAGGAGACGTAAAATGATGAAAGGGTGTGTCTAATAAAGCTGACAGACTGCAATTAGCAAGGAGTTTGGATGACGCTGTAAAAGTAATCACTTAAATTGTCCCCACAGAGAATCACATAAAACATACGACGAGATAACACGCGTGACCCACTTTTAGACGCGAGGCCATTAACGTTGCGGTGACAGGCAGTACAATTCTTCATGCTGCATCTGAATCATTTGAAAATCAATCCCGACTGTTTGCATGATTTCAAAAGATTTTTTTCTCCAGCGTTAACATTTCCGATCCCGTTCTTAAGCACGTTCTCATTACGTGAAAAAAAACAAGCGTTTGGTAACTTCCACAATGCAATAAATGCCGCAAGAGAAGCCTATCATGGCCGCACTGATTTAGAATGCATAAGACCCCAAGAAATGTAGAGGCTTTGGTCGCAAAAAAATTCTGTCCAGGAGGTCTCATTTGAAAATCTTGTATATGAGTTGAACCCATCTGCCGGAAAATGGAAGGGAATAAAAATTATATCTTTGATTAAGGGGGGGGGGGGGGCTAGGTGGGCATTTTTTTTCTGCAGAAATCAGTTTTCGTGACTAAAAGCTTTGGAGACCGTCGCATGAATTTTATTTCACTAGCTTGCAATATATTTCTTTGCTTTGTGCTGCTATGCACGATTCTTATTTCTTTTGCAAAAACTAGCCAGGAAATTTTTTTTGGCATATGCCCAGCCACCCCCCTCAAAAATAAAATGGTCCGTCCCTACCGTACCATGAAGCACAGACAAGACAGCGTTTTTTGAGTCACACAGTTCCTGCTTTTGAGTTCTCAATAATAAGTTACCGCCATACGGCGCGTAATGTGTTCGTCCAATTTCATGGTAATTCCTTTGCTGAAACGGTTTGCAAACCTTTTTGAAACCTCATAGTGATTATTGGTAAAATCTCACTGGATTTTGTAGCCAAGACTCTAACGAAGAATCTGCATTTTGTCGCGAGAATGCCAATGAAATACTGCAAGCTAATTCTGCAAAGATGAATTGGAAGTTGTTTATCGATTCCGGTTCTCGATACTCTTTACAAAGCCCTGTAAATTGAGTTTGGTATAAATACTCAAGCATTACAACGGTCGCTGATAAGACCATTTATTTTGATTTCTACGCGCGTAAATATGAGGAATCGTTTCCGGTGTGTATTTTTTCGATTTTTTTCTTGGTGAGATTTGGCACAGTTTTTCTCCTTGGCATATCACGAAAATAGATTATTTCGAGCCCAAAAGAAAATTCATCAGACTCAGTTAGAGAGCTGGTATTTTTGTCAGGAGTTCATTGAAATGAACTCCTGGAAATACGAGGCCGCGGGACTCGCGTCTAATCCCTAATGATCGACGCAAGGAAAAGAGCACTGGTACTAAAAAGTAAGTTGAAATTGAAGTTATGAGTTTGACGACTACGTATGCTATTATAAGCCATCATATTTACTCGCTCTGAATTGCTTTGTTTCACTTGGTCATGGCTAATCAGTTTTTTAGTGAGTTGTTTTGATCTGTCTAGCACACGGGATAGTAACCTTCGCGCGCGCTAACCGATTCTGCTCCACTTGGGTAGTCAGCTTTGTTGTTGAACTGTGTTATCTGTCAAGCATTCTGCTTTACTTGGGTAGTCAGTTCTGTATCGGACTTTTGTTATCTGTCGAGTAGTTTGTCTCACTTGGGTAGTCAGTTCTTTACTGAGCTGCTGTTATCTGTAGAGCAGGATTTAACCTAAGCTTGCTGCTAACATTGTACTAACTTACATTCAGCTATTATTAGTACGCGCGCGCTAACCGATTCTGCTCTACTTGGGTAGTCAGCTTTTTATTGAACTGTTGTTATCTGTCGAGCAGACTGCTTTACTTGGGTAGTCAGTTCTGTATTGAACTGTTGTTATCTGTCGAGTAGTTTGTCCCACTTGGGTAGTCAGCTCTGTACTGAGCTGTTGTTATCTGTCGGGCAGGATTTTAACCTAAACTTGCCGCTAATCTTGATCTTCGCACCGCACTTAAAGCTTACGTACTGTTTTCTGCTTTGGTTGGGCATTATACACTTCATGCTGTAGTTTATACTGCTTACTCTGAGCAATATTTTTTCTGGGCCGTTTTTTGAAAGAGAAGTTTCCTTTTCCTGCTCATCTAAATTTTTTCTTTTTATTTTCTCTCTAGGGACGTCTCCCTCGTGGAGCGGACCAGGCGCTTTGCTCGGTGCAGTTTTGCTTTTAACATCTGATGTCAAAGTATATCAGATCTTAGAGGATTTGTCTTTTACTTTGCATGCGTTTTGTAAGTCAATAAGTCGGAAAAAGCGTTACCGCGAACATTAAAAGCGACACGGCAGGCACTCCAATCTTGTTAAATGTGGTCTTTGGTTGCGGTTAATAATAAGCCATGGGTAGATTCAAACTACCCTTAGCCTAAATTGCATAATTTTTTTGTGGCCTAAGTTTGTTATGGACTTTATTATATCACATAAATACTCAAGCATTACAATAAATCTAAACGCGCCAAACCCTAACACGTAAACCCCAAAAATCCAACTTTGGGAAAAAATAGGGACCGTCTACCCCCAATGCAACCTATGCTCTGGTGCTACCTTCGGGGTTTTAAGGTGTATAGAACTAATAGAATAAAGCAGCTATAACATGAATATCGAATGACAAATTGACATTTTAGCATTAGACAAGAGTTAAGCTGATAACAAAAATCACGCCAATAGAACAACCGAAACTAATTTTCACAAAACCAAGTTGACCCGGCGAGGCTGACCGTAGAATGACACGAATAACTCAACGGTAACTATTTCAAACCCGCGATCCTACGCGCGCAACGCTCGAACCCAGTTCTCTGATCTGTGCCGGCAAAATATTAATTTATGTCAATTCTGATCAACACAAATTACATGATCTGTGGCCACTATTTTTTGTAGTGCTGCGAATTCATGCGCACTGAAACTTAAACTTTCGCGAGAAACTTTAATTGTAAACCTGTCTGTAAAAACGCCATGACATAGGTTTTCTAGGAGAGTTGCACGCTCCGGGTTATGGGCTACTGTCCTGAACATCACAATCAAGGTAAATGTTCAAATTTCCTATCATTATAAAAGCAAAGTGCAGTTAAATTTGTCTTAATGTGTACGTCCCAATCCCATTTTCCTGCATCTATTGTATCTGCATCTGCATCTTGACAAACGCCCTCATACTTTAGGACACCTCCCTGGGACTGATCCCTAGCATGTCCCTCAGTAGTAGGAGTTCCCAGTGTCTGGATGGCAGCCCTTATTGGTACTATGTTCAGCTTCATAATCTTTGTTTTAGAAGGTTTGTTTAAGCTTATATTTATGTTTCTGTCAGTAACACAAATAAATATTTTTATTAGAAAGCAGCCACTTACGAGAATCGACAGGGAGTAGCACTCGAGTTTGGTAAAAGAGTGCTCTTGACTGCAGCAGCGTTATGCCGCGGTCCCCTTTAGTTTTCTTTTGGTATCCTGTCCAGCTGTCTGGGCATGAACAATCTTTTTGTTATGTCGCTATCTAATTCCCCAGCTGTCAGGATGACCGGAGAGATTGTTGAGTTTAAGTTCTCTTTATTCACTTCAAACATACCTTATGAAAACGTGTGATCAAAACAAACAAAGTTAATCTTTATGTTAAAATTGAGCAGGGAATGGGGGTGAGGGGTAGGGGGTGTTTTCCAGGCTTGCTAAAAGGTTAATGGAGAACTTAGTGATGCTTGTCCGCAGGAGTGACTTAGCAAATAATTGTAAATGTAATTTCCCCGGGATTTTCCCGGTGTTTCTGGTGACGCATACCGGAAGTGCAAGAAGACAGGCTAATGGAAAGTCGAGTTTATCGAAATATCGTACCCCAATGCTTATGGTACCCCACTGCTTATGCCAATACTTACTCAACCCACCCTCTCTCCAGGGGAGAGGGGGTGGTATGAATGAGGAACTCGCGATTACACAAAAATTGCGATAATTGCAGCGACTGAAATAGTTACTGTTGACCTTAGCATTTTGTCCAGTAAGTGGCCAATTTTTTCGCGTAATCTCCAGTCAAGATAAAGAAAACACTAACCTGCCCTTGCCAACAGTAGTATAGCCTCACTATTCAAGGAGTAATCCCGAACTTGAAGGGTTTTAAGATGACCTTGAATGTCTTTTGCGCACTGGCCGATTAAGATACACTGAACATTGGCTGGATTAATAATACTAGGACCGCAAACCCCTCCAACGAATTGCGAATAATAACAAGATGCCATAACTCGAAAACTGTATTTGCAGACACGAAGATTTCGGAACCTGTACAGACGATCTAAGACTGTAAGCAAAATCGCATGTTTCGTCGATTCTTGCCTGCCAAATAGAAATCGGGTTGTAACTCTGCGAAGTGCCTGGAATCGAAAGTCACGCCAACTTGAGTTACTTCAGTCGCGCTCCATGTGCTATCTCCGAATTGAACTTCCTTGAACCCGAGAAATCCAAGGTTAGTCATAAATTATCTCAGTTTTCTTTCACCACATTAACGTTACTCTTAAAGAAGTAACTAGAAATGAGTGAACCGAATACAAAGGCCATCAAAATTTGATAATTCAGCGATAATCTTTAACCATCGGCACACGCGAATTGTTTGTACAGAGGAATTTAGCTCGTCTCCAAAGCAAAACATCACATTTGTTTCTCAATATTACATTCCAAAACTCAGCTGGGACTATAAGTTGAAAGAAAAAAGGGTCTCACAGAGGCAAAAATGTCAACTGTGTGCAATGAAGCTTATTGTGGAGGGCAGGTGATGCAACTGTTGTTGTCACACAACGTTCTTTTTTGCCCCAAAATTTTATTTCACATTTCAATAGTACTAAAGTTACTATTTCATCAGAATGTTTACTTGAGTTAGAAAGCTATGTACCATGCAGTGATTTCTGCTTCTGAAACCCAATATTGACATTTTTAAAAACGCCTTTTCTAACGGTCATTCTAAAAAATCCTCAGAATTTGCTGTTTAAATATTCTTACATTGTAACAACGACAAAAGGTAAAGGTGGCATCACTGGATTCGCAAACACTGAAATTTTAATCAGCTTCTTTGAATTTTTTCGATAGGAGGCCAACTAAATAGGGGATTTTTAGCCCTTCCGAGGCCCCTGGCAGGGCCAAATATTAAAATATTGTCTTGTTCGGAATATACAACTGTTACTTACTAGGGAAGCCTATTGGACCTCACAATTATTCGCGCTTAATCCGCATGGCCTTAACAAAAGACAAGATTTGAATCTAAACATCGCATTAACTACAATAACTAATTAGAGCGTTTCGCGTATTTTGCTGGTTAATACTATTGGCGCTTATCTGGGTTTTTTTTTGTGTGTTTTATTTCAGCTTCGTTGGGGGACGGCTATTTCTAGAGTTATTTTTGTACAGTTAGGGCGTAGAGTTAGAGTTAAACCTTAAGCCAAAATCCTGAATTCAACATTTTGGATAGCCAAGAAGTTTAGGGTTTAGGGTTAGCGTTAAGGTTAGGCTTAAAGCTTAACTCTAACTCTATGTCATAACTCTATGGAAATATCACTGTTGCTAGTTTGCCTCGCTTCGTTGTTACTTTCAATTGTTATATCAGACTGTTTTTGGGTTCAAAAGTCCTACTGAGGGAATTTGTTATTTGCTTTGGTTAACTGCCGTTCAGGGAACCTGTGCAGGGAATTTGTTCAGGGACTTTGTTATAGCGGCTTTTTATGGGATTATTCAGGGGCTTTCTTTAGGGAGTTTGTTGGGTTGAAACGTTACATAACAATTGTCACTTTAGTTCGTTCACTAGTTTTTATTATTTGTATCTTTTCTTGTTATTGTGATTGTCACTTTTTAAGTTCTGTTCTTGTTTGTAATTTGGACCTTTTGTTTTGTTACAAAGCTTTCTGTTTATCATTTTTTGTAAAGGATATAAGTCAGCATCTAAAGTCTCACAACCATTGCACGTAGTTTTCAGTTTCTAATTTGTAAAAATTGTAATCTGAAGAAGGCTGAACAGCCGAAACGTTATGACATTTACAAGGACCGATCAGAAGTTTGCCCCATCAGTCGACTTTTTTCATACTTATCTACTTAACTCAAGATGCTCTCAATATGCAAAAGAGGTTATCTCTAACGTGTGAATTTAGAGACTTACGAGATTCGTTAACTAGAGATCGTATTGTTGGTGGAGTATTATCTGATGAATTGATAGGAGAATTGCTTAAAAAACCAGATCTCACCCCGTACATTGCTCATGATTATTGTAGAACATTTGAGGCAACTGAATTGCAGGAGTTCAAGTTAAATTTGCTAACAAACGCTGGTACCGAACGTTCATTAGGAATTCAGTTGTGAAGAGGTCTAAAGGACAGGACAGCATAACTGCACGTTCCTGTGAGTTCTGTGGCTACAATCACCAATTTAGTCAGCTAGCATATGTCCTTCCTTTGGAAAAAAAGTGCATCAAATGTGAGTAAGAAGGACACTTTGCGCAGGTTTGCAAAGAGAATGTCAAGAAAGGCTCAAGGAAGTGATGTTCAAATCAAAGCAGACACGGGATCAGAAGCTACAGTCATCCCTTACCGCTTGTACAAGGAAATTACGAAAGATCCAGCTACCATTGAAAGGATAGCTTGCAACAAAACCCGTACATCCAGTGGCCTGTGTATCTCTTCCGACTCAGTACAAGAACCAAAAACTGGATCTGGTGTACCGTGTTGTGGAAGGAAATTTCACACCATTACTTGGCTGTGATGCCTGTCTGGATCTGGAAGTGCTCAAATTTATGAATCTTCAACTGATAGATACACCAGCACCACGTGTGGCTAGTCCAGAAACATTGGAACGAGATGGAGATGAGAGCATTTTCCAAGACTGGCGCGGTGCTGTGTGAATATCGACTGTTTTTCTGTAAATCGCCCAACAAAGTGCACTTGGAGATTTACCCTTCAGTTCCCCCAGTAGGTCCACCCTCCGAGAAAAATACCCGACGCTCTGCTTGAACCAGTACGAGAAAAGCTCAAAGAGATGGAAGAAGATGGTATTATCGTGAAAGAGGAGGACCACAGACCATGGGTCTGATCTATGGTCGTTATTGACAAGAGGAAAGCAAAAGATAAAGACAGTCCATCACTTAAGAACAATGTTCGAATTTGCATCGATCCAAGGGACCTACATATGGCACTAAAACGACCCCCTTAACCAGTGATTACCGTAGAGGAGGTGGCAAATCAAATCGCCTTTCAGGCGTTCAGACCTTTCAAATTCCTTTGATGCCTGCAGTGGGTACTGGAGAGAGTTCCAAACTCCTAACATTCAACATTCAACACTCCTTGGGGTTGCTACTGAGTCATGAGACTCCCTTTCGGTATTTCAGCGGCACCTGAAATCTATCGAAGGGAAATGGACAGACTATTTGAAGTGGTTCCGGTGGAAATTATCGTAGATGATTTTTTGATACATGGTAAAGATCCAACAGACATTGATCAGAAGATGAGAGCAGTGTTTGACAAAAGCAGAGAAGTAGGGTTGAAGCCCAACTCCAAGAAAGTGAAACTAAGAGTTCCAGAAGTAAGCTATGTTGGACATGTATTCTTATCAGAGGCGTTGAAACCAGATCCTGAGAAAATCAGAGCCATCAATGAGATACCTCCACCCAGAGACAAGTAAAGTGTCCTCAGGATACTAGCAACAGTCAATTACTTAAACAAGTTCATTGAGCATAAAGCTGATTTACAAGGACCCATCTCACAGCTTACTCAGAAAGATGCAGCTTTCTTGTGGGAGAAACCACAACAAGATGTCTTTGACAGTCTAAACTCGGTCATAACTACTGCTTTACCTGTACTGGCTTATTTTGACAACAAAGAAACAGTGCTTAACGTAGATGCAAGTAGCAATGGATTTGGTGCAGTGAACATGCAAGGAGGTAAACCAATTGCGTTCAGCTCAAAGACACTAACTACCAGTGAGAGAAGATATGCCAACATCGAGAGAGAGGTGTTAGCTATTGTATGGGGAGCACAGAAATGTCACACACGTATATGGGCGAAGAGTGAGAGTCATTGTTGAAATGGACCATAAACTGTTGAAGTCCATTTTCAAGAAACCACTGAATGATGCCCCTCCCAGGCTACAAAGGATGCTGCTATGACGTACCAAGTATGATCATGATGTGAAGTATGTTCCTGGAAAGCAACAAGTCATCCCAGACTGTCTTAGCAGAGCACCTCTCTGTGACACTGAACCGGACAGGCAACCCGAGGATGTCATTGGAGTAAATCTTGTTGACGCACTTGGATTCCAGAGCAGTACACTGAAGAGATTCAAAGACACTTTAAGCGTTGATGAGACTTTTAGAGTAGTGAAGGATGAGCTGTCCAGGGAGTACTGGAGCTTCAGGGAAGAGCTTAGTGTTTAAGATGAGCTGCTATTTAAATGTGACACATTCGTTGCCTCAAGACCATTGAGAGCTAAAGTGCTTGATAAAACTCCTGGAGCACACCTGGGAGAAAAAATGCCTGTGCTTTGCTAGACACTATGCCTTCTGGCCGTCAATGACAGCTCAAATCAAAGACAAAGTCAGTTCCTAAACTATCTGTAATGCCTTTCGCAACCGACAACAGAGAGAGTCATTGCATTCGCATGACATCCCAGGAATACCATGGGAAGTAGTTGGGACTAACCCGTTTGACTATGCGAATTAAACTTACCTACCGTTCACTGTTTTCATTCAAAGTACTTTGAAATGGAGTTTCTTTCAAGAATCTTAAGAAGATATTTGCACGGTTTGGAGTTCCCAGTGAGGTCGCTAGTGACAATGGGCCACAGTACAGCAATTAACCAGAAATCTATTTAACAGTAACCATGAGTTTAACCCTGGGTGGGGATTTCGCTGTACTACAAGCTCACCACGGTACCCAATAGCAAATGGTGCAGCGCAGAGGGCGGTGCAGACTGCAAAACGTATCCTAAAGAAGGCTGCAGCGGACCACAAAGACCCAATTGAGGGATTCCTAAAGTACCGCAATACACCTTTCATAGATATAGGTGTGTCACCTGCACAGTTGCTGATGAGTTGTCGTACATGCACAATGATACCGACCCATCGACGTCTCTTGTTACCGCAAGGAGTAGACCCTGATTAAGTTGTGAAAGCACTTCAACTTCGCCAGACCTTTTGTAAAAGGAACTATGCCGCCACTTGCGGTGGGGGACAAGGTGCGAATTCGACCAAACGGGGAGCAAGGGTGGCGCAAAGCAGAAGTAATACCAAGTTCATATCTCCTGGAAGACGAACAAGGGCGTATCTACAGAAAGACAGATCATCGCAGTTCCAAACGATCAGCTCATGCGCCCACAGCTGCGTAATGCTTTGGCTTCCCAGCTTCATGTCTCTCCCGTGAGTTCACATTTGCCTGAAACTGAGGAAGCGGCGCACAGTGAAGAAGTACCGGTGAAAACCACAGACATGCGCAAGATTCAACCATGACCACAAGTTCTGGTCGGCAAGTCAGAAAGCCAGAAAGACTCATTGAGCATTGTTAGGGGAGATGTTCTAATATTACTGACTAGGGACCCCACGGGATTGTGGGTTCCTTATTGTTTTCAGGGGCCACCCCGAAGACTGTGTGGCCGGCATGTTTGCTTGAGTTGAGAACATGTGCATGATGTTAGAGTAGTTTATTTTTTTCAGTTTGCTGACGGAACATTTACAGTCCTAATTGACCGTTGCGTTACACGTTTACAACAGAAGCAATAATAAACCAAAACTAAACAAGGATGGTTACGACTGAGGGAGATTAACACGGTTTTTTTATGTTCTGTATTACCTTTAAAACATACAATATACTATGTATAGGTCTTGTTTGCAACTAGATACATAGTATACTACACATTTGTGAAAAGAAAAAGGAGCAAAAACAGTGGTTACTTACATGACATGGGGTATTTACATTCAAAATGTTTTCCGCTTGATCTAATTATTCACATATTCATTTTTAACATTTGTAACAATTCCGAAATAGTCTAGAGTAGATGCAATTTCCTACTATTACTGAAAACAATAGCAATAATCAAAACAAATGAAGATCAACTTGGAGAGGAGAACATCCTTGCATTGGGATATGTAAAAAAAATATTTATTTGAATTTTTCCAACAGGAGTCTGTTGGTGATTTTTGGCATAAAATCCTCAAAAGTACCATTCTTCTTGTCCAGCTTCTGAATATACAGGAAGCGTTTTGCAAATAATAGATAATAATTGAATAGTTTTATCAAGCTAGTGGCATGTTGTTCATCAGTAGGCGGTAGTACGAAGAGCCATTCGCCTACTTGTGGCAGTAAGGGGACGTCATTGATTCTGTTGAAATAATTCAGTACTTGATTGAAAATTTTTTTAGAGAAATGGCACTCCACAAACGTGTGAACAATTGAATCGGGTTTGTCACAATAAAAGCAGTTGTCATTGGCTTCTATCCCGTAGAGATACAACTCCTTTTTTGTTGCGATTGTTCGATGTATCAGTTTGTAATAAACTCTTTAAGCTTATGGTCGGTACAAATGTCCATGGATCTAGCAAATATATCGTCCCAATTAAGATCATTTCTCTCTAAGTCTCTTTCCCATTTCCAGGGGCCCACAGCATCGCTTATGGTTTCCTTATAAACATCAAATAGTAATACTTGCATTTCAACTTTGCTAGATCCAAAACAATGGTTGGCGATCTCCAAAATTCTTTGGTGTCGTAGGAAAATCTGCTTTTATCAGGGGCCTGCTGCCTGGCTTTACCGAGAAGATGTTTTAGGATTGCCGAGATAACCTGTAGATAGTTTAAAAATTGCATTTTACTTCATATCTTTGTGAAAAGTTCTCAAACGATAGGAATTTACCATTGTCGTCTAGGGTGTCATGTATGGATCTAATACCTTCTTCATACCATTCGTTGATTAAAAAAGGTTTAACATCAATTATTATATCTTTATTATTGAACAATACCATGTCGCATCCATGTCATAGCCATATAGTATTTTAATTCTCTAAAGGAATCCAGGATTTTTTCATAATATAGAGGGATTTTCGAATTCTTCCACAATTTATTATCATAGTTGCAGCGTAAGAGGAAATAAAGGCCTCTATATTTTTTAAAGAAAAAATCAGGACTGTTTTCCATGTTTCAATTCCGTTTTTACCTTCTGAGAACAGTGGGCGACAAATCCACGCTAAACGCAAGGCTTTACATAAAACAGAAATATTCGGTGCACGCAGACCACCATGGTGGAAGTCTTGGCATAAAACCTGTCTTTTTATTTTGTCCGGTTTATTATCCCAAATAAAATTAAAAATTGAAGCATTAGCTGTAGACATGAATTCTTTTGGAATATTCAAGATCGAGGCAGAGTAAATTAATTCCGAGATTCCTAAACTCTTTAAAAACTTGAAAAACTTGGCCAAATATTTTCAAAGATGCGTTATCCATGATCATGACGTAATCCTTTAAACTCTGCTCTACAAACACAGTCGCTGAGAATAGCTGTTACTTAAAAACAACCAGTAACACTCAAAGGCACACTGATGCCATACCAGTACAACTTCTTTTCGTACTTTCGTGGTTCTTATTTTATTAGCTGATATTTCAGATCATCCAAAGGTTGGGAGGGGGGGGGAGTGAAGAACAGAGTGGGGTACAACTCGTTCATTTCCCAGACCCTTTCGCCTTTTTTAATGTTCTTTATTTTTTCCTGTTTTCCCCTCCTCTCACCTTTTTGGAAATACTGCTTCCCGTTTATTGTTTTCCCGCCTCCCGAACACTTTCCACCTCCTTGCCCCCGTGTCCTTTCCACTCATATTCAGTCACATTACAATAACATTTTATAAGTCGGTGAGATGTGATCGTCCAGATGAGTCTAGTCCTGAGAAGGACTGTTTGTGTGAATACTGACTGACGCTTCGACAACCTGAGTGGAAGTCATCATCAGAGTCAAGTGAAATGTGAATCGTCAGTAGAAGTTACAAGTCTCTGATCGTTGTCCTTATTGGTCGGCGAACTCGCGATGATATTGGTCGTCTGTCAGTGAAGCCCTGATTTTATTGGCTGCAAAAACAGTTACATTTGATCGGTGCGTTTTGATCCGTCTTTTGTTAGTGAAATGTCCGTTGGTCTATTGTTAGTAGACTTTGTCGGTTTGTTTACTGTTTGTCAGTCTTGTTGTTGTCGTCAATAAGTCATTTGTGACGTGTAGCTATTTGTTGGCAACGGTTGGGTTAGTAAACCAGCGTCCAGAGTGATTCGTTGATAGTAGTCTGTACGCTAGGTAACGCATTTAGCAGATTCCCAGTCGATTCTGTGGTTTGTTTGTAAGTGGTGTCCAGCTTCGTGATTGTTGATATCAACATTTCTAGTGACTCTGTTGTGTTGAGTCAGTTGTATGTTCAAATTTCTGCCGGTCTCACCAATTTAAGTAGCCTGGCAGTCGCAGTATTTTTATAAACTGCTCCATGTCTGTCGCTCGGTTCGTCACCGTCCTTAACGTTCGTTAGTAGTTGTCGCAAAGTAAAGCAAAGCCGGATGATCATACTTCACCGACTTATGATATGATCCTGGGTTCAAACCATTTACAATAACATTTTAGTAAGCCCACTCCTCCTACCGATACGCATCATCCATACCAGCTGTATTTCCGTCCCGCACAGTGAATGCATACCAATCAAAATTGCTCAGCTTTGGGTTTGACATCACCAACAGTAGTGCATGGTGAGTCAGAACCGTATCAGTTTTTGGTGAAGCCCCACCACCTCGCATTGCTCGGCGGTGGAGCTTCAACAAAAACTGATACGATTGTTGAATCACCATATACTACTAAGACCCCCGTCACTCCATCAAGCAAATAAAGCGTTTTTAGCCTCAGTGGCGTTAAGCCCGGTGCTTCGATGCAAATTGAACAAATAATTTCTCCTGGGTGTATTCTGGGTTAATATATAGCGATGTGAAAGCATTCATTAGATGTTACCACAGCACAAGCATCAATTTTCGACGCGCCATTAACCACGAGGGATCAACAGGCACTTGTCACTCCGCTGGAACTCAAACCTTATCAGGCACACCTGTGCGTCCAGCACGACCCAGAAGGTCTCACAGAAGACAACAAACTCTTGAAGAATTTGTGTGAAAACTATGTTGCGGTCCCGCCTGTTAATCGTCAAGTCCCCAACTGGTTCGCAAACGCTAACTACGGTAATGTGTTTGAAGAGCGCGGCAGACAAATTATCAGATGGCGTTTTCTTTCTAATCTAAATAACTCGTTAGTTCGGAAAATTATGGATAAAATCTGGGAGTCTGTTCATAACAGGCATAAAATAAATTATTCTTATACCTATGTTTTAAGAAATATTGAAACAAACAAAACTCTTGTTAGGATACAAGAGCGTCAAAAAAGCCCTTGCTTTAGCAATCTTGGTGAAACACAAGCATGGTTAAATCGGTAAGGAGAAAGGCGTTTGGGAGGTGAAAATATTGACCAACCTAATACCAAATTTGTGTTTGAAAGGCACATGTCTGTCCAAATTAAAGTTATTTCTGGATAAAGCGCCGTTGCGAGTTGGGGAAGGGTGTTTGCCGGATTGGTTGCGAAAAAAGAAAGGTTTAATTTCGCTTGATGTTTTTGATTATAATTTCTGTGTATTTCGGTGTTTGGCAGTACACCGTGAGACTAACAAGCAACACAATCTGAGAGCAACTAAAAATTTTGCGACAGAGTTTTTACGGTGCACGCAATTCCAAATAATACTGTAGAATTTCAACATATTCCACTGATTGCTAAACATTTTAATCAAGAAATTATTGTGTATGATATCACCCTGGAGGGATTGTTTATCTTACGAGGTTGGGTTTTGGGAGAGGAGGATGAAGAAGAAGAAAACCCATCCATGACAATTGAAATTTTTAACGGCCTTTTTAATCGCAGATCTTGAAAAGGCTGCAAGCACTTATGCGTGTGTGCACTATGAAGCAAGATTTACAAAATCATGCAATATTTTGCGACACGCAGAAATTTGTACAAACGGTCAAACCAAAATTAAATGCCCAGGCGATAGGATTTTTGCACCAGAGTCTTTGTTTGAGCGTGCTTTCTTTCCTAGAGGTAGGTTTGGGATCAAAGCTTGTTGGATCGAACACGAGTGAAGGCAGCGTGGAATCTAGTCATACACCCTTACGCTTGCGGTCATGGAGGTAAGCGTGTCATTGCCAAGCATTTGGCTGATGGGTATCACCGCGAAAGTAAAACCGTATTCCAATACTGCTGCTGTCATCACCATGGGTGCCCAACATGTTATCCTTTGCGTGAAGAAGAGAGTTTGTCATTGGTAAACAGAAAGAGTGTATGGTTCAGCTTTTTCATAGCGGCAATACCTTTCCACTGCTCTTGCGGGCTGTAGTAGACCTTGGCAAGTTTTGCGTCCATTTTATATTCATAGTACAGAAAAGAGTTTTAATAATGCAGAAAAACGTTCAAAGGAAGCGAATGGCGGCGTACCCAAGCGCAAGCGCCCAACACCGACAAACAGGAGCTCGCCTTGCTTCTGCTGGTCGCTGGGTTAGTATAAGTCAGAGAACTTGGGCTCGAGGGACATGGTGAGTTGCTCATGTTGGTGGGTCTGGTTATAGAGCTTGAAAGTGTAGTCTGCGTTTGTAAAGTTTTGATTGGCCTGTTGTTTAATGCGGTCGTTGGTGGCAATCCAGCCAGGCAACTTCGTTCGTTCTTTTTGACAGTTGGCGTAGGCCGCCTAGTACTTCTGGAGAGCCTTGTCGTGCCTACGTTTTCTTATAAAGCTGCATTGGGATCGTCTCCGGAGAGGAAGCGAGCAAGATAATTGCCACCAATAAACGCGACAGCGTTGAGCAGGGTTCCTCCAGCCATAATAGCAACACTGGCCATGGCGTCTTAATATTGCGTTTAATTGTTCGGGAGGATTGTTTGGTCCTCGAGGTACTGCTCTAGCGCAATACTTCCAGCAATAGATGCGGATGCGGGAGGTATGTTCGTCTCGATTGACGATGTGGAGGCAAAGAAGAATGCATAATCAACAAAGAATTGTCCACCTTGGCAATGATGAAGTGGAAAAATACAAAAGAATGTTGCCAACGAGGAAAAAAAAGCAAATGACCCTTCCCAAGACAGTGGAAAAAGAGCTATAGCACAGCGAAACATAAAAACGGGCAGGATCAGATAAAAAAAAAACGCGAGCATCAGATTTCGTGCCTTTACAAGAATTTCAATTTCATGAAAGAGACGCTGAGTGCAAAAGCGGCCAAAGACAAACCGATTATGAGCCAAACTTTACTCTTGTCGTGCGCCGTGGCTTCAGCTTTATTCTCGCTGTGTGCCGCTTTCTCGCTTGCAGGGCTCCCTGTGTTTGTTAGCAGACCCCCAACGGCTGCCTTTTTTGCCCGATAATTGCGGTTGTGTGAATTTGGTTTGAAAGGTGGCTGGTTGGCCGGATCATTTTCCAAGGACCCCCTCCATGTGCTGGATCCCTACTTTTTTGCCTCAGTGTTGACATCATTGTTTACTTCGAGTTTCATGCTTGGAGTTGCTTGCTTGAGCTGGTTGTTGTATCCCACCCTGCTCTCTGTGTTTATCACCGTGCGCGAGGGCATTAATCAAGCTCCAGGAGCGGCCGCCAGAGCAAGGCGCACGTTTGCCTCATCGATAGCCAGCTGGTACCTTTGCACGCACCTAGCAAGGTCCGGCTGCCTGATCGCGTCCTCCAACAGGACGAGAAACTCGCTCTGCGCTTCTTTAGCCCGGCCGCCGTCCTCTAGAATGCTGCTGCGCACGTTGACCTGTGCGTCCAGAACACAGTACACGAAATCTCTATTGACTGGTTTAAGCGCGACAGCCCCGCCTGCGTGAGTCCGCCCGACATGTTTGGCACGAAGTGATCATACTGGCCTTGAGCGCCGTTGTCATTTGGGATAAATTACGCAAGGTTTCCTTCACTCGCTTTGCCACCTTCGTAGCGTGAACGTATATCGTGAGAGCTGGGGTAGCTTATACCGGTGCTAACAGGCCCTGCGCCGGGAAACATAGATAAACACTTTTCCAAGACCGTGGTTTGCTCCGCGCTTAAAGCGAAAATCGGTGCTATGGTCGATTCCGAAATCCGCGCAGATCCGTTTATACGACGGAATGCCGTATTTGTTATTCGTCTGGCTAAAGGTTGGACCTCCTGGTCACGCTCTGGATTCCGCCAATTGCAAGCTGGTACAATATTCGCCTTGCCATAAAGTAAACATAAAAGTGATAAAAGGTTCTTAGCTGCGGGCTTAAATTCGTACTACTTTTTAATAAAATGTCCCGTGAAAATCCGCTTCCTGTTGTCGCACATCAGAGCGCGAAGTTAAGTTGCTGCGGCCAATAACGCATGTTAGACAAGGCGAGCTAGGCTTTTGACTCTTTACTTGTTGTGTGTGTGATCTTGGTGTTTGTTAAAATCTCCCTCAACTTTGTGCTAAAATACTCTGTTGGCGTCACGTAAATCTCTTCTCCTGATTTAACAAACCATTGACACTCGTAACCCTTTCAGAAAAGTCAACAGCCTTGACCGGTTTTTTCGCGCTGTTAGACAGTGTTAACTGATATGGAAACCCTCCTTCATTAAACCCAGAGCCTTTTTCATGTCATCATCTCAGTACTTGCTGTCTGAACCGAAAACGGTCTCCCACAAACCTTGCTCCTTCCTTTTTTGAAATACACCTCCGCTGTTGCGTTATGGTGCTCGTCATCATTCATCTCTGTGGCAAACTTGCTCATGTCTGTAATCGGGTAACGCTTTGAAAAGACTGCAAGCGTTTTGACGTTCGTTGCGTTTGAAAGCTTTTTCGCTCCCAGTGTAGACAAGCATTTCCAAAAAGGGTCAGCCATTTTAAATTACACAAAAATATGTTTACCGCGCCGTCAGGACGGGGTAAGTAATACGCTTTTTTTTCGGTAGTCACTTGCCCCAGACCTCGAGTTTTCGCTCGACCAAACTAATACGTGGTGCAAACTTTCAGTCAACATAAACATTATCTTCGGCCAGTTAGCGCCAATTCACCAAAATCTTCATGAAAGACGATGTAGACAATTACTAGGGATGCTAGCAATAAAAATCTCTTCAACGAGAGCAAAGACAAAGATGCAAGCAAGCTTTGAAAGGCACCGATTCGATCGGGTTACTCGGACCAGAGCTAAACAAACAAGGATAAATATTCAACAGTGAAATGCAAGCATTTTTTGGCAGTTTTGCTCTACTTCGCCATAATCTTCTGGGAAAGTTGTGTAGAAAAGTACAAGAAATTCAGTACTGTTGACTTCTCTTCGACAAGAGCGAGGACGAAGGTGCTAGCGAGCTTCGAAACTGCCATGAATTCGCCTTACTTGCCGTAGCACGTAAACATTACGATATTAAAACACAGAAGCCGATTCAGGGAGGTTCCTTGCTTTCGCCAAATCATTTACCGAATCATGGCCTAAAGGTAGACTTTTATGTTTCTTATTTCCGTAGATAACTGTTCCCTTTAGATTTTAGGATAATTCTTTCTTTATCAGTAAACCTATTTAAATGTCCATGCCCTTATTATTTAGAATTACGCTGAGATGTCAGTTTGTTTAACAAAAACTTGACGTAACTGAGTCACGCTATGGTCAAACTATTTCATCACGTTCTTCTTCGCAAGTGCTAGAACAGGTGGGTGACCAAGGAATGAGGGATGGGAAAGGTGTTCATACTATTAGGGATTCATGTTATCACAAGAAGAAGGGTGCGGAGAGGACGTAGAGGGGGATGGCAGCAAACGCGTCAAATTTACGATAAATCACCAGCTTCAAAAATTTGAACACCACTTGGGCTCTAATCTTGAGTGACCGAAATGTATTTTGTACCCTGAGGGGAGGGGGGAAAACGAGGGGTCAAATGCCCCTGGGGCTTTTCTCGTTTACATTCTTTTAATAAAATGGTTCTGCTTACAATGGACGCACCTAAGAAAAAACACAAAGTTTACTTTGATCAGCTGATTCCGAAACCACGGTTTGTCAGCCTTCTTTCTTGCTCGCTTTACAATACGTGGCATAATTTGAAACACATTGGCTCCATTTCCTATAAAGCGGATGGAAGCCCTTTCGATAGTGGACCTGTTCCCCCCGGCCACTACAATATTGATACTCTGACAGATTACTTAACAAAAAATATAACGATCTTTACGGGGAAAAGACCCTTTAAAATTGCAACATTTGACATGGCAAACGCATTAACATTCACAAAAAGTTGGGAAGTGGATAGCTTTGCTTTCGATAAAAATCTTGCAGAGTTTTTCAATCTTAAAGAAATTGCTGGTGTACATGTTCGAAGCGCTTCGATTCAAGGTCATCCAACGGCTTAACTCACCGAGCAGCTATTACATTTACTGCAATCTAGCAGATAAAGAAAATAAACTGTATAACGGCAAAGCAAGCGATCTTTCGGCTTGTGTTCCAATATCCGGGAGACCACAAGAAAGCGTTTATTACCTTCAGCATGCTCTCTCTGCTTTGGAAACTCGTCGAGCAAGTCCGCTGCAACATGTTCGCAGCGTGACACTGACCGTGAAAGACAAATTGACTTTCGTGACGCACCGCTTGAATCTGAATAAGAAGTTAATTAAAATTTTATTTAAATATAGTGGTCATGAGTCCGGCCAATGTTTTGCCAATTGCTCCTCCACAAAGTGACACAGAAAAGCAATCGCTAACGTATCAGCCACTGTTATACCCGGTGCTGAAAACGCAGCCCGAAAACGTTCAGATGAATAAAATAACTGAAATTGAAAAACAAATTGCAGACGAGGCGGCCCACTATCGCCATGTCGCCAAAAAGTACAAAAAAGCACATTTTGTTGTTCATGGTTCAGCGATTGGTCTTGGATCTATCTCTGCTGAGCTTTCAACTGCTGGATTGGCAACTTCACTCGCCGCCATTGGAATCATCGTTGGAGCCCCTCTCACAGCCATTGGGGCTCTGCGTGGGTTTTCATCTACTGGACTGACGGCCGCCAGCAAAAAGCTGGAAGCGAAAGTTGCCAAACATGAAAAAAATGTGGACTCTTGCGGTCGCCAAGCGTGACTCTATCAACGAGATTGTCTCTAAAGCGGCCTTCACACGTCGAACCACAGGCAGCCCAAGCTAAGGTTGAGAGCTGCGCATAAATTAGACTGTTTTTTCCACGCTATGCATAATAATGACATCGGCAACATTTAAGAGTTTGTATGGAAATGATACAAAACGTCTCAAATTGCCACAAATCAGAAAGAAGTCGAAATAAAAAAGATTTGTCTTATTTCATTGTTTTATTGGTCATTATTGGAGGGCTTCCTGGGCTGGTTTGAAGTTTTTTGGGCGAGAAATTGAGGTTTATATTTTTCATCAGTTACTGAACGTTTAGAATTAATTAAAGGCAGGAAACAATTTCACACTGTACCTCACTTGAGGTTCGATAAATTCCATCACAATAAACGAATCGCCCTACAACTTCATAGGTGTATTCTTGGGTCCTGCGCATACCTCTGTTCTTTCTCATGGGTTCCAGTGAGATTGTCGACATTAGCAAACACGACACTGATAGAAAACTATCGGTACGCCCGTGAAATTTAGTCGCCTCACTTGACGCCACGAGCACGCTTTAATGTCTTCGTGCGACAATATGTTAGCATAGTGATTTGTTCCGTCACATTTACCTGTTTACCGCAAAAAAAATGTTGTCGAAATTTAGAAGCAGAGACGAGGAGCAGTTTCCACCTAGAAAAAAAACTGCACCGGTTTTCAAAGGAATGGAAATTGTGGTGGGTATTTTCCACGGTCACAGCAATATTTTTTTTTAGGGCAGACAACCCTATATATGGGAATTAAATAATGAGGTTGATTTGCGGGCAGTGAGCAGGATCACTTGCGCCAAATACTCGGCATAAAATCATCGAATGGATTGATTAGAGTGCAGCAAAAGATAGTTCTTCGTTCGTCCCTAAAAGAAAATTATGGTTTTCGAAGTCAAGTGAGGCGAGTGAATTTCACGGCCGTTCCAATATTTCTCTATTTCTGTAAACCGACCTCTCTGGACTCCGCAGTGTCGTGTTTGCTAATGTCGACAATCTCACTCAGCCTGTCCCCGGCTGAGGGACATTTTGTCGTCGAAACGCGGCTCGCAATGATTCATGTGTGCACTTCAAATGAAAACGCTTTCCAGGAAAGACGAGTTTCGTATTTAAGAGAGATTTTCGACGGCTTAAAATAGGATCTGGAACCCATGAGAAAGAACAGAGGTATGCGCAAGACCCAAGAATACACCTTTGAAGTTGTAGGGCGATTCGTTTATTGTGATGGAATTTATCGAACCTCAAGTGAGGTGCAGTGTGAAATTGTTTCCTGCCTTTAATTAATTCTAAACGTTCAGTAACTGATGAAAAATATAAACCTCAATTTCTCGCCCAAAAAGCTTCAAACCAGCCCAGGAAGCCCTCCAATAATGACCAATAAAACAATGAAATAAGACAAATCTTTTTTATTTCGACTTCTTTCTGATTTGTGGCAATTTGAGACGTTTTGTATCATTTCCATACAAACTCTTAAATGTTGCCGATGTCATTATTATGCATAGCGTGGAAAAAACAGTCTAATTTATGCGCAGCTCTCAACCTTAGCTTGGGCTGCCTGTGGCCAACTTTGCGCCAACAGTTTGCCGTCATGTTGTTGTGTCGTTCATACACACCAATTTAAGTTTGCCAACACGAGTTGGCCAACATTAGATTGACGTGTGAAGGCCGCTTGAGGTTCTTGATGACAATAGCATTTCCGATATCGAGTTCAAACTCATCATGCGTGAAATGCAAAAATATAACCAACTAAAAGAGTCTGTGCCCTCTGACTTCGCACAAAAACAGAGCAAGAAACAGACTGAGTCACCACGCCCGCCAGACCTTGAAAAGATAAAAAAAAGATTCGCAACGAAGTTCGGGGAGAGTTTTAACAAAAATACCAGTCGTCTAGGAGACGAGTGATAAATATTTCTTTTCAGAAAACAGACACGGGGGCTTACATTAATTACACAAGGGAAAAAACCCATTTCACTTGACCTGCTGAGCTGTTAAAGTTTCACAGATTTTTACACGAGCTGTGAATTTTCACAGATTTTTCTACAAGTTGTAGGAGATTTTGTGTAATAATTTGATTGGTTTAAGTGCATCATATGACAATCATATGACTTGAAAACAAAAGCAATGGCTTTATTCTAATTAATTCCGTTCCACTTAACGTGTGCATTCCTCTGGGATTAACTTTTTCATTTTAAGCCTTCAGGAATTTATACAGCTGGTTAACCATGCGTAAAACGACGTGACACTGGTTGCCATAGGTTGTTTCGAAATATTTACTTTGAATAATAAAATAAATCTCAAATATAAACAGCTTCTTGAAGGCTAACATGGTTGCGCTGTTTCACGCGAACTTTCTACACCAAAATTTCTACAACAGAATGGCAGAAGAATATCAGACAAATAACATATGAAGCTGTAAAAGCGATACAAAAGCAGACTTTTCTCTCGATAGCATCAGGGAAATCCTGATTCGATGATTCATTTTCTGGGAAACTCCCATTGTATTGTGTGAGCGCTATAAAAAAATGTAATTAAGACCCGGTTCATACGTCGCACTTTCGTCGTGTCGAACTCAATTGGATCACAACAAGCCGCCTAACTATCTTTTGTTTCAAACGAATTCGACACGACGAAAGCGCGACGTTTGAACCAGTTATTTAAGATGCGTCTTACACTTCACAGTGTGAAACATCGCTCCCGGAGTGTTGAAACCATTCGCGAGGAAAAAAAAACTTCAGTGTGATGGACATGCGCTCCATCACACGTTACTCGTACGAGGCCCCACATCCGACACATCGATTTAAAAAAAAAATTATCTATTTGCTACAACCATGTATGTGATCTCAGAAAAGAAGCTTCAAGATGAATTTGTAAATACCAGTTGGAAACGTGAGTTGATATGGGCCGTCTGCCGATCATTAGTCACCCACGTTCCTGAACAGTTCACCCCGCCGAAGGCCCTAGCTTATTTCACCGATTGGATAAAGTACGTTGAAGAGTTGAACGACAACATCGCTGAATATCTCAATCGTTTGAGCTTCCATCTCGTGAATCAGTGTTGGAGAGCCAAGATGGGATGGGAATTGGACAAAGTTCAACCATACAACGAGACTTTCTGCTCAAGTAAAGACAACAAATTCGCTTGGAAAATGATGATCCCCTCACAGAATGTATTGGACCTTTACACGGCCATTTTTTCAATACTCATCCCCAAAAAGGGGGTGTTTGTTCTTCTTCCACGGAGAAATAGTTGCGCTCTTCGAATGGGTGGACAGAGACATCTACGATTGAGAGCCAAGACTCCATTTGGTGACTCTAAAACCTAACAATTTGTTAAATTGGCGTCAAAGTGCCAGGCTCAACGCCACTGAGGCTAAAAAACGCTTTGTTTGCTTGATGGAGTGCAGGTGGCCTTAGTAGTATCTGGTGAGTCAAAATCGTATCAGTTTTTGTTGAAGCTCCACCGCCGAGCAATGCAAGGCGGTGGGGCTTCAACAAGAACTGATACGATTCTGACTCACCATGTACTACTCCAACTGACTTCGTACTTGTGAAAAATATAAACGTACAGCTAGAGATCAATATAAGGAGATTCTAAATATAAGAATGCGAGAACACAATGTTTGCTGAGTTTTTCCTTTTTTTTTTCTTTAGCTCCACTGGAAGCTCAAATCGGAGGAGAAGTGGGAGCTTCGATGGTGTTTAACGGTAATATGTCTTATATTGTGTGATGTTATGAGTTTCTCTTAATATTAAAAAGTAGAATTATAAGCATTTCTCCTGACAGCAAGTTTTTCGGAGGGTTATTTGTACGATATAGTTAAGGGAAAGTTAAAAACAATGACATGGTGTTTTCGTTTTTTTTTGGGGGGGGGAGGGTGGAGGGGAGTTGAGAGTTAAAGTTTTGCGCTGTGATGACAACAACATCACCAAATATGTCGACCACATCATCAATCTGTCGATCACATAAAAACTACTAACCAAAATTTATTATGAGGTGGCCAAATAAAATGCCGCACAAGGGCAGTATTTCACTGTGAAGGTGCATGTCTTCTCTTTTGCTGTGGTGCCAAGAATGTACGACGCTGATAAACATGGAAAAAAGTTGGTATACTCGTGAAATCACTTTTTTCCTCAGTAATACGACGAAAAGCTTCACAACCAACACACTCAGCTAGAAAAAAACATTTGCAGTGTATTTCAAGCATTTTAAAAAGATGGCTTTGTCTGTGGTTGACAAAATGTTGCAAAATGTTCTTTATTCGATAATTGCTATATTTTCGTTCGCTAAAAAGGGCCTGGTTGCATTCAAAGAGGAAAGAAAGGTCCGCCCATAATGCTTTGCGATTGCGACCAACTATATCCAACTATTCACGATGTTGTTTTTATTTATTCTTATTTTTTAAAATCTGATTTATTAATTTTTTTATTGTAAAACGCATTTGATCATCATGGAAAATGCGCTATACATCTTCATAAATTATAAAGTACTATAAATTATATGATTATCACCAGTCGTTGCTCACGTGTTGTTACATTTAGACCTGAACGCGCTGGACGTCGTGTAAAATGCCAAGCTTGTGAACCAGCGCTGTGCCGATTTTAGAACAAGAAAATACTGTTTCAGTCTTTCATATCTTGTAATAAGTTCTTTGCTTGGGCAACTCAGCTTTCCCAGCGAATTGTCCGTTTCCCGGCTAAATGTTTTCTCCCTGGTGAGGGGAATCGCTCTCAAACTTAATTCTTTTGGTCGATGATGGAGAAGTTTCTGTCGCTCGATCATAATAAAGCATCACGTTATAAAATTTGAATTTTATAACATCTCTTCAACTCCAAACCATTGTGTGCACTGGAAACTACATTCTCTTAGCTTTCAAATGGCGTATTAAAGTTAGAAAACCGTTGAAGATAGAAGGAGAAAAAATTTATTTGTGTAAGAGGTTTAAGACATTGTGTTACTGTGTGTTAACTGGATAGGTAAAATGGATAGGTAAATCGTTCATATGTAAATAACTTCCGTGTCGTTTTTAACACAATAGGAGCAATAAACACAATAGACTTGCCCAGACTTACCGGCACTCTACGGACCCTGATTGGTTAGAAAAGTATCTTATTATGTATTCAAAACAAAAGCGCGAAAATTGAATTATTATGTATTACTCAACTTGAGTTAAGAATATATATTTTACTTAAACGTTATTATGTGTTTTTTGAAAATCCTCTCTTCTCAGCGCTACCTCAACATGAAATTAAGTCGGCTTGTTCTGGCATGAGCTGTCTAGGAATCTGCTATGAGAAAGCGTGGAACAATGTTGAAAGTGTTCTTCAAAAGTTACATCGACTGGTATGGGAACCTGAGCGAAATTTACGATTTCTTGCTGAATGTTTCAAGGAAGGGAAAAACCATGCTTTCTCTCTGAGTACCCATCTGCTCAGACACTCACTTCTGAATCCCTACAACCGACGTGAGGCTGGATGACGATTTTAGACACGTGGGTTACCCTTTAAGATCGTATGGATCAATTCGAGCAAGTGATTGTTAACGAGAAAGGAAAATTACTGGAAGTTTGGATTTGATCACAAATTCAAACTCTAACCTGGAAATTCCAAGCGTTGGGACTACGAAATAGCACGGCAAAAAAAAAAAAACAAGGATTGCTGTCGTAAACTAAAGAAAGACGACCCATCAAACGGAAACGGTGTTGCTGTCAAGCGAAACCTCGACTTCACCTCGTCAGGTTAATTTAACTTCAAGGATCAACACAAACCGAAGCGAAAAAGGCTGTCAACATTGAAGACCGAGAGCTCCGAAGCCGATCGACCACTGTGCTTCTAAGATAGTTGATTCTAACCAATCAAGTCAGTTCTGTCTCTTTAAGTTCTCGTTGTGTTTCCATCACCTTACAGAATGTGGAATCTTTCATCATCCCATACATCCATTGTAGATATTCTAACAGTACTTTTCTCAGTTCGTTTCTATAAGTGAGAAGCATAACATTCCTAGCTTTCTTACAAACAACCAACATGGTTCGTGTTTATGAGAAAGAGGCTGAACCTAAAACAATTTTGCTATAAAACAAAGTGATTTCCTATAATCAGTCAGTTGTAATTATGGACCCTCAGGAGTACAGAGGGGGTACAGGAAGGGTAGACTAGCTTGCTGTGTAACTGCGCCCCATAGTGATATCAATTAAAAAAAGCATGTCGCTGATTTGGGTTTAGTCTGTTCTTTGAACTGGCGCAAGTCAGTTCAAGATGTGGAGCAATACTGAGTTCTTTCGACAAGGCTACGGAAAGTTCCAAGAAAGCGAAGAAAGCGGGAGCTCACAGGAAAGCGAGAAATCATCGCAAAGCTCTCAATCTACCGAAATGGAATCTTCCATAGAAGAGAAAAAATCTTTAGATCCTTGGTACTGCATACAAGAGGAAGTTGTTAATCGACACTTGGAACGGCTCAATGCTTTGGCAGAAGAATATGAGCAAAACGGAGATACGTCTAATATGGCTCTTACGGAAGCTAGGAATGTTATGCCTCCCACTTATAGAAAAGAACTGAGAAAAACACTGTTAGAATATCTACAATGGATGCATGGGATGATGAAAGATTCCACTTTCTGTAAGGTGATGGAAACACAACGAGAACTTAAAGAGACAGAAGGACTTGATTGGTTAGAATCAATAGAATTAGCCATTGATAAACGGAAATTCCTACTGAACAGGTTGTTCTCAAAACTAGAAATTCCAGGTAATAGACTGCTAGCAGTCCTTTTCTGGATAGTCGAGAGTTTCGCTCGGCTATTTCGCACGCCCTCTCGACTATCCAGAGAGGGACTGCTAGCAGTCTATCCAGACGAGGACAAGAATTAACTTCAAAGCGAAATAAAAGGAGACGACGAATCGTGTTAATACACTCGCGAATGTTTAACGAAGCTACAAGCACTTCATAATTTTTGAGAGCCTTGTAAACAACTTGTGTTGCTATGGAAGAGGTTTGCATAAATACAGTGGAATTTCGATTTTTCGAACCTCGAAGGGAAATGGAAATTGGTTCTAAAAATTGGGAGTTCAAAAAATCGAAGGTGGTGTCAAATAACACCTGTTTTACCGTGGTATGGTTTTATAAGATCCAAGATGGCAGACAACAACGGTATATCACTCTTGTTAATGTGTGAACCATCTTTATTTACCAGCACAACGTGCATTTATGACAAAACGAAAATTTAAGAGCAAATGTTGCCAAAAATCAAACATTTTCAAAATATTGTGGCAACAGCTCAAAAATAAATTTCGCTCATACTCTCATGTTAGGTAGACCTTAATGTGAAACAAATCACTGCAATAAGTTCGTTTGGCTGAATATCGATTTGTTTTGAAGAAAATCGATATTAACGGAATTCGCTCAAAAGACAGCTTTTGAAGCTCAAAAGTTAAGGCAAATCTTGAAGCTTCGCGTGACAAAATGAAGCACTCCAGAGAAATAAAAATTAACAAACTTGTAGAACGATGTTTAAATATATGTCAAAAGCAATTTCAGCAATTTCTGCTCATTTATTTACGAGCTCTAATTAAATTTATCCGATATACTTTTGACTAGACAAAAAGTATATCAAGTTTAACCCCTAAAAAAAGTATGTGGTACCAAATATTATTCGTCAAGAATCTGGATTTCAAGAGGAGAAGGGATGTTCTTTTGCCTCCTGAAAGGATTTTTTGGGGAAATTTATTGACAGTTCAGTTCAGAGCTAGTTTCAAAGGAAAGGCACCTTTTGTACAACACCTTAAGCCTGCTTTCCAACGAAAATAGGAAAAGAGAATCCTCACATCAAAAACGGCGGATGTTCGGTGAAACGGTATGGCGAGTTGCGATATCCTGTCAAGTTTCCTTGCAGTCTGCTTCAATTTTATCCTGAACAAGGACCACAGCTCTCATCTGTGATACAGCAACATGAAGGTTATAGGATTTTGTGTTAAAATCGGTTGTTTGCTGATCAAAACCTGCGGTAAACGTGAAGTTGTTTGTGTATGTGTACACTGAGTTAATTAGGCTGACTTTTCTGATCGCTTGAATCGACGCATTTTGTCCAAATTTAAAATTCTATAACACCGCGTCAATAAATTTCCCCAAAAAATCCTTTTAGGAGGCTAAAGAACACCCTTCTCCTCTTGAAATCCAGATTCTTGACGAATAATATTCGGTACCACATACTTTTTTTAGGGGTTAAAGTTGATATACTTTTTATCTAGTCAAAAGTGTGTCGGATAAATTTAATTAGAGCTCGTAAATAAATGAGCAGAAATTGCTGAAATTGCTTTTGACATATATTTAAACATTGTTCTACAAGTTTGGTTAATTTTTATTTCTCTGGAGTGCTTCATTTTGTCACGCAAAGCTTCGAGATTTGCCTTAAATTTTGAGCTTCAAAAGCGGTCTTTTGAGCGAATTCCGTTAATATCGATTTTCTTGAAAATAAATCGATATTCAGCCGAACGAACTATGCAGTGATTTGTTTCACATTAAGGTCCACCTAACATAAGAATATCAGCGGAATTGATTTTTGACCTGTTGCCACCAAATGTTTGACCGTTGGTAACATTCGCTCCTAAGGATTTAAGCCAATTTTGGCAGAACAAAAACCAGTACTATTCTCACTGCATACATAATTAGCCCGTCACGGGGGAAGGCTTAAGATTTTCAAATTCCAGCATTCTGTTATTGCGCACTGTTGGCGTGATGCTTTGCGGCCTTCTGCTTTAAATATCCAAGTTTCAGTCACCTCGTGGTCAGTTTAACGGAGTTCGGTTGAGTCACCATAAAGGTTTCGCCCCTCCCACCTCCCCTGGTGGCGGTCGATCACTGCTGTAACCTACATTCTACACGCCAATTGCCCTGGCAGTCGCGGGTATCCTCCCATAACTTAGCTTCCCGTGTCAGGGCAATTGTTTGCGGTGAGAATGTTTTACTGTTGATACAGGTGTCTGTAATTTTGCGCGGACTCTTGACTGCATTTCGGGGGTAAAATTACAGTGTTCGACTGAAGCAAATCCAAGGGAGACGACTTTTGGTTCGAAGAATCGGGAGTTCCGAATAATCGAGTATTCGAAAAATCGGGATTCCATTGTAAATTCAAGTTGGAAATCTACTTAAGTTTTATCTTTATTCGCCTCCTTAATAAATTAAGTCACACTTCTCGGTTCGTTCGGGTTGCGCGTAACGCATTCTCCACCCGTGCACTCCAATGGAAAAACACAGCGCTAAAAAATAGTGTTTTGGGCCCAATTGGCGGGAATGGCCCGATAAATTTAGCGATGAAAACATTTTGCACCAGGGAAAGGTTCCGATCGAATTCAGTGAAATGCGGAAAACATGCTTTTCAAACGCGTAGAGTGTAGCACAGAAAAAATCATGCTTTTTAATCTTTAACAAGTAGCACACAATCTTTTATGTTTGAGACAATAAACCATTCGCTTAGCACTCGTGAAACAAAAGAAATATAACAATGCACGCTACAAAAGATAATTTATACATAATTGCACAAAGGTTAAACTTCTAACCACACTGTTTAAGTTCTTCGGCCTTCTTCGTCCACAGAGTCTCACTGGGAAGTATGATCTTTCTCGCAACTGTTTTCCACAACTCCAAGTTGTCTTAGAAGCACTGGTCGATCGGCCTCGGAGCTCTCGGTCTTTAATGTTGACAGCCTTTTTCGCTTCGGTTTGTGTTGATCCTTGGAGTTGAATTAACCTGACGAGGTGAAGTCGAGGTTTCGCTTGACAGCAACACCGTTTCCGTTTGATGGGTCGTCTTTCTTTAGTTTACGACAGCATTTTTTGTTTTGTGAACCCGTGCTATTTCGTAGCCACAACGCGCGCTTGGAGCTTCTTGGTCAGAGTTTTTTTTACCAAATCCAAACTTCCAATAATTTTCCTTTCTCGTGAACAATCGCTTGCTCGAATTGATCTATACGATCTTGAAGGGTACCCCACGTGACCAGAATCGTCATCCAATCACGTCGGTTGTAGGGATTCAAAAGCGAGTGTCTGAGCAAATGGGTACTAAGAGAGAAAGCGGGGTTTTTCCCTTCCTTGAAACTTTCGGCAAGAGTTTGTAAATTTCGCTCAGGCTCCCCTACCAGTCGATGTAACTTTTGAAGAACACTTTAAATATCGTCCCATGCTTTCTCATAGCAGATTCCTAGACAGCTCATGCTAGAACAAGCCGACTTAATTTCATGTTGAGGTAGCGTTGAGAAGAGAGGATTTTCAGAAAAGACATACATAACTTTCAAGTGAAATAAATATTCTTAGCGCAAGCTGAGTAATTCAGAATAACTCAATTTTCGCGCTTTTAATTTGAAAACATAATAAAGATTCTTGTCTAACCAATCAGGGTTCGTAGAGAGCCGGCACGTCTGGGCAAGTCTATTGTGTTTATTGCTCCTATTGTGTTCAAAACGACGCAGAAGACGGCTATTTACATATGAATGATACACCTATCCATTTTACTTATCCACTTTACACATGAAGGGGTCATTGTATTCGAATATGATAGGGACAGGTTTTAGAAATGAGGTGACGTTATGGCCTATCCTTTTCACCTTTCCCTACTTATCCTCACCGATCCACTAACGGGGCTTATCTTTTAACATCCTATACTACAGACATCATTTGGATCATGTTACGAACCGACACTCATACGCTATAAACCTTGGGTTATGTAACATCCCGTCAACTCTAAATCATTGCCTACGGCGGAATCTACATTTTCTTAGCTTTCAAATGAGGTATTAATCTTCGAAATCGGTTGAGAATAGAAGGAGAGGAAAATATTTATGTGAGAGGCTTATGGCACTGTGCAATTACACACGTATTGTTTAGATCGCGTCACAAGCCGCCGCTAACGTCAACTCCAAATCATTGCATACAGTGGAATCTACATTCTCTTAGTTTTTGGTTATTAATCTTAGAAATCGGGTGAGAATAGAATTAGAAAAAAAATTATATGAGAGGTTTATAGCACTGTGTAATTATACAGGCATTGTTAGATCGCGTTACAAACCCACACTAACTTAGCCAAACACGCCATAAAATTTGGGTTATTTAACGTCCCTTGAATTTCAAATCATCCAAATCATTGTACACAGTGAAATCTACATTCTCTTAGCTTTCAAATCCAGTGGGGTATTAAGCTTAGAAATCGGTTGAGAACAGAAGGAGAAAAAATTCATTTATGTGAGAGGCTTCTAGCACTGCTTAATTATACATTGTTAGGCATTGCTTGGATCATGTTACAAACCAACACTAACTTAGTCGAACACGCCATAAAGTTTGAGTTGTTTAACATTCCTTGAATTCCAAATCATTGTGCACAACGAAATCTACATTCTCTTAGCTTTTAAATGGCGTATTAAATAAAGAAATCAGTTAACAACAGTTGGAGAAAAATTTATTTATGTAAGAGGTTTATAGCCCCGTGTGATTACAAAGACGTTGTTTGCATCGCTGAAGTACTGGGAAAAAACGCGGCACCATGCGCTATTAACAAACAAACAAGGGCTTAATATCAGCTAACCAAGAACGATCGTATTTAAATTTACTTCGTCTGTCAGTGGGGCACGTGGATTTTTTTCGTGGCCAGCATCTTGTCAATGCTGGAAGACCTGAGCTCAAGACATCTGGAACGCGCAACAAAGAAGCAGGAAGGTCACATTAATCAATAACACAACTTGCAAAAATGGATCTCTCTCTTAAATGGAAATCAGCCCAGAGTTATGACGAATACAGTATCACAAGAACCTTATTACAAATAAAAACATGCAAAGGAAGAGAACGGCTGCCAGTAGCTGCTGTGACATTGCGAGGACGAGCATATCAAAACATCTCGCTTCTTTGACTGTGGTCGACAAAATGACCGTCAGGGGCCAATTTTTGAGTAAATTTAATTCGGTGCTTACTCATTTAAATCGTGAATACATTAAAGTACATTTTGGTTGCTACCGTCCTTTAACCTTTAAAGCAAAGGCTCAACTCTTCAAAAAGCCAATGTATCCCTTAAATTACAAAAGAAATGGAATGAAACATACCTTTGTCGAAGGACAATGCGTAAACAATCTCAGGTATATTAAGGACTCAGCCCTTGCGAAATAACTCTGAGAATTCCTAGGAATTCCTAAGAATATCCTAAGAATTCCTAGGAAAAAATTCTTAGGAATTCCTGAGAATTCCTAGGAATTCCTAAGAATCTGAGGTGTGAATTTTCACGGTAAATTTGGACTTGGAATTCCTAAGAATTCTTAGGAATTCCAAGCTTAAATGGTGCTGTCTTGAAATTCCTAGTAATTCCTAGGAATTCCAACTAAAAGAAAATCAAAGATAGAATTCCCAGTTACTTTCAGAAATTCCTAGGAATTCCAAGGAATGTTAAAGAATAACTGGGAATTTTTGGGAATATGTGGGAAAAAATAGGAATATGGTCAGGAATTTGTGGGAATAAATGGGAATTTCTTAAATAAGTGGGGGAAACATTAGAAACTTGACCCAAAATGGTAACAAAAAAAAACAGCTGTTGGACACGATACAATATCCCTCAATTTAAAGGCCAGTTGCTGATATTTAAAGTAGACAAATTGAGGGTCTGGTTTTTTAACCAGGCTTGGAGCGGGGCAAAACCATAGTTTTCCCGGGCTCTTGGTACAAGGGCAAATTCAGTTTACCTCAGAATGTCTGTTTTCAACATATCTTCAACAGGAGTTAAATGATAAAATTAGTTCAATATCATTTTGTACTTTATATTTTTGTTTATGAGGCAAAATTGGAAATACAATTCAACAATCATCAAGTACCGCCTTCACTGATTTTACAAAGAGGTCTTATCTGTTTTGGCTGCCTTTAGTTCACTTGCTGTTAGCAGTCTTCTGAGTTCGGTCCTCTGATGGCCTTATACATGTGGTCCTAGGAAAATTCTAGACCTGTCATACACTCAACATTATTAATAGGTTGCAGCGTTAATTTGCAATAAAATATAAGGTACATATGTACATGTACAGGTTGTGGTTCAAATTTTTCTTTGGTTTAAAAATTTTCAAACCAGTATAATTTTTATTTCCCTTTGTCTCAGATTCATTACCAAAATTTAAGGCAAAGGAAAATAAAAATTAATCTGGTTTGAAAAGTTTCAAACTAAAGAAAAATTTGAACCACAACATTTACAATTACAGTTCAAGTAGTAAACAAAATAAAGTAAACAGTCAAGTAGTGCGTTCCAAAGATGTGGAGGCCTGAGTGGCACAATAAGAATGATATCTGAAGCTAAGCTCTCACTTGAGTGACATTCACATTGCTTTAGCATTACAGTGATAGACCATTTCAAATCCTTAAAATCACTAACCAGAGAAGAATTTTCTGATACACCATAAAAGAACACTGTAGTTAGGGAATACATGGTGATGGCTTTTACATGTTCATGTATGGGTTCTCAAAATTCTCAAACTAATAATTATGTTCTAATTGAATGAGTGGGAAGGTAAGACATGAAAATGTTTGGCTTAAGGCTTAATGTTTGGCGTATCAACCAAATGCAGGAGGTCTGTGTGCCATGCCTGAGAGCCAAATACATGGTATTTTACCATCCACCTGGACCTATAAGTGTAGATGTAGGTGTTGAAATGGAATGAGACCCCCAGAAAAGCTGAATCTGAGGTGTTCCCGTTTACCACTGCAAGTATCTGATCCACAAAGTAATGGGGGTGGTCTATCTTCAAAAGGAAACATGTGATAAGTGTGAGACTTGGCCATGGCCTTTATCCTGTTGATATAGTATTTTTGACATTGACATCTCCATGACAACACATTGCGTGACCAATTAAGGTTTTACTTCCGGTTTTGTTCTTTAGGGCTTCTGCACACTAGGAAAAAATACGTTTACCTGGCATTTCCAGTGATTGCGTTTCTACCTTTATGAGGTACTTTCCAAATATGACTGGAAAGGTGGTCTCGCTACCCTGGATGAGGGTCTTATGGCTATTGTGTGACATCAAAATCATGACAGTTCAATGACCACGTGACCTGGGCACGCCTTCCACTTAATTTCGTGTCGAACTTAATGCAAGGAAAACTATTAAGACGTCATTTTGTAAGTTAGGTTTGCATAAGTTCTCCTGCATCTCGCCTAAAGAATAATATCGCAATTCAATACCTTAATTAGTCACGTGATCCCTATTGTGACAGATGTTTATCAAAATCAGCTTTCGTAACAAGTTTCATCTTTTTGCTTAATTTCGTGTCAATAGGTTGCATACTTACCAAGATAGACCACGCCCCTTCATTTTGTAATGCACCTCAAATGACCGAGTCCTTAATATACCTGAGATGGCGTCTTCACACCAAATGCCTCCCAAAGAAGGGCTTAGAAAAATAGCACAGACCACGGATTCACATAACAATTCAACGTCTACCCAAAAAATGCAAAAACAAAAAGGGAGGCAGGGTGGCCGAGTGGTTAGGGTGTTGGACTTCGAGTCCGTGGGTCCCGGGTTCGAATCCCACTCTGAGCACTTCATGGATTTGTTTCACGGCAGTCCCTAGTTATAAATTCTTCGGCTGCGCTTGTAAATAGCCAACTGGTTTGCCTCCCGCCAGTTGGGATTCTTAAAAAACATGTTATGTCTCATTTACAATATTTGTTTCACTTGTTTGAGTGGCACGCCTGTGAAATAGCTGGTCTGTCGTAAGGCATTACCAAGGATAGCTAAGCGCGTTGACCACTATAATCATCAATTTACAATTTTAATTTACAAAGATTTGCCGGCATCTACCTTAAAGAATGAGAAAAATCCAAGAAAAAACATACTATTTTACGCGCCAAGAGCAACGGTTTCTGGAAGTGTCACCAACCGATTGAATTTCACGCAAAGCATCATGGGTGGACCTTTAATTCCTCCTTGGGTTGCATTACAGCCGATTTTGCTGATAATTGATTACTTTAGAACTAAAATCTGTCAACACACCTTATTTTCTAATGCAACCCTTTATTTGCGTTTAATAAAATCAAAATCAGTATGCTTAGGTGGGGCTAACCGATTCTTTCAAATTTTGGTAAAACAAAGGAGGCTGTATCTGGTGCTGTCAATGGTTGTCAATATTGAATTCCCCAAGGCCCATATGGAGATCACAAAATGATAAAAAACGCTCGGGAAATTTCTTCAATCACGCTGCAGCTTCACGAACGCAAGAAATTCCGACAGGTTTCCGTGCTCGAGCAACCGTAGGGGTTCTCCCTATTCCGCTTCAACTTCCATAGGTGCTGAGCATGGAAATAACCTACAAGAAGTGGAGCGAGAAAGAAAAAAAGCGTCTGGTCTGTCTTTGGGCAGACAACTTTGATTTTCTAGAGAGCAAGGATGCTCGGAAGACTGGGAAAGAATCGCAAGTGAGCTGAGCGCCAAATGTGGCACACAAAAACCAACCAAAAAATGCGGAGAGAATGATGAACTATTGGATTGAGAGATACGAGCAAGCCAAAGACTGGAACAAATTAGAGCGGTGCAAAACGAAAACAGTCCGTATTCCACCAGGAAATCGACGCCAATCTTAGTTGTCGAGATGGCGTGACACTCCGGCACATCGCTCAAGCAGGCTCCAGCTCCACTGCAGATGAGGTCAACGAAGAGGGGATTATTGCTTAGGACGACAGCAAGAATGAGAGGACAACTCAGAGGAAACTGATCAGCAGGAAGTGAGCGAGAGATGAGATAAAAGATGAAGAAGAAGAAAGAGAAATGTTTAAAGCAGCTTTTTCAAGCATGGGAGAGAAGCGCAAAGAAATGAATTCTTTTAATGAACACCACAAACGCTTTAGAAGGCCCATAACAACTTTTTGTGCAAAATAATAACCATTAAAAACATTATTTGATTTTAAGTGGTGAAACTTAGAACACTGAAAGGATAAGTACAGCTCCAACGAGTGAAGGAAATCCATCGATTGAAGCCAATCCTGACACCATGTAACGTTTTACGCTTTAATAAGTCATGTTGAAAGTACAGTTCCGAACTAAAACTGCCACGCATAAATTATGAACCGCTTAATATGTATACACATGCCATGCAAGGCATTTGCACGTGCTAACACGCAATTGAAATAATAATAGTTATTGGCACAGGTAGGTACTGTCCCCAACAAGGTAAGGGGTTATATCCCTTCCGGCCACATTTACTATAGATGTGGTGAGAATTTCCCCTTGTTCCACTCTTCTGAAAATTTTACTTCCTAGCAATTCCCGAGCGTCATGTATACTCACAGGAAATCCACAAGCAAACCCCGTGGACAAAGTTTTCCTCATCGTCAACAGCTTGTATCATAAAATTCTGCTGCTTGTATCTACTAAACTAGTAAACTGCGCTGTCTGGTGGTGCTTTAATTCTGACACGGGAGCCGTCCGTATTGGACTTATAATGTTTGGCAGGGCTAATGTGGTCATCCTGAAGTTCATTAAGAGATCATACTACATCTTGCACAGCCTGTATTACTGTTGATTTGCCAACATTGAAGGTCGGCCCGATTGGTAGATACGAGTTGCTATGAGCCAAACGATACAAACCAATCGTGAGTTTTCCCTCACAAATCGAGGGCCTAATATGTCTAGAACCGTATTGAAGGTAGCTCTAGTCATTCTCAGCTGCTGCCGGAAAACAGAAATCTTCTGGGATGGTAAGATCATTGTCGTGTATTTTAAACCATGATTAGTTAAGACGTGGAAGTGGCCATGTGTATATATGGCGCTCGTCGTAATCGTTGCAGACCTCGATTTCGTCCTCGCAAGAGAGCGCAAGCAAGTCATCTGTTGCACTCATTGAACACTTTTCGATCAGCAAAGTAAAAGCCAGCGGTTGGTTTTGTTGACACTGAATACCAAGGAACAACAGAACGACAGTTGCAAGGCAAAGCGCCCTGTTAGGCCACACGCTAAGTTTTTTTGCTGGAACGTTTGTCGACAACAACAACAACAACAACAACAACAACAACAATAATAATAATAATAATAATAATAGTAATAAGAATTTTCAGGTAAGTAAAACCCCCCTTTTTCTACTATTTCTTCCCGTAACTTTTACAGGGTTTTAAATTTTATAATTCCACTCGTATCAAATTCGTTTTAAGGACGTCATTGGTCACCTGACTGTGCCTGAAAAAAGAAAAACGTTTTCGTTCATTGTGTGAACAAGCCTTTATCGATTGGAAAGCAGTTAACTGGGTGAGAAGGGCATTTATGTGGGCATTCCGAAATGGCCAGTTTACATCTGGCATTTTAAAATCAAAGAGGCTAATGCAGGAGCAGTAGAGGAGTCTGGGGCCTAGATAAATTACAACCTTGGTGCTATGACCTCATAGGTCACGTGTCCACAAAGCGTGGAGTGTTTTTCGATCAACTTAAAAGATTATTAAGCTAAATAAATTAGCCGTTTGTTGCAGTCGTGTAGTAGATTTCTTGATACATCACTTTAAAACGGGCATTATTATTTTTCTTTCAACAATAAAGGAGAGAAAACGCAGATTGAAAGTTTGTTTTCACTTATACTTGGCAAGATTTTTAACTTAGAACTTTAAAAAAGTAATTGGCCCGAGGTTTAGAACATGCTCTCTCTATTGGTACCAACCGTTTTTCCCATTCCCCTCCTTTCATACCGAACGAAGGCGTTCCTTTCTGTGAAATTTGTTGCCGAAGACTATTTTCCTAGGCATCCCTAGCGGTCATCGGTAGAGGAAATCTGGGCTTAAGAGTAGTAATTTCTCGTCTTTTAAACGGCGGCTGTTCGCAGGTGGACGTCGCGTCATAATGGCTTATTTTAATGAGAACTTTATTTGTAAGCAATATCGAATCCTCCTAATGTTGCTGCTTCTGGTTTCCGTATATTCCTCTAAATCAATCGAACTGAACGCAGATTCAAGCTTTCAAATGACGACCTTTTTGAACACAGAAAAGAACCTGGTAACGACGTTAGTGCACTCGGGCAAAAAGCTCGGGCATAATAAGTGGTTATCCAGCGAAAAATTGTGTAATACGTTTGTGTATTTTTACGAATAAGCTTTCATTTTTCCGAGACTTCTGCAAATTATTCACATTGCGGAGCTCGCGCTAATTGCGGTATTTTCGTTTCTGTGCGTATTCACAACTCGTATATGCTGTATAGTAAGATAAAGCACCTTGTACCCAGTGGTTGGTCGTGTGTACATAGTCGTAAATCTTGCAAAATGTTTTCTCTCCACACGTCAAGGTCACTGGTGCTTTCAACTCCCTAATGCGGACCGAAATCTTTTAATTTCATTGTTTTTACTCAATCCGTCTGATTCTAATTCATTCCAGTTAATTCAAGTATTATTCTGGTCCATTCCGGTATCACTCCCGCCCATCCCGGGTTATTCCACCTCATTCCGTCTCAATTCCGTTCCGTTACTGCGTTTAGTAACGCCCCCTAGGATTTGTGGTTTACGTAGCCTTCACAAGGCCAGGTACTATTGATACCTATTGTCTTTTAGACTGCTAGCAGTCCCTTTCTGGATAGTCGAGAGTGCGCGCGAGATAGCCAAGCGAAAAAAGCCGAAACCTGGAGCGAACGCACGGAGGGTGCCCGCCGGGAAAGGACAAGAAAGAGACTGCGCTCTTAGCTGTAACCGACGCGTTCAGGTAACGCCGCCCACAATTCGTTGAACCCATTGAAAATCCACTTAGAATGACAACTATTTATGAATAACAACTCCGCCTCTATTTGTCGCTTGTGGTGAATAGCCACGTGTGACCAATTTTATACCCGGCTATTGCACAATCTTTGTACGAGTAGACTTCTCGGAATTCTCATAGCGTTCACCGAAGTTAAGAAAACCTAGTAAATTTAAGAGATTTGGACGAGTGAAAATGCGCCAACGAAACCGATGTAAAAACGCAGGAGAAAGCTGAAAGCGCACGGTGCTTCAGTTTTTTGACGTGTGTGCAAGGTAAACTTTAATGAGCCAGTGTCACCCAAAGTTGCTCGCCGAGGTACAATTTTCATATATAAAAAAATACGCCATTTTCTTGATTGTCATGAAGTCTGATTTGTATCTTCTTTCATCGCTGCTGTTAGCGATCCGAAAGCACTAGTGTGAATTTTGACTTGACCCTTAAGTGTCGCCGTATCGATTTCGGTGTATTAATTTCCGAATTCTGAAGTGTTTGTGCGGTGTAGAAGGAGATCTGTAAATTGGATACCTCGTAGGGCTCAGGAAAGTTGAGGCGAATGCCGAGTCTTCCGGGCTCTGCCAAAGTTGTACCGCTGAAGGAGTCCGTGTATCAGTAGCGGAAGAAAAGTAAAAACATCTACGGGTTTCAGCAGTAGTACTGACACTGTGTTTGCCGAAATAGTGCTATATTCGTTGCCGAATGAAAACAGAAGGAACGTTAATTTACCACAAAATAACAGTAGCTACTGTCTATCTACTGTCTATACTGTCTACTGGCTTGCTCCAAAATAATGCTTATGGTCATGAGCTTGTGCTGTTCTGCTTAATTATTCCTTGTGTTCACTGTCTGTTTATTGATCGATCGCGCAATCAATCGATCGGACTGTAATAGATCCATGTATACGCATTGAATGCAAAGTCAGATCCTGAGTAGTCTTCTCCAGTGACATGTGGCGATGATGACGTCAATATTCTTGCTACTTGTTTTTGTCTTGTTAGCGGAGCTCGCGGAGCACCATGGGTAAGCAAATTTGGTATAAATCCGTTGAGCCGAAAAATTGTGGTTCTGACGTCAGCGTACGTCCGTACAGACTCTGGGGGAGGGTAAGGGGAGTCCCAAGACAACCCGACCGGGGGAGGCGTAATGTCCTCTTCTTTCTTGTAGCTGAAGTAAACAATATGGCGGCTGGTTCCTTGACGCTCGATTTTCATAACGATAATTGTAATACATTCTTGGAATGAAGACTTGTAACAGTTCATCATGAAAAGGAAAAGGATTGCTACAATCTCGACGGCGCATATAGAAGACATTGAAGAGCTTGAAGGCAAGAAATCTTTGTTTACGGACACACTTGTTTTTTTCAAAGCTAAGGAGATCTGGAAAGAACACAGCGACTTTCGTTTAGATTTTCAAGTCCTTCTTTCAGTTCGATAGTAAAGTAAATTACAGATTTGATTGTGGATTTACATTGTAAGAATTTTTTAATTGGGCGACTTTACATGCTTAGTAAATTACGGTAATTTTCTTGAAATGTTTTAAAAAGTTGTTTAAAATATCGGTGAAATTACGTTGTAGTTCCCGTTTGTCGGCTTGCGAGTAACTTCACTCGAGGAGAAAATTGAATGCAGTTTGCTTTCCTAGGCAAACAAGTGCTTCGTATGTGAATGACATTTGATGTTTTTGAAGGTTTCTTGTCCCTTTTTCTGTGTTTATTCATTGAAGGGATTGTCATTAGTGAGCAATCTGATATATATGCGCAATTTTCTTTTGAACTGTAGTGCGTAATTTTCAATATCTTTCTTTGAGCAATTCTAGTCAGTAGTGTATTTTAGTCGAAAAGTAGAAATCGTGACTATCTAGATTGAGTCTGTGTTGTGTTTTCAATCTAGGTTGTTTTTCTTCGGCACCGCATATTGGGTTGTTTTGACTAACTAAAGAGTCGCTCTGTCGTCAATATTTTTTTAATAAGTTTATAGTCTTAGTGTAAAGCTCCATATGTTTTTTGTTCAGTTGTGGAATATTTTATCTTCCTTATATTTTTATATATTTTTGGTTTCTTCATTTGAAGTGAACGACATTTCTGTCCCAATTTAGCGACTAAACTTAGAATCACCGTTTCAGTGAGTGAGTTCAGTGTGGCATGTTTTCGTGTTCATTTTGTTTTTAACCGGTAAGCCATTTCAGTGTGTCTTTAGTTAGAGATCGAAATGAAATCTTTATTTAAGTAACTATAAGCAAAGCATTTCTCGGTTTAGGTGTCTATTTTGTCTAAAATGAGACTCTAAAAGCTTCCGAAAATTAGTTCAGGGTGAGTTCTTGAAAGTGCCCAATTACTACTTCGCGGGTGAAAAACTTGTGCCATTTTCTCTTGATAATTTTACGTGTGCTTGAAAGTTTCCGAAAACATTTTTGGGGTAATTTTTTGTCGGTAAACGGTTTGCCGCCGGGAAAATATTATTTATTTTAGCAAAATAGATTTCGAGAAATGTTTCATGGTTAACAGAATTAAAGAGCCAGAGGGATGCATTGGAATCAGTGAGAAGTGTGTATTTGCAGGGAAAAGTCTGTCGATTCGCTACCGGGAGCAACTTTAAAAGTGGGTTTTTTAGCAATTGTAGTTTTACAAGTACTCGTCTTGAACTTAATTAGCTAGCTTTCGAAAGAATGCTACAAGAAGAGCTGTCGGTGAAAGTCGTGCTGAAGTCTTCTCTTTGAAGCCAAGTCACAGTTTGCTCAGTGGTCCGCATATGTTTTCCCTTGCTGTTTTTCACCTCTTGGCGAATAACTGTACAACTAAAATTTAATGTATTTTACTGGCCAACAAGCATGAAAGAGAGATGTGGAGCTCCCCTTTTAGGCCTGGCTAAATCTATATATTATTTTTATATCGGGTGGAAGTGGCTACTATGTACTATGGTTTTACGTCCATCGAGATCGATCAATCGATCGATCGATCAATCGATCGGTTGTTATAAAAGCTCCATACGCGTTGACTACAAAGTCAGATCTAGAGTTGTTTTCTCCGGTAACATCTAGCGATGAAGATATTACTATTTTCAGAGGCTACTACTGTAAATATCAGCTTGTTGAAAGGCCAGTGCGGCAGGGTATAATTTGCGAAACGTCCAGCAAACGCGTCAGCCAAACTTCAAAACAAAAACACAACCGCGCAAAACACTTTGGGTGACACTGGCTCTTTAAATTGAACGGTATTTACCTTTCCTGCAAAAAATCTGTCTGAACCTTATATATCCTTCCGTGTTTGGTCGAAGTGCGCCTCCACTCATGTCCAATACACCCAAACTGAGTCGAATCGTCTTAAAGCAAAGACGATTCGAGTCAGCTCGAGGATCAAAGACTTCCGACTCACCGGAAGTCCGTTTAGCGGAACTCGACTTACCGGAAGTCAGGTCGCGAATAAATGCGCGCGGAGGTGAAAAATTTTGACGAATCGACTCGATTCAAGTCGATTCGGATTCGTAAGAGTCGATTCGACTCAACGGAAATCAGGTGGTAAAGTCCTTCAAGTATGTGCGCGTGACACAATAAGACATAACAAGGAATGCATAACATGGACCTTTCTCGTTCTTAAAGCGTCACTGATGCGACACTAAACAGGAACATTGTAATGAACCTTCTTCCTCGCTTGTGTTGTCGATCTGAAGGATTTGCACACGGAACGACAAGAAGATAACATGAACCTTCCTCGTTCTTATAGCGTGATGCGACACTAAACAGGAAAATTGCAATAAACCTTCTCCCTCGCTTGTGTTGTCGATCTGAAGGATTTGCACATGGAACGACAAGAAGATAACATGAACCTTCCTCGTTCTTAAAGCGAGTCGATTCGACCACTTTTCCTACCCTCCCTGTTCGCCTTATTGTGTGATTTTTTTTCTAAGTGTCTCGCAAATCGACTATCCAGTTGGTCGAACCGACTACACAACGGACGATTCGAGTCGAATCGACTCGAATCGAGTCGATTGGACCACTTTTTCTGCTCTCCCTGTTTGCCTTCTTGTGTGATTTTTTCTAGGTGTCTCGCAAATCGACTTTCCAGTTAGTCGAATCGACTGCACAACGGACGATTCGAGTCGATTCGACCACTTTTTCAGCCCGCCCTGTTCGCCTTCTTGTGTGATTTTTGCTAAGTGTCTCGCAAATCGACTCTACAGTTAGTCGAATCGACTACATAACGGACAATTCGAGTCGAATCGACTCGAATCGAGTCGATTTGACCACTTTTCCTACCCTCCTTGTTCACCTTTTTGTGTGATTTTTTCTAAGTGTCTTGCAAATCGACTTTCCAGTTAGTCGAATCGACTACCCAACGGACGATTCGAGTCGAATCGAGACGAGTCGTCACTACCTTAGACGAATCGAGTCAGTTTGGGTGTATTGGACAACCCTCGAAGTGCGCATTGAAAATAAAGTGAAGCGGTCAGGAATACGACAAGGAACATGACCAGAACCCTGAGGAAATTCTACGGTTTAAAAGACTTGCAAAGTCTCCTGGATCGGCAATAAAAAAGAGACGGAAGGCGATCTTGTCGACGAATCAGACAGCCGAGAAGCTGTACAAAGACGAGCAGAGCGACCATTCCTCAGTTTGAGAAGTAAGCCTCCGAGTTGATCGCTTAAATGTGAAAAAACGCTATTTTCTTTCGTGATCGAAGCCATCATGTTACATGATCTTAAATCCAAGCAATCGATTGACCTCCAAACGTGTGAAGAAGTTGATTACTCTTCAAATTTGTTTGACAGCAGCTATTGTTTGTGGACCAATCGGAATTTTCCGTTGCTGGTGCGACGGGGAAATTCGAACGCGTCAATTACAGCTAAGAGCGCAGTCCCTTTTCCTCCCGCCTCTCCCCCAGTCTGTTCTCGTTTTTTTCGCCCTGTTCCAGTCTCGCCGAGCTGTTGACAGCTGGCACTCTCTGCTAGTTCGCGCGTCCTCTCGACTATCCAAAAAGGGACTGCTAGCGGTCTTATTGTCTTAAGAAGCGATTGCTTTAATTGAAAGCGATAGAAAACACGAATAAAGAGATCAAAATTTAACAGGAAATAACTCAAGAACTCGAAATACCTTATACCCGTAATACAGATACCTCATCAAATTCCTTGTGTGTGTGTTTGTCTTGTTTATTGCTATTGATAACAAAATTAGAAAGATATTGTTTTGTTGGGAAATAGCAACCAACATCATTCACTGCTACCAAATAACGTCGGTCTTGTTTCCTTTCTTAGGTTTCTTTCGGCTGTGTTACCTTATTCTGTACCCTGCTCCGCTAATAGAACGAAGAATTTTCATGTTATGTTCTCGTCCTACATCTACTTTTATTCTGTCTGTTAATTAAGTCCAGTGGACATCACATCAACTCCTTAAAATGCTATATGCACAAATAAATAAGTATATGAATAAATAACTGAGAATAAAACTTACGAAAAATGAATATAACGTTCTTAGTTGCCTTATCCTGAATGCATATATTAGTTATGGCTGCCGTGAGTTCTGATGCCACTAGAATGAGAAAAACATAGCATTTTACATCAATATCAACAACTCGATTGCTCATCTTATACATTGCTCTTCTTAATTGCAGACCAGTCCGCCCTAGGTCCCTGATAGTATCAGTAACACCATCAGTAGGATGATAGATATTAGAACCAACCCGTGTTGCCTTTCGCTCAACACGCTCGAAAGAAGGACGAACCATTATCTCTTGGTGGCTTTTGGTATAAATGCAGATTGTTTTGCACTCAGAAGGATTAAGCACCATTTGCTTTGCCGGCCATGTTTCTAACTGGCGAAAGACATTCTGTTGTCGCCTGCAATCATCCTCACTAGCACTGACTCCGTTTAACAGTGCATCCCTAGCAAAGAGCCTGATGGATGACTGCAAGTTGTCCGGCAGGCCATTAACGTCTACTAGAATTAACAATGGTCATAACGCGAGAGCTGGGAGAATCTGCCATCACAAATCATTGACTAAGAGTGGATAGTTAGAAATTACTTAAACCAGGTCAACAGGTTACCGCAAATGCCGTAGTATTTAATTTCCTAAGAAGGCGCTGATCAGGGACCTTGTCAAAGGCATTGCTAAATCTATAGTACTACAGCCTTGTTGCACGTCTTTAAGAATCTTGTGTTCAAGATGTTTCATGCGGTGACTTCAAGAACCTTGGATGGTATACAGATTAATGATATAGGCCCCTGATTGAAAGTCAGACTTTTCCACATTCTATGACCACGCTACGTCCTGGTCCGGACGCCTAAAGAGAAAGAAGAATATTCTTTGTCATGCGCTATGCTTTATGGCCTGCCTTTCTGTTTCGGAGTGTTCCCTTATAGAACGAGGAATGTTCGTGTCTTTTTTTTTTTCACGTGCTACGCTTTTGTTTTGTTTTTTCCCTCTTTCTGTGCATTATTTGTAGAAAGAGAAGCACAGCTTTTACGAACTGCACGATACGCACGAGTTTACAATGACCCCGTGTTTAACAAGATGCATTTTCACCACTAGACTCAGAGCAGTTTCACTTTCCACTGAGGTTTAGTCAACTCAAGTAAAAAGAACACGAGAACGGGCGCAAAAATCGCCTGCCGGTGGAATCATGATGCGAGGGTGGTGTGCTGCACGTGTAGTTAACAGCACACGCACCTTCCGTTTCCACACGGCAGGCGCTTTTTGCGCTCGCTGGCATGGTCATTTCACCAGGTCCACTTGTTTCATCTCCCTTTCTTGGGTATTTATTTATTACACGGTGAAGACCGCATCTCAACAGCAATATACTGCAAAGAAACGGATAGCCATTCATACCACAATTTCAGCAAGTCGCACCCTTTCAACACCGTCGCACCTTTTTTAACATCTTAAAGAACGACGATAACAGGGTCATGACACCAAGGCCATTTTTATCCAGCCGCCTTTTAAAGCTTATAGACGAGGCCGAAATCTAAGAGATTTGTTTGTTCACAGTAGCTTGCCAATTGATCAACCACGCGAACCGAGCACTTTTCCCTGCAGATAACCCATATGTCGTACCAGTTCTTTCCTCAATCCGTCCTCCTCATTATCAACACCAGGAGGGATAATTCGTATTACAGGGTATTTTACGTACACTTCAGAAAACCTGCTCAACTGTATCTCGTGCCGCAAATGCTCTACCACGGTTTACGTTGGAGAGACAGGTCGCAGACTGGCCGATCGTTTCAGGGAGCATCCCCTTGAGGTGTTGAACAACAGAGAGGACCTCCCGTGCCACAGCATTTCACTCCCTCAAGACATCCTGATGGCCGTGGTGCGAGCAGGTCTACCTCAGAAGGATATCCGACAGCACGAACAAATTTGTCATAGTTTCAACTTTCGCACGCCCGCTCCACTCGGAATCAACCATGATTTTGCTTTCCTATAGAAATGATCGCTCCACTCACGCGTGCGCGCATCTGGCCGCACGTGAGCAGTTATATTTGCATACGGTGGTAAATAACAAACTGAACCATGCTAGTTTTTTTAACACCCTGAAACGTTGGTGTCATTATATGACAATCAACAGCGCCTATAACCAATTACCCCTTCCATACCCATTTGCAGTTTGTGATGTTAGGTTTGCATGGAAGCATTCTGAGTCGAATAAACTCATGATTAGACTAAGTGACACCTCAGCATGATAGGAAAAACTATGACCAGTAAAAGTCTCAAATGGAATGTCAGGGGCGTTGTGTATTTATTAAGTTGGTACGCTTATCAATCGGTAAGTAGAAGGATCTAAACGCTTGCTCTGCGTGAAACTAAAACAAAATTTTCCTTTCCCTTAGAGGTGTTTGGGCTTCTAAACAAACTGAGTCCTAAGAGACAGGATCAAACGAAGGACCCAAAGGACGAATGTGAACGTGAGTACAGTATGGAATAAGCATGGAGACTTTTTGTCTCCTTTCAGGCCATACGCATCGCACGCTCAGAATATAAGATCCCGTTTATAAAATAAAGGTTGGTGATATTAACGCTTTAAAGAAGGGGGGGCAAGTGGGAAGCGAGATAGGCTAGTATCACGTTGAACCAACGCAAATAGGATAAGCGATAAAGCGATAAACGATTTAACGGTAAGTGAACTTTATTGAAGAATTTAGGAAAATTTCTGGCTTAAAAAGTCAAATTTAGACGAAACTGTAAACGATACCGTAAAAAGACAACTACACATTTGTGAAAAAAAGGTCTGTAGGTTACCTTTTTGATGATTTAACCAAATGCTCTGAAACTTTTTATACGCTCGATAAAAGTTACTTTCCAGGACTATTTCCTACTTTCAGCAAGCAACGGGCGTTGTCAAACACAGGGAAGCAGCGTGGCCGAATAGTTAGCGCGTTGGACTCGCAACCCAGAGGTCCCGAGTTCGAGTCCCGCTCCGACCACTAGCTGGATTTGTTTCTCGGTAGTCCCGAGTTGAACTCCTCGGCCACGCTTGTAAATAGCCAACTGGTTTTCCTCCCGCCATTGGGGTTTTTAACCTTGTTTATGTTTAATTTGATTATTTATTTATGATTATTTCAGTGGAGTGAACTAGCTGTATTAGCTAAGTGCACTTCCACTTTAAATAATATCATAATAGCATTTATGAAATCTAGTAACGACTACGTAAAAA